>PVLA01000646.1:0-374625 GCA_004027455.1 Hydrochoerus hydrochaeris
CCATGTGAGGCTCCCTGGCTGCTCCCTGTGCTTCCCAAGATGCAGGCCTCCTGCTGGAGAGGTGTCCCAGTTTAATGGAGCCCTGGCTCAGAGCCAGGCACTGTGTGGTGTCTTGGGGTTCTGGGGTGAGCAACAGGGACTTTCTACCCACAGACCTAAGATCTGGAGCAGGAGAGATGGGCACCCTGGGACACTTGGCCACACCAGCTGAGAGGCAAGTCTGGTTGCCTTGAGAGGGATCAACCCAGGTTTCCTGGGGGAAAAGACAGTTTAACTGGAATTCATAAGATACCTGAAAGTTTTGTGAAGCTTTTGGTTTTAGGTGCAGTCAGTCTTCCAGGGACCAGAGCACAGCATCCAATGGGAACAGCACAGCACAAGGGGTGTCTAGGAAGGGGGAGAAGCAGGAGCCAAGTTTGGGGACATGAGAAAGGCAGGAGGGAATGATGTGTCCCATCCCCAACAAGTACATTAATCAGGGCTTGAAAAACAACCTTTGGATCTGATAACTGGTAATCTTGTGAAAGGGGTTTCATAGCTGAGGTATGATGACAGAGGCCAGGGAGGAGGGGTGCATGGGGAGTGAATAGGTAGAGGCAAAGATTTAAAACTGTTCTTCTAAAAAATGGGTTCTGACATAAATAGAGGTAGAAACAGAAAGGGCTCACTTGGAGGTTTAAGGTAGAAGAGAGGTAGTAGGTTACAGGAAGAAAGTTAGGGAAGGATGCAATGGAAAAGGAATAAAGAATGGAGAGACAGAAAAAATGTGCCAGTCTGGGAATTTGGTTCAAGCATGCTGCATGGTGATATGAGTAGAGGTCATGCATTGACCCAAATCTCTCATTCATTATTCTGGGGCAGCTAAGAACAAGAAAGCCATGTTCTGAAGTTAAAAAAGCTGTCTACCTCACAGGCTACTTCAGGGATGGCATATTTATGGATCCTGGTCTTAGGAAGTATTGCCTTATCCCTTGTTGGATAGGGGCATAGGGAAGGTGCTCTCCTGTAGAGAGATGCTTTAACTGATGCTGGGACCACTATCATGTTATGGTCTGCAGAGCAAGTAGTGGCATGGGTTATGGCTGAGGGCTGTCTCGTGGTTTGCTGAGCCATGATCAATGTCAAGTTTGAGTGGGTAGGCCCTTCTCATGGTGTTTTGAGCAATGATTCAGGTATGACTCCTCTTCTGCTGTTTCCTGGCATGCTTCATGGCAGTGTGTGGAATAAGTACTGTATCCTCTGAGATAACATAGTCTACGCCAAGTGATCCCTTGTCTAGGCTCTGTTATCTGCACCTGGATGAACTGTCTCCTGCTAGAACAGAACCTAGACTGTTCCTCAGGGGGCAGGTCAGTTATCTAATCACCTCAGCTATCAAATGGCTTGCCTTCTGGTGAGGACCGTCTGTTGGCTGCTTGAGGGATGCTAGTCCTGGTTTGGTGCAGGACACTGGTACAGGAAAGATGATTTCTCTGACAGACACTGCCTATCAGAATGCACAGTGACAGTGTGAATACTGCTTTTTTGAGACAGGTTCTTGCTATGTGGCCCAGGCAGGCCTCGAACTCACAGTAATCGGCTCCTGCCTCAACTCTCTGAGTGCTGGGATTACAGGTATGAACCTCCACACCTGGCCTGGATACTGACTTTTGTATGAGCAGGTGTGGGCACCTTTTGAGAGAGGATGGAGGGATGTGCCTTAGATTCTGTGGCAGCTAAGACCTGATGTTCTCCATGTGGGCTGAATGGTGGTATAGTTTAGGTGTTCATCTATGAGGGCTTTGTCCTGGTGTGCCAGGTATTTGTGTAACCACAGGATAACCTGAGTAGCAAATTCTTTGGGGTTTTCTAGTCTATTCATGACTGGTATGAGTGTAGGCTGTGACATGGGTTGGGACTGTCTCATAGAGGGCCACGTAGTGCTATATGCTCCCACCTAAGGTGGGGCTCTTTGGTGATATAGTAAGAATACAGAATAAGGCTCAGTTCTTCACAGAGGCTCACTACTTTTGTGAATAAATATATGGACTCTTTTTGGAGCTATGAATCTCATCTAGTATTCTAAGTTATAGATTAGAAAGTTTCATGATCTAGGATCTATCTACATATCTAGGATATATTCATATCTATATCTATATAATTTGTATAGGCATATGTCCTTATCCAAGTTAGAGCTTGTTCCTAATGGGCTGTGTGAGTAGAATTACCAGTCTTGATCAATAAGGACTTTCTGTCCAATTATGGTATATACAATTTCTTTTGTATATTTGGCCTTTCTCTCTTGGTTTGTGAAGAAGTGACTGCTAATGTAGACCTGAGTCTGCTTAGGGAAGATCTCCTACTGTGATGAGAGCTGGAAGGATTCTGAATTATTGCTCTGGATATTGGACTCCTTGTGGTTTATGGAGTGATGGGATAAGTGTGTTTCTTGATCCCTATTTTGTCCACTCTTTACAATTTTGATATCTGGAAGGAATACGAATAGGTTTTTGTCATTGTACTAACCTTCCCATGAGTTGCTGAAACAACCTCGTATACAGACTTGCTAAAGGGTGGCATGGTTCTTGTTCTTTTTTTAGTTCAAATCTGCTCCCTGGTACACTAACATTTGTGTGAGTATAGATTCTGGGCTGTTTGGGGGCTCTTTCATGGAAAAATTAAAGACATATGGGTGGAGGCCTGGTCCTAAGCTAAAAGCTATATCATGATTTGCTGAAAAATCTCAGCAAAATGAAAGGATGGATATGGAGATGCAATCTGAGGAAGGCTGTGTCAGGCTGTGTTGAAGGCTGGAATGTGTTTAGGCTCTCACAAGACACAGCTGTCTCCACATGTGTTGAGAAGCGAGATGTGTACATACTGTGGTGGTGTGCATGGGCTCTCACTTAGACTTGCTGAGTGGTGTTAGGGAGACCACATGAGCAATACCAACTGCAGATGGGACAAAGAGCTATGTTGGCTCCTAAAAAGTTGAATGGGGTTTTCTACATAGGCCTTGATCTGACTTTGGGTGAAGGTTATCCTTGTGCTCTAATTTTGTTTTGTTTTGTTGTTTTGATATGCTAGGTATCAAACCCAAGGCTTTAATCATGCAAAGCAAGCACTTACCACTGAGCTATACCCTGGTCCCAGTCTTGTGGTGTTATTTGTTGCCAAAGGACAAACTATTGAGATGCTAAGTCCTAGTTCTCTTATTCTGGCAATCCTGGTTGCATGGGAGTCACCAAGAGCTGCAGGCAGGAGTGAGAACTATTTTGCATTGGGCAAGGGTATCTCCACAGATGGTGAAGGGTTTGAGGCTGTGCTGCTGGTTACCATCTGCAAAGAGATGCTCCATGGAGCCACATCCTCTACCTGTGGCCAGCAGTTCCTCTTTGCTTTATGCTTATAGTAGGCACAGCCAGACTTCAAGGCAGGTTTGCCAGTTCTGCCATTTACAGCTACCACACCAACAATTGCTTTGTTGCTGAGCAGACGACCTTCTTGGAGCCTGAGGGCAGCTTCACACCAGTCTTCTTGGTTTGAAGGACTAGGAAAATGACCATTATATACTTTGAAGAGGCCCAGGCCAGCTCATCCCAGGTCCCAGGTTTCTTCTCCAGATAGCATACAGTTGTTCCTTGAGTCATGGTGCCCACAGGGAGAACACTGCCACTATCGACACAGGCCTTTCTGCTGCAGTCCTTCTTGAATAAATAGGGATCCCAGAAGACCACTGCAGTGAGGAGCTCATAGTAGCTGTATTGCAAATGATGTCCTTCACAATGCCCTCGATGTAGCCATGTTGCTCAGCGAACTTCACTGCATGCAGGTGAGCAGTGTCCTTACAGTGCCTCGCGTATGAGCACAGCACACAGACAGAGCCCTTCTCTGCTCACAGATCTCACAGCCCACAGTGGCAGATCTGCTCCTGAGCATGGCAAAAAGAGAGCCTGGTGGTTTTTACAGCAGTAAAGTAGCTGTAGGTCAAGCTCCAGTAAGGGGTCTCATACTATTCTACTGAATGGTGGCAGGATTCACATCCCTTTCCATCGAAGTGCTACATTTCCCACCAGTAGTACAACTGAACTACTCTCTTCAGCACCCTCATTTTCCACTGGGACAGCATAACCCACTCCTCCATGGAGCAGGCCCATCCTGAAGCAACTATGGTTTCCACACACTGTGCTACACTCTGCGCACATCAGTCACAACAGTAGCTTCAACTCACAGACCAGAGTCCTCCCAAACATTAATCCTACTGGAGGCTAAGAAATCTGGACGGCAAACAAGTAGAAGACATTTCCTTTCCTGGTTATGTTTAACTCTTCCTTTCTTCTAGCTTCTTTACCAGTCACTCCCCTGATGCCTGCAGATACAGTCTCAGAAGCTTTGAGTTCCCTTATTGTTCTATTTATACCAGTTCTCAAGACAGTGCATCTCCCCTGGGTACTGTGTTGGATAGAGCCTCCTAAAATTCATGTCTAACTGAACTTACAAATGTGATCTTATCTGGAAATAGAATCTCTGCAGGTAATTAAGGTAAGATTGTGCTGTGTTAGAGTAAGCCCTCAATTTCATATGATTAGTATCTCTATGAGCAGAGGGAAATTTGGACACGCAAAAAGAAGAATTCCTTGTGAAGGAAGACAGCTATTAGAGTGATGCATGTATAAGCCAATGAACTAGAGCTGTGAGAGAAATGTGGATGGTTTCAAGCCACCTTTTTAAAGACTAATTTGTTACGGCAACTCTAGGAAACTAATACAACTTGTTTCTATTTTTTTTTCTTTCTGGTTAGGGCTTGCCTAGATACCAAGGAGTTATTTTCATTTCTCTAATGTGTTCCTATTTGGACAAGTGAGTATAATTTAGCCAAATGGATTACATCAAACATCTACCTCTGCTGAGCAACTGGCTTTTGGAACAGCACTAGCGACTGTTAGCAAAGTGATACCTATTTAAAATAGGACTGAGATTTCTTATTACTGGTTTGCATTGTTTTTTGGGTTGTTTGTGGGGTTTTGTTTTTGTTTTTGGTACTAGGGCCAGGGCCTTGGTGCAGAGCTATACCCCTACCCCTTTTTATTTTTCATTTTTTTTGAGTTGTAATTTTCCTAAATGGTCAGTCTGAGCTTGAACATGGGATCTATCTGTCTTAGTCCTCTACAGTGCTGGAACTGATGGTTTGATAGCATAGTAAGGAAATGTTTAAATTTCCCACTGATTTAAGGTAACTTTTATTTTTCAGTGTTGGATATCAAACCCAGGGCCTCACAGCTATTAGACAAGTGCTCTAAAGAACTATACTCCCAGTCCCACGACTATGTTTTATTCTGAAAAAGAACTTGTAAAATTCCTGACAGACAGGGATATAGATCAGTGCCAGAGTACTTGTCTATCATGTGTCAGGCCCAGGGTTTCATTGTTAGCACTCCCATTAATTAATTAATTGATTAAGTTAGTTAAATTAATTAATCCATCTTGCTTTCTCTGGTTTGTTTTTTACCTTATTGAGTCAGATAGGATAGTTTGAATCTACTTGGAATGAATAAGTCCACTTCCATGTTAGAGATGTATATTGTTCTTATTTAGAACTAAATTGATAGGAAATATATATTTGACTTGTACATATTTGAGTTCCAGATACTATATTTGATGGAGGAGGACCAAACATAGCGCCTTATTCTGTCTCTCCTTTCTTTCTTTATAGTTATATGGTATTCTACAAAACACTTTTCCTCATTTTGCTTTATCCCATTACCAAAAACCCCAAAACTATGCCTACTACTAACCTAAATTCCCTTACTCACTTCTCTGCCAGCCCCTACCTTGTTCTATTTTTTCTTACCCTCTTCCTACCTACTCAGTGTTATGAAAGAAAATTAAATCCTGCTGTCCAGATTCAGTACAAATTCAGGCTTCCCACCCTCTATAACAGATCATAATGCATAGCCCTCAACATCCACCTCAGGAAAGGAATAACCTTTGGGATGAGGCACCTCCTAGCTAGTGAACAGTTTGCCAGGACCCACCTCTCACCTTAAAACCCAGTACTTAAAGCTATACATGTGATAGAACCCAAATGTATTCTTCGAGCTTTTGCAGCTTAATTGGCCACTCTTTCCTCATATCCCATGTCCGGTCTATTCACTCATACCTTGCTGAGTGCTGCCTGATCCCACAGCACCTACTCCACCCTACAACGCTTTTCTAGATTTTGAGCCTTGCTGCTCTTTGTCAGTTGCCTTGACTACAGCCACACCTCGCCAGGGCTTTGGCTTCAGTGGGTGCGTTTTGAAACTCTGCCTTGTTTAGCCACACACTCTGCTAACTGCTGCACATCCACTATCTCATCTAATGTTCACAGCAACCCATGAGATATCAATTAGTCCCCTTGCCTCACCCAATGACCATGCCTTCCATTATACAGGAAAGAAATGAGGCCATCCAACACAACCTGCCCTAATTTTCCTCTTGTCCACCTCAAATCTCTCTGGACTTTCAACAGCTTCATTTCTTTAACTGTAACTATGACATGTCAATGGGCAGAGAAAAGTAAAGGGGCAGGTGAGAGACAGGCTTTGGTAGTTCATGGTCTTGAGGAGCACAGATCTTTTTTTAAAATTTTATTCTGAAAATAGTAGAAATACAACAGAACAAGACAGAATAAAGCCAATCAAGACAGTGCAGAGAATTTGGTACAGAACTTCACAGCAGGTTACCGGGATAACAGCAATAGGTACTATAGTATATCTCATTATCTTCACAATAGTTGTCTAGTCAATTAGGTGTAGCAAAATCAAACCAAAGACAGAACATTATAAAATCAATCAAAAGAGAATGTTGAAAAGAGAAAGCAATTAATCATAATGAAACAAAACTGAAAACAACATTTGTTTTCAAAGAGAAGATAGAGGAGACCTCCCATATTTGCTATATTGCATACACTCATCTTGCCAAGAGATGCTCAGACCTCTGTCCTCAGTTGCTGAATGGGGGTGGGGGGGTTGGGATGTTGGATTCCAATCCCAAGCACCAGTAGGCTCACAAGAAACACTACTGGGCCTGCTCCTGGCTCACACAGGAGGAAGGCGCTTACCAAGAGGGCGGGCAAATCGCTTCTTTGTGCAGCCTCCTGGGTTCCAGCATGGCCATGGAAGGATCTTGGGGGCTGCTCTTTGATTCTCCTCTTGGCTCACACCAGAGGAAGGTGCTCACCAAGAGGGCAGGCGAATTGCTTCTTTGTGTAGGCTCCTGGGTTCCAGCATGGCCATGGCCAGATCCCGGCCATGAGCCAAGAGGAGAATCAGAGAGCGGCCCCCAAGATCCCACCACAGCCATACTGGAACCCAGGAGGCTGCACAAAGAAGCGATGTGCTGCCCTCTTGGTGAGCGCCTTCCTCTGGCGTGAGCCAAGAGGAGAATCAGAGAGCAACACAGATCTTAATGGAATCCATGAAGATTAAAAGCGATGTCTAACGAGCTAGGGGAGTAGCTCTTGCCTAGCTTGTGCAAGACCCTAGGTTTCATCTCTATCAACCACACAGAAAAAAGAAAGATACAGGAAACATCAAGAACCTTCCAAGAAAAGTCAGGAAGCTGTCCTCCAAAGAGATGCTGAAATCAGAGCCAAGAGACCTACAAAGGTTTTGTTTTTGGTTCTTTGTGTTTTTTTTAGTACATGTTTGCAGAACATAATGATTACATGTATTGTGGGGAGTGGTTACATGGATATAAAATATCTTAATTCTTTTTCATCCCCTTCACTTCCCATCCCTCCCTGCTCCCACAAACTCTTGATCCCCTTCCCATTTGTAAAAGCTCTATTTCCATTTTTCTTCAATTATCTTTCTTTTTATTTCTTTACCTTCTCCCCCCCTCACTTCCATCTCTTATTCTTCTCATTTGACAAAGACCTCCAGACTTCCTATGATCTGTCTCTCATTTTGCCTTTCATTTATATTTGGGAATCTGTTATAAAAAGAACCATTCACTATTTAAACTTGTGTGTCTGATTTATTTCACTTAACATTATGTTCTCAAGGTGCATCTATTTACCTACAAAGGCCTCAAGTTTATCCTTCTTTATAGCAGAGTAGTACTCCCTTATGTATAAATATAGTTTCTTTATCCATGCATTTGCAGATGGGCATATAAGCTGCTTCCAAGACTTAACTATTTTATAAATCAAACTGTTATAAACATGGCTATGCATGGATCACTGTAATATTGATGACTTTAACTCTTTCAGAAAGATACCTAGAAGAGGAATAGCTGGGTCAAATTGATTTTCTATTTTCAGTTTTTTGAGAAATCTCCATAGCAATTTTCATATTGGTTGTACTAGTCTACATTCCCACAAACAATGTGGAAGAGGTCCTTTTTCCCTCAGCCCCACCAGCATTTATTGTTTGATTTCTTCATGATGGCTGTTCTTCTGGAGTAAGATGGAAACTCAGAGTTGATTAATTTGCATTTCTCTAATGGCTAGTGATGTTGAACATTGTTTTCATATATTTATTGGCCATCTGTACTTCTGAAAAGTATATATTCATTTTGGTTGCCCATTTTTTCCAATATGTGAAACACTTCTACTCTTCAGCCTTTTAAAGGTACTTTATCTTTATCTCTGTTTTTTCTACTTGCCTAGGTTAATTATTTAAGGTAGTTTGGATTTTCTCTCTGCTATTAACACTTTTTTTACCCTGATGATGCTGGACCCCATCCAATGGGTCAAAATAATGACTCCAAATCTCCCATCCCCCACCATAGCCAAGGGCTTCATGCCTCAGTTTTGGCCCCCATGCAAGATGATATCTCTCTGGTCTACTGTCCGCTCTCACCCTTTTATCTCCACATTGCTCTTTGCTTCCTCCTCACCACAACCCTCACTGGATCTTGCCCTCAAAAACATTTCCCCTGGGCCCTAGGGAATTCTCACAAAGCCAAACTTTCCCTTTCCCCCCTCAAAACACCATTTCCTCTGTATCTTTTTCAATAACAGTGTTGCCATCTGTGTCGCACTGGCATTCCTCTCCACCATTCTCCTCTATTACATTGGCCTTCACCTGGGGACTTTCTTTCTTTTTTCTTTTTGAGATAGGTTTTCAGTATGCAGTTCAGGCTGGCCTTGAACTCACTTTGTAGCCCAGGCTGGCCTTGAAATAACAGTGATCCTCCTGGCTCAGCCTCTTGAGTACTGGGATTATAGGCGTGCACCACTCACCTGGCTCAGGTAGGACTTTCTAAAATGGTTGCATCTGAACAGACTTAGCTCACCTAATCTTCTGGTTTCTCATTATAGAATAACTGCATTTTATATTGAAAGGCAGAAACTCAGCCATGTGTAGAATATGCAACCATCATAGTCGAGTTGAGTTTCCATATATTTGAATTTTCTCAGCAGAAGAGTTGGTCTCCACGTTTCCTTGATACAGAGGTATCTGGGAGAAGGTGTTTAAACAAGATTTGCAGCAGACTGTCTAGGCTTCTTTGGTTGGTAATAATGCACTCAAATAAACTCTATTACAAAGGGATGACAGGCAATTATCCTTTGAATTAAACTTCCATAATGTTGATAAGTAAAAAAAATATTTCAACAAATGTTTCCTGAGAACCAAATACAAGAACAAAAAAAGAAGAAAATCCTTTACCACATGACCTAAATTAGTCCATAACTATTTAACATAAATTATTTCCAGGTCAAGTTGAAATAATGATACCCACGTTGCAGGGTTGTTGCGAGTTTTAAACGAGATAAATCATGTAAAGCAAGTAACTCAATAAATTGTCAGTACATAGCAAAGGCGTGGAGCCATTGTGAACTCTTCTGCACCACCCTAGTTTGACCACCAGGTGTCAGGCTCCCCTCAGCTAAACCCTACTAGGCCAAAGGTGGCTGGCCAGGTCGTCTATCCTCTTCAACACCAGAGAAGGGGCAGAAATGACCTCCAGTGATTCTTTGCCTCTCACCCTCTCCTGATCGGAGTTACTCATGTGCAGAAATTTCGTAGGGCCGATTTTAGGTGAGAACTTGCTTGCCACAGCATAAACCCAAATTGAAGCGTTCTTCACTGGGCATCACAGTTGGGAAACAACCTAGGTGAGGTCAAGAAGCAGGAAAGAGACATTCAAGGCAAAGGGGAGCAAAGCCAAGCCGATTCAGGAAAAGACCGTGGAGAGTATAAAATAGGAAGACAAAACAAGAGACCGAGAGAGAGGGAAAGATAAAACTTTTTTACTGTCACCTCTCACCAAAGCTTTACCAAAGCCCCTTTCATTGAAAGGATAACAACAGTCACCAGCAACCTGAAAACTCCACCTCCCAAGCTCCTGCCACTCGTGTTCTAGCTGGCTTTCTCTCAGATATATTTCAGAGAGGAGCTTTAGAGTCCCTGGCAAAGAACTCTTCATTCTTTTTCAGCCCATGTAATTTCTCTTTTGTATCTGAGTTACCATATTTTCCAGACTTCCTTGTTAGCACTATATTTCCATTTTTTGAAAGATACTTTTTTCTTCCTTACAATAGCTTCTTTGGCTTTGACAATTAACCAGGCTGCATATTTTATTTCCCAAGTCTCTAATATTTTTGATCATTGGCACATATATTTTCAGGCTTCCAATAAGACTTTTACAGGTATCCTGTGTGTCACTGGCTCTTTGAATATTGGTCATAATTTTTCCTACTTTCTTGTAACATGTGGAATACACAAACAGGACTAGGCCTTATTCTGACACCATCCTGAAGCAGAACTGATGATTTTTTCTGCTCTCTGGGCAGAAACCTGGCTCCAGCTATTACAGTAGTTAGGCCCAACCCCCAGTTAAGAGCTCTTTTCCTTAACACAGAAAAGATCTTTACTCAGCAATTTCTTTGTGTTCTGGGGATGGAACCCATTATTTAGGCATGCTAATCATGCATTCCACTGCTGGGCTATGCCCCCCAACCTCAAAATTTCTAAAGAAACCAGGCATGGTGGTGTACACCTGTAATCTTAGCACTAGGGAGGCTGAGGCAGGAGGATCCCTGCAAATTTGAGACCAGCCTAGGCTACACAGTGAGTTCAAAGCCAGCCTTAACTGCACAGTGAGGCCCTGTCTCAACTCCCCCCAAAAAGAATTTCTAAAGAAAAACAAAATGATTGAGAAAAGTGAACTTACATTCTAGAAGGTACAATACAACAAAAATTAAAGCATATTGTGATTCATATAAAGGGAAAAGTGATAAAATACAACCAATTTCTCCTCTCTTGGCAAGGTGTAACTAAAGGAAGTGAATCACTTTTCAGGACAACATAACGATTCTAAGAACTAACAGCTAGTTATCTGAAAAATCAGACCTGAATTTCCTTCAAATCATGCACAATTCAGGTCTTTGTTAGATTAATCAAGATAGGCCTGGGTTCCTCCACCCACTGAAGACTGCTGCTATTGCTGCTACTGTTGTTATCCACAGTCCATAAAGAAATAGACTTACAAGGAAATGGTTCCAACGTGGCACCCTCACCCTCTTGGACACATCTACATAGGCAAAGGTGTGAAGCTCAGCCTATCTGAGTCTTGGCAGAATGCTTTTTCCCCCTCCTGGAACACAGGGGACTGAAGGCCTGTAGGGAGCTGCCAAGAGGCCCTCTCCCACTTACCACCAAAATATCCTGTCACAAGATATTGTCTCATCTGATTCTCTTTGCTTCCCAGGTTCTGATGACAAGTGGAGCTCTCTGCCCTGCTCCTAGAGTACCAAACTGCTGTTTTATATATATATATATGTATATGTATATATATATATACATATATATATGTGTATATATATCATATAACTATAAAGTTAGAAACTATTAACTTTTATATAAATATGAAATGTAACTTAGAAATGTAATTTTATGGAAATATACATTCTTCAGAAACTAAAACTACAAGCTGGGTGTGGTGGTACACACCTGTAATCCCAGCACTCTGGAGACTGAGGCAGGAGAATTTCCATAAATTCAAGGCCAGCCTAAACTACATAGTGAGAACCCATCTCAAAACAAAACAACAACAATAACAAAGGAAATAAAGCTGCAGAATTTAAAGCCCCTTAGAGACAATCTAGAATGAGCTCCTTTGAAAGAGGGTGTCCTACAACTTACACTGCAATCATCCAGTATAGTCCTTTCTTCAGTGTAGTCCTTTCCAGTATGTGGGACAAGGATCACAGGGAGATGCCGCTTCAAGTTTCTTCTTTTTTCTACTCATACTATAAAATGTCTAACTCTACAAGTGAGTCATTGTATCTTTATTGACTGTTATGGCTTATATCTAGATGTCCCACAAAGCCTCATGCACTCATAGGTGCAGCTTTCGGGAAGTGGCTGGATCATGTATGTGTGATACTGGCATATGGGTGTGAGAACTAAATTAGTCCACTGCTTGGTTTAGCATAATTCCAGGTGTGGATAAAGGAAGGACACTCTGAGTATGGGTGGTACCAACAAATAGGTTTCTAGCTAGGTGGAATAAAAAGAAAAATGGAGGCTTACTGCTTGGTGCTTTCTGGCTACCCTGCCATGGACTGTCTCTCCTCCACCATGCTGCCCTACCTTGGGGCCAGCCGATTATGAACTGAAACCTCTACAAACTGTAAACCTCCTCCTTTAATTTGTGGGTGGCAGGTATTTGTTCCAGCAACAAGAACAGTAACTAAGTAACTAAGACATTGACCAATATAATAAAAGTCTTGTCCCAACATTATCTTTTGAGTTTCACAAGGCTTAACCCAGTCCATACAACCAAGCTGTGATTGCATCCAAAGCATGATTAATTGAGGCCACAGCTGATTCCACTTACAAGGTCTCAGTCCTCTAACTGATGGAGGAGGTTGCTGTTTGTAATGCTCTTTGTGGTAAATATTCTATGGGTTTGGAAAAATGTCTAGCAACCAGTATCATAAAATAACTACACTGCCCTAAAAATCTGTGTTCTTCCAATTCATCCCTCTCCCCCTCCCCTCTGACTTCTAGCAAGTACTGATCTTTTTACTGTCTTCACAGTGTTGCCCTTTCCAGAATGTCATATGGTTGGAATCATATAGCATATAGCCATTTCAGACTGGCTTCTTTCACTTACCAACGAGCATATAAGTTTCTCCATGTTGTTCCATGGATTGATAGTTCATTTTGTATTAGCCCTGAGTAATATTCCATTGTCCAGATGTATCATGCTTTTTTATTCATTTGCCTACCAAAGAACATTTTGGTGGCTTTCATGTTTTGTCAGTTAAAAAAAATGGCTATAAATATACATGTAAAGATTTTTGTGTGGACATAAATTTTTAGTTCATTTAGGTAAATACAAAGGAATGTGATTGATCAGTAGTTGCTAGAGATCAAAGGCAGCATATCATGGTGGGTAGCACGTAGTATAGAAAAGCTTCTCACAGAGGGCAGCTAGGAAACAGTGACAGAGAAAGAGAGAGAAGGGATTAGAGCCTCAATACCCCTTTTAAGGCCACACTCCTATGACCAATTCCTTCCATGAGGCACCATCTCCTAAAGGTTTCACAACCTCCCAATAAGGCCTCAGGATTTGGGGGACATTTAAGAGTGTGGGTATCATTTTTATACATAACTGTAGTTATGTAAACGATAATGTAGTATATGCTTCATGCTTTTTTATTATCTTTTTTTTTATTACTGTTGCTCAAACTCACAACCATGCACTTGCAAGTCAGGTGCTTATGCCACTGAGCTAAATCCCCAGCCCCTGCTTCATGCTTTTTTATAAATGATGATGGGGCCAAGGGTTTAGCTCAGCAGCAACAGCACCGGCCTGGAAAGTGTGAGGTTGTGAATTCGATCCCCAGGACCAAATACATAAATTAATGATGTCTATATTATGCAACTTGCTTTTTTGTCCCAATATGTTCTTGAGATTTATTTCCAATGATACATGGAACTCTCTAATCCATTCTTTTTAAAAATCATGAAATATTACATTGTATAAATATACTACAATAATTTTTAGTCTTATGTTGTCAGAGATTTAGGCAATTTTCAATATTCCACTACTAAAAGCAATATTGCACCAATAGGGTATGTAAATTAAAACAACAATAATGAGCCTGTCATGGTGGCTCATGCCTGAAATCCCATCTACTCAGGTAGCTGGGGCAGGTGGGTCACAAGTTTGAGGCCCTGCTCAAAATAAAGAAGTTTAGGGCTGTGATTCAGTGGTAGAGTGCTTGTCTAGCATTAATTCAGCCCTGAGTTATGATAGATAAATAAATAAATAGATAATACTACATATGAAATAGAATAACTAAAATCTAACATACTGGCAATACCAATTATTGGTAAGAATATAGAATAACAAGTGCTCTCGTTCTTTGTTGTTGAGAATGCAGAATGGTACATACATTTTGGGAGAAAGTTTGACAGTTTCTTATTAATATAAACATATCTGTTTTACTGGGTTTTGGCCATATTAATAGGCTCAAGATTACATTTTATTGTTGTTTTTATTTGCATTTCCCTAATGATACATCATGTGGAAAAATGTTTCAATCCCCCTAGGGTGGAGGACTGAATCCAAGGCTTTACACATGTTAAGCAAGCACTCTGCCACTGAGCTACAGCACCAGGCTTAAACACGTTTTTATAAAACTCAGGAATCATGCTTCTAGGTATTTATCCAACTGATTTGAAAATTTATGCTAAAACAAAAACCTTCAAATGAACATCTATAGCAGCTTTTTTCATCTTATCCAACAACTGGAAGCAATCAAAATATCCTTCAATATGTGAATGGGTAAACAAATTGTGTTACAACCTAGCAGGATAATACTGTTTTGAAATAAAAAAGAATGTGCTTATATTGCATGCAATAATATGGATGAAATTTAAATGCATATTCCTAAATGAAAGAAACTCATATAAGAAGGCTATATCCTATGTAAATCCATTTATGTATGATTCTTGAAAAGCAAGAGACAGAAAAATTATTAGTGATCTCAGGAAGGAGAACAGGTGAATCACAAGAGTTTTAGGATAGTGAGAATATTCTGTACGATAATATAATGGTGGGTACATGACACTTGAAATGCTTCGAAACTCTTAGAATTGTGTGTGTGTGTGTGTGTGTGTGTGTGTGTGTGTGTGTGTGTGGTGCTGGGAGTGAAACCCAGGGTCTTACAGATGCTAAGCAAATGCATCTGCTGATCTACATTGCTCAGCTCAAAACCTGTAGGATCTTATAGCACAAAGAATGAACCTTAATATATGCTGACTAAGAAAAATATTTTTGGAGATCCAGGAAATCCCAGGATGGAATGAAGTCTGCAACAAAAGAATCTAAGTATAACACAAATGTATGCTATAACCTCATTGGAGAGGAACGGAGAAAAATGCTAACTTAAATACCTTTGGAAGTGGGTGGTTTTGTAAGATTAAAGGCAAAATAAACTGTATATAAGCACTGTATTCTAGCTAAAAAGTTGTTTCCCATGATGATAAAGCTAAATGATTCTGAAAATAGTGTTAAACAATACATAAATGGACAGTGTATGGTTGTTACACTGATTGGTTTTCTATTTCTGTGCCAAAATGTCTGAGAAAATCAACTTGAAAGGAGGAACAATTAATTTGGTTCATAGTTTCAGAAGTTTTAGTCCATGGTCACTGGGCTCCATTGTTTCTGAGCCTGTGGTGAGGTGGAGCATATGGTGGAGCAAAGCTTCTCACTTAAGGGCAGCCAGAAGCAAAGACAAAGTGAGAGGAAGAGAGGAGTGATAAAATATATCCTTAAAGGACATACACCCAATAACTCACTTACTCCAATTAGGCCCCATTTCCCAGTGTTTCCACTGCTTCCCAAGACCCCTTTAAATTATGAATCCAGTGATGGATTAAAACCATTGACAAGCCAGGTATGGTAGTCCACTTCTATAATTACAGCACTCAGAAGGCTTAGGCAGGTGGGTCACAGTGAGTTCAAGGCCAGTTTGCTCACATAATGAGTTCAAGGCCAGCCTAAAATACACAGCAAGACACTGTTTCCAAAAATCAAACAAATAAGAATAAAATATAAAACCATAGATGAGATCAGAGCTCTCATGATCCAATCAGCTTCCAAAGGCCCACCTCCAAACATTGCTGCACTGGGCCTCAAGCTTTCAATACATGACCTTTTGAGACACCCAGTATCCAAACTATAACAGTGTGAGTCATGTTTTTCACTTGGCTTGGGAAACTACAGACAAACAAGAAGACTCTAGAGTGATTCATGTGACTGAAAATGGACTAAGTGAAGACATCAGTATGAAATCATCTTTAGCTTAATATAAATGCTAATGTTTACAAGTAAAATGTTTATGAATATGTATATGTATATTTGTTAGTATATACATATATATATCTCCTAGCCCTGTCAGCTGAGAGAATTTGGAAGCAATTACACCCCAGTAGTAACAAGCACACCTAGCATCCAGAACTTTCTAGTCCCATTCTCCAATAAATGGAATGATGGTTCCTTGGAGAAACAAATAATTCTAGAAACAGGGCAGGAAATATACAAGATGAGCCTCAACAATTGTGCAATGCCAGAAAATAAGGAGGCAAAAAAAAAGATAGTACGTGATGATGGCACATTAGTGATGTTACACTGAAAGCATGTGCTCTCCATGTAGTGTGATGAGAATGGCACCTTCACCTCTGCCATCTTCCTCATCAGAATTTATAATCCTAGTCGCTACCACCTTTGCAATTTTTCTCTAAAGTTAAAACTATTCTAGAACAAAGTGGTTATTTTTTAAAATGCTGCAAGTCCCAGTGGTGAAGTTTTCTGCCAATACTATTTGCCTACAGTCTTCAAAATTTAATGTCATGAAAAGGTTTATGAAACTTTAGGTTCAATACTAAATGAAATGAAAACCAAATGCAATGAGTAGATTCTGGGTGGAGTTTTTAAAATTTAAAATGAGTAGATTCTGGGTAGAGATTTTAAAATTTTTGTGCCTGTTTTCCTGTGGTTTTGAAGATGGTACCTAGATTGTCCTGTACACCAGGCCAGTGCTCTACCACTGAGTTACACACTCAGCTGAATGCAGTTTAAAACAACTCTACAGATATTATTTCTACAATAGATGGAGAAATTTAAACTGGACTGTAATCAGGTAATAATAATATAATAAACCATGTTAAAATATCTTGAGTGTGATCAATGTATCGTGATTATGTCGAAGAATGCCTTAGCTTTGGGAAATATATTCTGATGTATTTAAATACAATTTAATCTCAGAACGATTCAGGAAAAAATAATGTGCACTTACACATAGATAAAGCAAGCATAGCAACCTGATAACTAGCAAATGGTACTGTCTGTGAGTACTCATTGTGTTCTTCTTGGAACATAACATTTGTAATGTTTTGAAGTTAAAAAAATAAATAAACAAAAAACTCTCAGTGCGAGGAAAACCATGAAAATTACTGCACATGTCTTTCAGCATTTGAAATTCTAGGTTACATATTTACACTTATGGCCTGAACCATAAATATGAGTATGTTTAGCTTTACTAGAGGTTGCTAAGCTACTCTGCAGAGTGCTTTGCTGCTTTGCACTTCTACTGCATTTCCCAGAACTTCAGCACTTGGTACTATTGGTTCTCATTTCTGCCACTCTGATGCAAGGTGGTACCTCATTATTGCTATATCTTAATATTTTAGTCTAATAATATTTAAACAGGTATAAAATTTAAACTCAGGTGGTGGCTATATGAGTATTTTGCCATTTGCATTAGCTATCTCACTATTCATTATTCAATCTATCATAATTGTTTTGTATTCTTTTTTTGAGACAGGGTTTCAGTGTGTAGTTTAGTCTGGCCTTGAACTCATGGAATCCTCCTGCCTCAACCTCCTGAGTGCTGGTATTACTCCATCACACCCAACATTTGTTTTGTATTTCAAAGTAAATTTTAAAGTAAAAAGCCAGGTGTCGTGGGGCATGCCTGCACCCATGTTCACAGCAGCACAATTTGTAATAGCTAAATCTTGGAAATAACCAAGATGCCCATCAAATGCAGAGTGGATGAAAAAGATGTGGTATTTTTATACAATGGATTATTACTCAGCTATAAAAAAATGATGATCTTCAGGCCTTCATAGGCAAATGGAGACAACTTGAGGCTATCCTCATTATTGAAATAAATAAGAATCATATTTATAAATATTACATTGTATCTTTAGTGTAAAAAGTAATAAGAAATGTAGGACTAATAAAACCCAAAGTATGTAATTGCTATTGTAAAAAAGAGAGGAAAAGAAAGTACTCTAAAGGATATAACTGCATGTATGTTTAAGTATGTAGGATTGATAACAACATTACTAAGTTTTTGTTTGATAGGTGAACAGAACTGTTTGCAGTCTCACTGTTTGAATGTCCACTTCATATGCTTTACTTTTGTAACTTGAACAACTACTTATAAGTGGACAATATATAATTATCAACTAGTAATTTCTTACTGCTTATTTTTTTGAAATTATGTATTATTGCTACCCTCTTTCTGTTTTGTTTTTTTTTCTTTAAATAAAATAAAATAAAAACTTTCAAGGATGCCCTAGAAAGATAATTAAGGCAGCAATGCCAATAAGTCAAAAAGAATGAATATACCTGGTGGGATGGACAGCTAAGCAAATGTAAACAAACATACAAACAAACAAAACTAAGGAAATCACCAACAAGAAAAGAATTCAATGATAGCAATAAGTCAATATCTTTCAGTAATAACTTCCAATATAAATGTTCTCAATTCCTCAATCAAAAAACACATATTAGAGTTGAAATCATGGAGCAAGAAAAGCCCAAAAATATACAATAAGCAATGATACATTGAATTCAAAAAGAAACTTAAATATTAAAAATCAAAGGATGGAAAACAATATTCCATGCAATGGGAAGACAGAAAAAAGCAGGAGTAGCTATCCTACTTTTAGACAAAGTTGATTTCAAGCCAAGATTGATGAAAAGAGACAAAAAAGTCAATACATACTAGTGAAGGGAACAATTCATCAGGAAGAGATAACAATTATAAACATATATGCACCAAAATATAAGCACCTACTACTTCATAAAACAAACACAAAAGGAAACAAAAAAATCATATAAATACCAATACAATTATAGGAGAATATTGAAGCAGACTTCAGTATTCCACTATCACAAAAAGACAGATCAACTAGACAAAAAAAATCAAGAAATGAATATCACGATTAAAACAAACCCTCAAACAAATGTACTTCATAGATATGTTCACAGTATTCCATCTAAAAAACAAACAAGAAAAAACTCCCATAGAATACACATTTTTCTCAGCAGCACATAGGATTTTCTCCAAAATAGAGTATATACTAGCTCATAAAGCATGCTTAAGTATATGCAAAAGGACTGAAATTATCCCATGCATATCATGATACCAAAGTGTAATAAAAATGGAAATCAAGGGCAAAATACATCATAAAAACTATGCAAACATATGGAAATTAATACTCTGTTGAATAATCAATGGGTTTCAGATAAAATTAAAGAATAAACTAAGTCGGGCATGGTGGCTCATGCCTGTAATCCCAGCACTTGGGAGGCTGAGGCAGGAGGATTGTTGCAAATTCGAGACCAGCTCTGGCTACAAAGTGAGCTCAGGGCCAGCCTGAACTGCATAAAGACCCTGTCTCAAAAAGACAAAAAAAAGAATAAACTATACAGTTTTATATTCAAATGTTATGCCAGTATTATATACTGGAATCTATGGAACATGATGAAAGCAGTCCTATGAGGGAAGTTCATAGTAGTGAGTTCTTACATCAGACAGAGAAAACTCAAATAAATAACCTAGTGATGCACTTCAAGGTCTACAAAAATAAGAAAAATTGAAACCCAAAGCTAGTACAAGGAAGACCAGAGATGAAATTAATGAAACGGACTAAAAATACTAATATAAAGAATCAATAAAGTAAAGCATTGGTTCATGAAATATTATACAATTGACAGAACTTTAATCAACCTTAGAAAAATAAGGAAAGAACAGAACCAAATGCATTCAATTAGAATGTAAAACAGTGGACAGAGTATACTGGTACATGCCTATAATCTTAGCACTCAGGAGGCTGAGGCAAGAGGATTGCTGTGAGTTTGAGGCCAGCATGGATTTCCTATGAAGACCCATTCTCCAAAAATAATTAGAACTAAAAAAGGCACAACAGATTCTAGAAGGTCATCTGTACCAACTTTAAAAACTTGTACTCTCATAAAATGGAAAATTCAGAGAATATGGATAAATCCCTAGATACATATAAACCAGTGATGCTGAAAAAAGAAGATATAAAATTCTTGAGCAATTCAGTATCAGTCAATGAAATTGAAGAAATAACTATTTATTTATTTAGTTATTTTGGTACTGGGGATCAAACTCACAATGACCTCACTCTTGCCAGGTAGGCACTTATGCCACTGAGCTTAACCCCAGCCCCTAAGAAATAATTTTTAAAAACCTACCAACTACACCAGGGATATAGCTCAGCAGCATAAGCACCTGCCTGGCAAGTGCAAGGTCATGAGTTCAATCCCCAGTTTAAAAAAAAACCAAAAACCCTACCAACTAAGAAAACCCCAGCTCCCTGCAGATTCACTGTCAAATTCTACAAAAACTTTAAACATAATCTAATGCTAATACTCCTCAGACTCTTTAATGTAATCCAAAGGGAAGCAGTACTCTCAAATTCATTCCTAGAAGTAAGCATTTCTCTGATTCTAAAACCAAAAAAGTACTCAACAAAAAAGCAAACTACATGTCAATCTCTTTAATGAACATAGATGAGAAATTCTCAATAAGATATTGGTAAATGGAATGCAGCAAATTATCAAAAATACCATACATCATGACTAAGTAAGATTGACTCCAGGAATGCAGGGATGGTTTAACATATGCAAAATAACAGATGCAATACAACACATAAACAGAAGAAAGGACTAATATCACATGATCTTAATAGATGTATAAAGAGCATTTGACAGTATCCAACATTCATTTGTGATTTTTTAAAAACCTAAATAGGAAAATAAAACTTTTATAGCAATCTGATAAAAGCTATCTAAGAAAAACCAATGGCCAACATCATACTAAATAGAAAGATGCTGAAAACTTTCACTCTAAAATCAGAAACTAGACAAGGAAGTCTACTATCACCACTCCTGTTCAATATGGTTTTCAAAACATTAGCCAGAGCAATTAGACAAAAGAAAAAAAAATAAAATGGCTATGGATGAGAAACAACAAGGTAACTGTATATGGTGGCATACATCTATAATCACAGCTCTCAGAAGGCTGAGGAAGGAGGATTGACTCAAGGTTGAGCCCAGCATGAACTGTATAGTGAGACTCCATCTCAAAAAACAAAATGAAATAAAAACAAAAATAAAAGAAAAGAAAGACATTAAATTATTATAATTTGCAGATTACATAATTCTCTACATAGAAGACCCCAAGGACTCCACAAAAACACTCCTCAAATTAATAAACAAATTCAGTGGTATAGCAAGATACAAAGTCAACACTCAAAATCTATAGCATCCTTATATATCAATAACAAATTCACTTAGAAATAAATTAAGAAAATAATATTTCACAATACCATTAATGAAAATGAAATACTTAGGAATTAACCTAACCAAGGAAGCAAAAGACCTTTACAATGAAAATGATAATAAAGTAATCTGAAAAAGGAAATTGAAGAAAGTATCAGAAAATGGAACCTGGGCATGGTGGGATATGCCTGTAATTCCAGCACTCAGGAAGCTGAGGCAGGAGGATTGCCCAAGTTTGAGGTCAGTCTGAGCTATAGAAGCAAGTTCAAGGCCAGTCTGCACTACCTAGTGAGACATTCTCTCAAAAAAAAAAGAAAGAAAATAAACAAAGAAAGAGATAAAGACAGAAACAAAGAAATAAGGAAAGAAAGAACATGGAAAGATTTCCCCTGTTCCTGGATAGACAGAACCACAATGGCCATACTTCTAAATATGTTAAACAGATTTAATGTATTCCCAATAAGTAATACCAATAATACTCCACATAAACTAGATAGAGAAATCCTAAAATTCATATGGAACCAGAAGAGAAATAGAATAGAAAAAGCTACCTTGGGTAACAAAGACAAGGCAGAGGTTGTCACAATCCTGGTCTTCAAACTATACTACAAAGCTACATTGACTAAAAACAGCATGGCATTCACAAAAATATGAAAAAAGAAAAAGAAACATGGGGATGAATGGAATAGAATAGAAGATGCAGAAACAACTCTAAACACACTCAACTATGTTATCTTTGACAAAGCAGACAAATCCTTTCACTACACAAAAAATAGGCTCTTTACCAAATGGTTTTGGGGGCTGTAGATTTATCTCAGTGGCATAAGTGCCTGCCTGGCAAGTGTGAGATCATGAGTTTGATCCCTGGTACCAAAAAAAAGTTGTGCTGGGAAAAATGGATATCTCACACTGAAGACTGAACCTGGATCAACATATCTCATCATGCACTAAATTAAAATCAAAGTGGATCAAAAATATAAATTTAGAACACAATCTGCTGAAGACTAAATAGGTCAAACTCTTCAAGATGTAGGTGCAAGCAAAGACTTACTGAACACTATCTCATTACACAAGAAATAATACTAAGACTCAAATAAGTTCACATCAAATTAAAAAGTTTTTCTACAGCAAAGGAAAACGCAAAGTGAAGAGACAACTTATAGAATGGAAATATTTTTTGCCAGCTACTTCTCAGATAAAGGACTAAAATCTAGAAGATATAAAGAACTAAAAAAAATTAGAGCTCCAGATTTTTAAGACTCAATTGAAAAATGGGCATGAGATGAATAGATTTTTCTCACATGAAGAAGTATAAAGTCAATAAATATATAAAATGTTAAACATTGCTGGCCTTTACAGAAATGTAAATTAAAAAACACTGAGATTCAATCTCAGTTCAGAAAGAATAACTATTATCAAGAAACCAAGCAATAACAAATGGTGGTAGAGCTGTTGGGAAAAAGGAACCCTCCTCCACAGCTCCACAGTTGGTGAGAGTGTCAACTGGGAGCACTATGGAAATCAATATGGAGTTTGCCCAAAAAATTAAAAGTAGAAACTCCATCTGACTCAGTTTCCCCTTCTAGGTATTTTCCCAAAAGTATTAAAGACATCATACCACAGTTATGTATGCATACCCATGTGTATTACAGCACAATTCATAATTGCTAAATCTTAGAATTAGCCTATATATCCATCAACAGATGAGTGAAAAGACAAGGTGTGGTATTTATAGTAAGAACCCAACTTCTGAACAAGTTCTGTTCTGGGGGAATGTGTGCAATTTGTATTTACTTATAAGTCTGACAAAGTGAATCTTAAATCATATTTTCACTTTTTCTGTGGTTACTGATTTGTGTTTCTTAGCAGTCCCCTCCACATAACCAGTGCTTTTCCTCTTGTTCCCACATATTCTGAGCTCTAATGAGCACTGTACTACTCTACACTATTGTACTACACATTAAGCACAGAGCAGCATGATGGTGACAATGTCTGGCAGACATCTGAGCTAATACTCCAATACATTAAAACCCACAAATTTTCATAATATGAGGTCCATTCATATCTGCAAAGTTTCACAACTTGAATGTTCATAAGTTGGAGAATTACTGTATACACCATGGAGTAGTACTCTGCCATTAAAAAGGATAAACTTGAGTCATTTTTAGGAAAATGGACAAACTTTGAGACCATAATGTTAAGTAAGTAAATCAGACATATTAGCTTAAAGATCACATGGTTTCTCTCTTTTATGAAAAAAATACAACAAATTTTCATAACCAATTATAAGAGAATAACAGTAGTTATTACACTGTGCATCTTTACCTTCAAAGTAGTTACTCAATACAAGACATAAAGCAAAAGGCTTCTTACATTTCTAGGAAAATGTTTACACCTTGAGACCATACTATTAACTGAAATAAATCAGACATACATGTGTAAAAACCACATTATTTCTCTGGCATCAGAAACTGAAAGTGTAAATAAGGACCAAAATGTATAATATATATTGTAAAATATGAAAAAAAGTTCAGTTGGGGAGTGGAAGAAGGGAGAGAGGAGGAGATAAGAAAGAAGGGAAAAGAGAAAAAAAGGAAAGAATGGAAACAAAGCTTTTGTAAATGGGGAGGGGTAGAGAGGAGGAAGGAAGGGTAGGGAATGAGAAAAAGAATCAGGTTATGCAGGTATAAATTCTCTATGATGAATGTGATCATTATGTATATCTAAAATGTACCAATAAAATCTGATAAAAACAATAACAACAAAAATATATATTGAGGAAAAAAGCTTCTTACAAAAAGAAGTTAACAGATAACAATTACTTTACAATGAACTAAGATAAACTATTAGTATAAATGAAACAAATTAGCATATACAATAATACTTTAGATTGTTAGTAATTTGTTCTGTGAATGTTCTGAGAGACAAATATTTCCAATAAGTCTTAATTCAGTAAATATCAATATCTTGAACATTCAAGTTCCTAGAAATGTAAGGAGTGTGTGACTGCAACTATCTCATGAACACGACTGAGCCAATCCCCCCCGACACTGTAATATTGTATGTGATCATTTCCTAACACTGAGAAGTTTTGCAGTAGATCTCATTTGCAGAAGAGGAGAAAAAGTCAAGGAATCCCTCATTTCAAATGAAATTATAGAGAAACATAAAATATGGGAAAAAAGAGCAAAATTTTGTACAAAATACCACCCAATAAGGCAGTAGCACTGCAAGTGTTGAATCTTTTTACCAATAATGCAATGGCACATTTCCATGAAATCCTCAAAATGAAGCAGAAGTAGGTATCATTAGATAGGTTCCTTGTTAAAGTTGCATGAAAAGAAAAACATTCCAGGACTTCTGGGAAGATGGTGGAATATTGAACAACAAAGAAACAGCCTCTTCAATATTTGGAATCCAGATACTGAAATATAGCAAGCTGAGGAAGAAAAGAAAGAGGACTCAACAAGCATCTGAAGGGAAAATTAGAGCCTATTAGGAGAGCAAAGAGAGGGGCTACAACACAGAAGAGAAAGGGGACAAGTAGTACTTTTTCTCTGAGCCCCAGCTCACAGTGTGGGGAGGGTGGCTCAAACATGGAGAGGCATTATTACTATTGGTGACCTCAGAGGCCTCTACAGAGAAATGCACAGTGGACCAGGGCAGTGGATGCTTCAGAATGCAGTGGGTGGTGAGTTATTTGGGTTCAGATGCTTCCCAGGAGAGGGCGAGTGGCCAGTAGCCATTTTAAGAAGGAGCCAGTGGAAGTCACAACACAGAGAAGCTGCACATTGGTTCCATCTAGCACCTTCAAGTGTCAGTGTGAGGCACAAGTGAGTTCAAGCTGGCAGGAGGTCAGGGAGCTGAGTACAGGACAGCAGTAGGCACTCAGAGTGTTATGGGATGAAAACCCCAGGTCCTAGCTTCACAGTCAAAAACCAGAAGGGAGAACTTCTGTGAAACTAAAGGCCCAGGTTTACTGAAATTATTCATCACCACAATTCTATTGCTGGCTTGTTAGGGGGGTGTCAATCAACATGGATCTGGTATCTGTCTGATGAATCTGTCAACCAGTGACATCAGAAACACATCCAGAAGTGGACATTCTTTCTTCTGCTTTAATTCCTTTCATTTTTTTATGTTTCTAATTTTTTGATTTTTTAAAAATTTGATTTTTATGTTTTTATATGATTGAGAACATTGCTTGTAGTATTTTTACCTGTTTTGTTCTATTTATTTCTTCTTTCTTTCCCTCCTATTATATTCACCAGTTCCCAAATTGAGTAGTCTTTACCAGTTCCATAATCTTCCTTTGTACTTCAGCCTTGCTTCTAATCCGTTTTGTTGTATTTTCACTTAAACACTTTTAAATTTTGTCCCCTGAAAGTAAATAGAGGTACATTTACTTTACACAGTTTTCTTGTTTGTTTTAGATTTGGTTATGTTATGTAAGATCAGGTAGGACCTTGCAACAGACCCAAAACCCAATGTCAGCTACACATGGAAGACAGGTCTGTGAAGTAGTCATTTCCTAAGCATTCTTGATACTAATAATAAAGAAACATACCATAAACAATTTAAAAGTATCAACACAGGAATTTAACTTAATAGAAAGAAAATGGGAAGAAATGGAAGCAAGATGTAACCTAGACTTCCAGCTCACCAAAGGCCAACCCATGTGGCAGTGAGGTGGAACAATTTGAAAGCCATTTACCTGGACTCTTTAAAGTGGTGACAGTAAAAAAGCAAATGAATAAGGTTCTGGATAGAATCAGATCAGAAGTAATTTCTCAGATAATGTCAGAGATGACCATAATTAAGGGCATGATTAGTGAATCTAGAAAAGATACAGATAAAATAAAGGAGCTTAGGGAAATGATGGAAATCATGAATGCCTAACATAAGAAAGAAATGGAACTCATGAAAGAGAGTCAGTCACATCCAAGAGATTAAGAATTTTATCAAAAGTATACTCAGCCAAATGAACCAATGTAAGGATAGAATATCATATCTAAAAGACAGGATTGTAGTTAGCAATCATTAAAAGAAGGACTTCTTAAAAATAGCAAGAGACCACAAAGCATCAATCCAGCAGCTGCTAGATGATCCAAAGAAGAATAGCATAAGATTGATTGGAGTCAATGAAAAAGCAGGAGAGAGCACAAACAATATTTTAAAATAAGCTGTTTACAGAAATAATGACATAAAATGTCCCAATCGTGAAAAAATTGACATACAAATAAGTGAGGCATAGTCCAACTGGTCATGATAAAAAAAACACTACACCAAGGAATACAATAATCAGGATTACAGAAATTCAACACAAGAACAGAAGATTAAAAGCTATTAGAAAAAAGCAGTCACCTATAAATGAAAGCCCATCAGAATCACAGCAGACTTCTGAACACAAACCCTCAAGTCAAGGAGAGCTCAAAAGTATTTCAAGCCCTAAAAGAAAACAACCTCCAACCTAGATTGATGTACCCTGCAGATCTATCTTTCAAAAATGATGGAGAAATAAGATACTTTTGTGACAAACAGCACCTGAAAAACTAAATGACCAAGGAAGCAGAACTCCAAAATATTTTGAATGACATTCTATAAAGACAAAACAAGGGCTACAACTCCATGAACCCTAACATAATAAATCCACCAGGCAAGACAAGCAATTCAACTAAGGGGAAAAAAGGGAACCAACAATAGGAAAATAACATAACAAGGATAAGTCAATACACATAAGTTATAACCATCAATATTAATGGCCTCAATTTACCAATTGAAAGAAGCAGGCTGACAGAATGGATCAGGAAGTACAATCCAGCCAGGCATGGTGCCACAGGCCTGTAATCCCAGTACTTGGGAGGCTCAGGCAGGAGGATTGTGCAAGTTTGAGACCAGTTTGGACTACAAAGTGAGCTCAAGGCCCACCTGAACTGCACAGTGAGACCCTATCTCAAAAAGATAAGAAAAAAAAAGATGGAAAACAATACTCCATGAAACAGATACCTGGGTAAAAGTAGGGGTAGCTATTCCATTTGTAGATGAAGTGGATTTTAAGCCAACACTGATGAAGAGAGAGAAAGAAACTCACGACATATTTGTAAAGGGAACAATCCAAAAGGAGGAGATAACAATCATAAACATGCATGCACCAAATACCAACATACCCAAATATTTAAAATAAATATTAATGAACATGAAAAATCAAATAAGCACTAATATAATCATAATGGAGTTCCTCAATACTTCACTGTCACAAATAGAAAGATCAATAAGATCAACATATCAACAAAAAATATCACAACTGAACCATATTTTTAGAGTTCTGTTTTTTTTGGAGGGGTACTGGGGATCAAACTCACAACGTCGTGCTTGCCAGGCAGGCGCTTGTACTGCTGAGCTAAATCCCCAGCCCCTGAACCATATTTTTAAACAAATAAACTTAGTAGATATCTACAGTGTTAAACTCCACAACATCAGAATATACATGCTTCTCAGATGTACAATGAATGTTCTCCAAGTAGACCACATACTAGCTCATAGAACATGCTTAAGTAAATGAAAAGAAATTGAAATTATCCCATGCGTATTAACAGACCACAGCACAAAGAAATTGCAAATCAACCTCAATAAAAAACCATTAAAACTTCCTAAACCCTAAATAACTTCCTAAATAACAGCCTCCTGTGCAACCAATGGGTAACAGATGAAATTAAGGAAGAAACTAGAGAGTTTCTACAATTAAACAATAATGCCAGTACAATATACTGGAATTTATTAGATGCTTTGAAAGAAGAAATTAATAATGGTAAATTCCCACATCAGAAATACAGAGCAAGCTGAAATAAATAAACAAACTAATATCGACCTATAAGCTTCTGGAAAAAGAAGAGGATGCCAAGCCAAAAGCTCATATAAGGGAAGGCACTGATCAGAGCAGAAATTAATGCAATAGAGATTTAAAAAGCAATACAAGAATCAATGAATCAAAGAGTTAGTTCTTCAAAGATTAAATAAATGAGAAAACCCAAGGTGAACTTATTTTAAAAAAAAGGCAAGAAAAGACTAAAATACATGTCATTAGGAAGAAAAAGGGGAAATCACAATAGGTCCTGCAGAAGCCCAAAAGATAATACCTGCTTCAAGAACCTATATTCAAAGAAGGTGGAAGAAACAGACAGATTCCTAGCTGTATATGAATTACCAAAGCTGAATCAAACAGATATAAAAACTAAATAATTCAGGCTGGGTGTTTAGCTCAGCAGCATAAGTGCCTGCCTGGCAAGCATGAGGTTGTGAGTTCGATTCCTGGTACAAAAAAAATCCCTAAATAATCTAATTATCAGTCAACAAAATTGAAGAAGTAATAAAAAAATACTGTCTAAAAAGCAAAGCCTAGGCACTGATGTATTCACTGCTGAATTCTACACGAATTTTAGAGAAGATCTAATGCTGCTATTTCTCAAACTCTTTAATGAAATTGAAAGGGAAGCAATATTCTTAAATGCATTCCTGGAAGCAAGTTCGACCCTGATACCAAAATCAGACAAGGATACCACTAAAAAAGAGAGATGCAGGCCCATTTCCCCAGTGACATAAAAATCCTCAATAAGATACTCGCAAATAGAATGCAGCAAATCATCAAGATTATATAACATGAGCAAATAGGATTCATCCCAGGAATGCAAGAATAATTCAACATATGCAAATCAATAAAGGTAATGTACCTTATCACTGAGTCAAAGAAAAATATCATAGGATCATCTCAATGTACACAGATGAAGCATTTGATAAAGTTCAACACTCATTCATGACAAAAAAAATCTACAAAAAATTGGAATAGATGGTCTCAACTTGACAAAAGTTCTTTATGACAAACCAAGAGCCAACCTCATACTGAATGGTCAAAAACTGAAAGTGTTCACTCAAAAATCAGGAACAAAACAAGGATGGCCATTGTCACCACTCTTATTCAATACAGTTCTGGAAACATTAGCCAAGAGCAATTAAACAAGAGAAAGAAATAAAAAGGGGCTGGCCATGGTAACACATGCCTGTAATTCCAGCACTTGGGAGGCTGAAGCACAAGGATCACTCTGAGTTGGAGATCAGCCTGGGCTATGTAGGTCAAGGCCAACCTAAACTAATAGTGAGATCCTGTCTCAAAAACAAAAAAAAAGGAAATAAAAGGAATAAAGTTAGGAAAGAAAGAAGTTAAATTATCATTACTTATAGATAAAATGATACTCTATGACTCCCAAATCTCCAGCAGAATACTTATAAATTTAATAACCAGATTCAGTCTTATAGCTGGATACAAAGTCAACACTCAAACATTAATAGCATTCCTTTACATAAATAAATTCATTGAGAGAGAAATTAGGGAAACTAAACCTTATAGAATAGCATCCAAAAAATTAAATATTTAGGAATCAATCTAACAGAGGTAGAAAAAAATCACTACACTGAAAATTATACTACTCTGAAAAAAGAAATAAAATAGGATATCAAAAAATGGAAAAGTATCCCTTGCTCTTGGGTAGGAAGAAATAACATTGTGAAAATGGCCATACTCCCAAAATCATTATATAGATTTAATGCAATCTCAAACAAAATAAGAATAACACACCTCACATAATTAGGGAAAACAGCTCTAAATTTCATTTGGAACTAGAAGAGACCTAGGATAGCAAAAGCAATCTTGGGCAACAAAGGCAAGGTAGGGACATCACAATCCCTGTTTAAAATTATACTATAGAGTTACTGTGACAAAATCAGCATAGTACTGGCAAAAATAATAGACTCAAGAGTCAATGGAACACACTAAAGAGGCAGAAACAACTCCAACACACTCAGCCACCTTATTTTTGCCAAAGGAGCCAAATACTTTCACTGGAAGAAGATAGCTTCTTTAATAAATCATTCTGGAAGAACTGGCTTTCCACATGCTAAAGACTAAAAATAGACTCATGTCTTCAACAAGTACCACACCAAAATCAAAATGGATCAAAGATCTAAATATTAAAACACAAACACTAAATCTGATTGAAGATAGAATATGTTGAATTCTTACAGACACTGGTGTGGGAAAAGACTTTATGAAAAGAACCCAAATTGCACAGGAATTATATCAAGGAATCAACAAGTGAAATCTCATCTTATTAATGAGCTTTCGCAGAGCAAGAGAAACCATTAACAGAGCGAATAGACATCCCAGAGAGTGGGAAAAAATTTTGGAGTGGGGGGGATATTTCACCAGCTATTCCTCAGACAAAAGCCTAATATATAGAATATACAAAGAACATTAAAAAAATCAGACCCCCCAAATTTAAAGAGCAAATACCCAAATGGGTATCTGAAATGAATAGACACTTCTATAGTTAAGAAGCAGAAACAGGGCTGGGGATTTAGCTTAGTGGCATAAGCACCTGCCTGCAAGCACGAGGTCATGTGTTTGATCCCTGGTACCAAAAAAAAAAAAAGAGAGAGACAGAGATGTAGAAACAGTAAATAAATATAAGAAAAAATGTTCAATATCACTTTTTCAACAAATATAAATTAAAACCACACTGAGATTCCATCTCACTTCAGAAAGAATGGTAAGTACCAAGATGTCAAACAATTACAAGTTCTGGTGGGTCTGTGGGGAAAAAGGAATCCTTTTCCACTGTTGGTTGGAGTATAGACTGGTATAACCATGCTGGAAATTAGTGTGGAGAATCTTTAAAAAACTAGAGGTTGCATTTGATCCAGCTATTCCCCTTCTTGGTATCTTTCTGAAAGAATTAAAAGCATCATACCACAGTGATATAGGTGCACCCATGTTTATAGCAGCACAGTTTTCAATAGTTAAATCTTGGAAACAGCTCAAATGGCCATCACCTGATAAATGTATGAAGAAGATGTGGTTTTTCTATGCAGAGGAGTGCTACTCTGCCATAAAGAAGGATAAATTTGAGATATTTCTAGGTAAATTGATGCACTTCGAGACCATATTCTTAAGTGAAATAAGTCAGACACACATGTTCAAATGTTGCATTTTTTTCTGGTGTGAAAAACTGAAAGTATAAATAAGGACCAAAATGTATATTATATACTATGAAACAGAAAGAACATGTTCAAATGGGAAGGGGTAGTAAGGAGGTGGGAGATGGGAAAAGGAAGAAGACAAAAAAGAAAAAAGAGAATAGAAGGAAACATAGAGATGAAGTGTGTAGAATTATTCTACATAATTTTGAAATTATTTGGGGGAAAATCATTTCAAAATTAAATTGTAATTAGGGCTCCTCTCAGGCCTAGTATATTGCCATATGGTATGCAGACCCATAATTCCACATGCCTCTGGTCATGTTTGAGACCTCCATGGTCTCCTGATGCTCTGACACTCCAGGGCAAGCTGGAGACATTCTGGTTCCGGGAGAACTCTGTAGCAACAAAATAGAGTTTTGCTTGGGGGAAAGGACAAACTCCTTATTATCCTGCTATCCCTTCCCACTTGTTATTGTAAGAATATTCTGACATCCCACCATCCTCATCTGAAATATTTCTCATCAGTTTAAGATCCTCTGAGTCATCCCATACTCTCTCCGATTATTGTGTGCACCCAATAAATAGTGAGTAGCTTGGAATATCTTTGTCTTTGCCCATCCTGAGGCACTGACCTCACAGTCTCTCTGTCATGCATTACTAAATCTATCTCTGTTTCTTATTTTATCTTTTTACTGCACCCTTTATGCAGGCAGTAAGGGGTCTTGGCCAGGTCCCAGATTACAAACCTTTTGTAAATAAGGATTGGAAGAGGGGTTGAAAGAATTAAGATATATAATATACAGATACAAATTCTCTGGTATGAATATGATCATTATGTATATCTAAAATGCATGAGTAAGATTAATTTAAAAAAGGAAATAGATTCTATTAAGCCAATAGATAACAGTGATTTCATCAGTGATAGTGAAAGTCATTCTACACAATAACTTTCTTTTGTTTCCCTCTAAGCAGTCATGAATGTTTTCAAAGATAAGTAGAAATTAATTTATTTATTTTTCTTTATATTTAGTATTATCTTTATTATTTTGTTTTATATGACAGCATTGTGGTCATCTTTATATTAATATTTTTGAGTTGTGGAACAAATCATCTGAGTTTCCATTTCTTTTTTTTTAATTTTTTTTATTTAGAGAAAAAAATGAAAGAGAAAGAGGATAGAAATAATACAAAATTTCAAAAAAACAAAAACCAAAACCAGTAATAAATCACCAGTTGACCAATTACATATTTTCCTCCTAGAAGTAGTTGTTCAAGTTACAAAAGTAAAGCATACAAAGTAGCCATTTAAACAGTGAGACGGCAATCAGTTCTGTTCATCTATCCAACAAAAAAATTAGTAGTATGGTCATCAGTCCTACACACTCAAACATACATGCAGTTATATCCTTTAGAATACTTTCCTTTCCTTTCTCTTTTTTTTACAATAACTATAATCAATTCTCATAAACTGTTTAGAAGTTCTACACATGTATAGGTCTCTACCTAGCTTTTCTGTACTAGAGGGGAAAACAAACCAAAGCAAGTCAACAATACAAATTCCTAGAGAAACACAAAATGAGAAGGACATAAAAACACATAATACTAGGTGATCTACGGTTGTCACCATGTCTCCTGGGATTTTTGGTTTTCTTTTTTCTTTTTTTTGGTGCTGGGGATTGAAATCACGACCTCACGTTTGCCATCCAGGCACTTATGCTGCTGAGCTAAACCCCTGGCCCCTCTCCTGTTATTTTCAATAAAATTGTCTATATCATCAGGCATAGTATAATTAAACTTAGTGGTACATAGCACTATTAATAAAAATTGAACATTGGAGACATTATAGGACTTCAAAGGCAGTTAATAATCAAACCAGAATGGGTATCCTATTGAATCTTGTCATCTTCAGAGTAGTTGTCTCTACTCTCAGACTTGAGACTATCAAACATGCCAGATTCAAATAAAATCAGTCAAGACAAAACAGCAATATAGCCAATATTCTCTGCCTCATCTCTGCTATACTATTTTTCTGTCATTGTTTACTTTTCTCCTTCATTCCACTGTCTGCCCCTTTCATTGAGGCCTTTCTGCCATTGTTCCTAGAATCCTGGTGATTTTCTTGCCTCTTTCTAGAATGTCTTTCAGTATTCTTTGCAGGGTTGGATTGCTGGTCACAAACTCCCCCAGTTCCTCTTTGTCATGGAAATATCTTGTCTCTCCATTAATTTTGAGAGACAGTTTTGCAAGGTACATTAATCTGGGTTGGAGGTTATTTTCTTTCAGGGCTTGGAACATTGCGCTCCAAGCTCTTCCTGATTTGATGGTTTGCATTGAGAAGTCCACTGTGATTTTGATGAGTTTTCCTTTATAGGTAATCTGTTTCTTTTCTCTGACTGCTTTTAATATTCTGTTCTTGTGATGGATTTCTGAGATCTCGAGTTTTATATGTCTGGGTGTAGATCTGTTTTGGTTGTATCTGGCTGGAGTTCTGTATGGCTCATATATCTGAACATCACTTCCAATGCTTGTTAAGTTTTCCTTAATTATTTCTGTGAATAGCCTTTTTATTTCATTTGTATTTGTCCCTGCTTTTTCATTCACATTTTTTATTCTTAGGTTATAAATCCTCTTAGCATCTTCTGGCCTTCGTATTGTTATTTCCTGGGTATTGTTATTTTTAAGAGATCCTTCATTTTGCAACCATACATTGCAAACCTATCTTCAAGTTTTAAAAGTCTGTCTTTAGTTTCTTTTAAGAAGTTTTGCCAGCTTTCAATGGAGTTTTTAAATTCCTGATATTCTCTTTGGATCTGTTTCATGTATTCTAGATTTTGTTTATATTCTTCATCAAAGGATTCTCTCCTTTCTCTGGGCTCCTCCATTCTTCCATTTGTGTCTTCTTGAAGCGTACTTAGCATTTCTTTTATTAATCTTCTTATATCTTGCTTCACCTGAGTTAGAATTCCAGATTTAAATTTGTCGATGAAGTCATGGAAGTATTTCTTTAATTCCGATGAGGCCATGTCTGATACTGTATGTCTGCTGCCCTCAATCTCCTCTGTACTCACCCCTCCTGGGCTTATTTTCCCTGGGTCAGCAGTTGAAGGCCTTTTTCTCTTTCTCTGTCTTGTCATGCTTCTGATTTCCCTCAGACAGGTGAACAATGGAGGTGTCCGGACCTTTACATACTGCCTTAAGTCCCTCTGCAGCTTACTGGCTTGGGCAGTGCTACCCTCTCCTGTCTGCTGTTGATCTGTGAGGTGCACGCAGGGGCGGCGTGGTGGGGCGGCCCCTCCCCTCTCAACCAGTGAGTGACTTCAGCATGTTAGCCTGTGCCATGCGGATGTCACAGGTTCAGGACAGCCTTGTCCCTGGCTATTGCATCCAGATCAGGGGCATGGGCCAGCCCAAGCAGATCCCACCAATCCACTTTGGGCCAGGAGCTGCCAACTGAAGCTGCTTCAGCTGTTGATTCAAGCCTGACTTGCCCAAATCCAATATGTCATCCTGTAGGTGATCTCGCTCTGGGGAATCCAGTTCCCAGCACTAACCAAAGTCCGTGCAGCTCTGCTCGCCGTCTCCACTCCCCGTTGCAGTGCCTCCTTCTGCCAAGGGTCTCAAGCTGAGTGACCACCCCCCCCACTCTCGGCAGGGCCATGACCCTAGCTCAATTGTGACTCACCAGACTCTAAGACGCACCCAGCACAGCTACCAGAGTGTGCCAAGCTCCAGCCCTCCGCTCACAGTTCTTCTTCTTCTTTTTTTACTTTATTTTTTTCTTTTTCCTCAGTTTCTTCCTGGGTCATGAGAATGCCTCTCCTTTCATCTGGTCTTCTCCACGGTGTCAGATTCCAGCATTTGAGTTGTTTTTCTCAGAGAGGCTCTCTATCGTGCTACATCTCAATTGGCCATCTTGGATCTCTCTGAGTTTCCATTTCTTATAGAGAAATTCACTTTGATATATAAGTGCTTTGGATTATAAACATGTTTCTAGAATGAACTGTGCTCACATAACAAGGTTATACTGTATATTGAAATATTTTTAAAACAACAGAATGTAATTTAAGGAATTGTAATTTTGGTCTATTTTGCTCTTTATATATACATATATATAGTTTTTTCTCATATAAGAGACACTTTGAGTGGTTTCTTTTATATAAGAAAATCAATATCTAATACACTACAAAATAAGAGAATAGGAAAATGGAGAATGTTATTTTAATGTAGCATGGACAAAGTAAAAATTTACCTTGATTTACTAATTGTCTTAGGTGTTTTATATATTTTTGGCCTGTTAGACTATTAAACTGTATGTATGACAGTTAACTTTATAATAACTTATAAGATAAATAAATGAATCTGATGCTGGAAAAGCAAGCAGAGTGGACGGAAAGAGAAAAAAATTTAGAAGTGTTACATTATGTACATGTACCAAGTTTTCACAATAAATGTAATCATTATGTACCACAAACATGAATTAATAATAAAAAATTTTAGATAAAATGTGTATTAACTTTCTGACTGCTAGTTTATTGCCTCAATTTTGAAATGAATGATGGTTATCAGATCATTATAGTATTTAGATGTCATTTACAATAATGATGGATTCAGTTTTCACACTGTGTTAGTGAGCTTCTTGTTGATAATACCAAATACCTGAGAAAAACAACTTAAATAGGGAATGATTTACTTGGCATCAGAGGTTTTAGCTCATGTTAAGCTGGCTCCATTGCTGTGGCCCCAAAGTACAGGCTCCATTGCTGTGGCCCCAAAGTACAGAAAACATTGAGGAAGTTTGTGGTGGAGCAGAGCTTCTCACTTCCTAGCAAGCTGGGAAGTAGACAGTGGGGAAAGAGCCAGAGAGGAAGGGGCTGGGGTCCAGATATAGTTCCCAAGGTCACATCTCCATGACCCACACTCCCTTCAGCTATGTCCTACCTCCTAAGTTTCCGTGACTTCTTAAGAGTGTTACTGAATTATGATCTCATCAATGGATTAATTCACTGTTTAAGTTAGAGCCTCCATGATCCAATCAACTTCCAAAAGCTCCATTTCTAAACGTGATAATTTTGAAGGATATTTCTGGATTTAAACCATAATATATGCCAAAATTTGTAATGGATTGCAAATTATATGCTTTGTTCTTGTTTTTTTCTCTTGTACTGGGGATTGAAACCAAGGCACCATGCATGCTAGGTAAAAGTTATACTTTTGTAATTACTTCAATTTATAATGAAAACACTTTTATGTCAAATTAAATATGTGCAAGAATATTCATGATTTTTCAAAATTCTTTGAGATACAAGAGCAAAAAGTATGAAAACATTAGTCTAAAAGATATTTTTTACACTATAATAAAATATATTCTTTCACATTTTCTTTAAGAATTTAAGGACCCGGATACAGTTCAGTGGTAGAACACTTGGCTCACGCAGCATGTGTGTGGCCTTAGGTTTAGGTTGGATCCTCAACACTGCAAAAGAAATATAGGAAAGATTTGTTCTATACATTTACATGTGTAACAAAACCAAAATTGATTTTGGAATACAGTATCAACAAAAAAATTTCTTTTCTGCATAAAAATTTGATAGCATTTATTTTAAAATTAAATTTATTTTATTAAATGACAGAAATACATTGTTCAAAGCTTTTCTTTCTTCTTTCTTTCTTGCTTGCTTTTTTTTAAGACAAGATCTTTCTTTGTAGTTTAGGCTGGCCTTGAACTCACTAGGGAGCCAATGTTGGCCTCAAACTTGCAGTGATCCTCCTGCCTCTGTATTCCCAAGTGCTTGGATTAGAGGCATGTGTCCCCAAGACTGGTTCCTCTTATTTTTCACTGAACTGCATATTTATAATGTTTTTAATTTTTATTTTGAAACAAGGTCTCACAAAGTTGCCAAGGCTGAGCTGGAACTTGCAATCTTTCTCTTTTACCTTCTCAGAGTGCTGGAATTACAGGCATGTACCACCATGCCCAAGTTTTAAGTGGTTTTAATTTTTTAAACATGCATTTATTTATTTATCTATTTATAATTATTAATTTATTTATTTTTATAATGACCACACTATATACTCCAGGCTGGCCTTGAATTTATGTATAGCTATGACTGACCTGGAACTACCTGTCTCAGTCCCCTGAGGGCACCACTATGGTCTGCTATTTGCGTATTTTTAAAGATGCAGTCTCACTGTGTTGCCTGAGTTGAACTTGACTTCCTGGGCATAAGTGACCCTTCTGCTTTCATTCTCCAAGAGCCAAAATGATAAGTACATGCTACCATGCCCAGCTAAATTTATTTTTATGTGTAACTATAACCATTTATCTGTACATATGATTATGTATATTTGGAAATCATTTTTAAGATCGAAAAGAATACAATGAGAGTGAAAAAGATATACAATATTACAGGGTGCAATGTAAATTTAGTGCATAGTTTCTCTTTAGTAGCATGGATTTATGGCATATATTAAATAGTCCATTCAATATTCTTATTAAACACCTATTTTTTTTGTTACATGTGGGGATTTTTGCTTATTTGTTTTTGAGACAGGGTCTCACTATAGAAGTCAGGCTAGTTTAAAATTTGTGGCATCCTCCTGCCTCAGCCTACCTAGTGCTGGAATTACAGGTGTGCTCCACCGTGCACAGCTTGTTATATTTGATTGTTTTTACTTGTACTTTCTGTAGATTGTCTCTTTTTTCTGCTAATTGTTTCTTTTGCTGTGCAGAAACTCTTCAATTTACTATAATCTAATTTGCCCATTTTTGCTTTTGCTTACTGTGCATTTCTTGTAAAAAAAATCATTGCCAGTTTCAATATCCTAAGTAATTCCCTTATGCTTTGTTCTACTACTTTCACTGTCTCAGATTTTACATTTAATCTATTCAGGATTTTCACTGTTCCATATGAATTTTAAGATAATTTTTCTAGTTTTGTCATTAATATGTTTTTTTAAAATAAAGTTTGGTTATGTATCCCAGACTAGCCTTGAACTCACTGTGTAGCCTAGGCTGGCCTTAAATGCCTCGTCCTCCTGCCCCACCCTCCCGAGTGGTACCAGTGTATACCACCACACCCAGATGTGTCATTGGAATTTTGATAGGATTTCATTGAATCTGTATATCACTTGGTTAGTGTGGGTATTTTAATGAGTCTGACTCTTCCAATACATGAACATGAGCTGTCTTTCCCTTTTTTTTGTCTTCAATTACTTTAGTCAGTGTTTTCCAGTTTTCATTGTAAAGATCTTTTTTTTTACCTCTTCAGTTAAATTCATTTCTAGGTATATTATTCTTATAGCTACTGACAATGGGATAGCTTTCTTGATTTCTATTTCAGATATTTTGCTATTTGTGTGTAGCCCTGTTACTGATTTTGCATGCTGATTTTATATTCTGCAACTTTGCTGAATGTTTTTTTCTTTTTTTAGTCCTGGTGATTGAATCAGAGGTGCTCTACCACTGAGTAACATCCCCAGCCATTCTTATTTCCCTCCTTTCCTCTCTTCCTCCTTCCCTCTATTTTCCTCCCGCTTCTCGCTCTCACTCTCATTCTCTCACTCTTTCTCTCTCTCTCAGTACTGAGGACTGAAGCCTTTGCAGTGATCTACATCTCCAGTAGTTTTTATTTTTATTTTGGGATCAGATGTCACTAGCTTTCCGAGTTGCCCAGGCTGGGCTCAAACTTGTGATCCTCCTGCTTCAGTCTCCCAGAGCAGTGTTATTACAGGTATATGCCCAGTCTCAGCCCCTTTCCTTATTTTGAAATAGTCTTGCCAAGATGCACAGGCTGCCCTTGAACTTATGATATTCCTGCTTTAGTTCTCAAGTAACTGGGATTATAGATGTGCACTACTGTACCCAGCACGGTCTTTATTATTTTGAGGTTCATTTCTTTTATATCTTAATTTGTATTGAAGGGATGTTGAATTTTACCAAATGCTTTTTCTGCATCTATTGAAATGATAATATGGTTTTTGTCCTTTATTCTGTTGATGTGGTATATCTCATTTATGGGTTTGCATACGTTGAACCATCTTTGCATCTCTTGGACATCTCACATTCAGGGTGAGGCTTGGTCTGAAGCAGTAGGTCACTGGGGGTGTCACTTGCATTTGGTCCCCAGATCCTACCTTTTCTCTCTGCAACCTGGACCCACATGATGAACAGCTTTCCTCTGCTACCTCTTCTGCCATGATGTTTCTGTTTTGGAGCCAGCTAAAGGTAGACAGAATTCATGGAAACTGTGAGCCAAACCTCTCCTTAAGTTGCAAGTGCAGAGTATTTTGACCCAGCGATGAGCAAGTGACTAATACTATCTGACTGGTGTCTTTATAAGAACAGGACAGTAGGACATAAAAAGAGACATCAAGGATACACATACACAAAAACCAGGCAAGGACACAAGAAGGAGGCCACTTACTAATCAAGCAGAAAGGACTTAGAAGAAACTGAACTGTTCCCTCCCTCCTTGATCTTAGACTCCTGGCCTGCAGAACTACAACAAAATGAATTTCTGTTTTAAGCTACTCAGTCTAGAACTTTGTCATGATAGCCCAAACAGACTAAGATAGAAGAACTGTATCCTGGCGAGAAGATCTCTCTAGAGCTTCAGCTCTCTGTCAGACTCTTTCCAGGCCCCCATCATCATGTACACATAACACTACTACTTACTAGTTTTGAGACCTTGGGCAACCTAACCTCTTGATCTCTAGTGTTCTTACCTGTAAAATATGAAGTACAAATGATTTCCCTCATAGTGTTGCAATGAGGAGTACATGTCATTGGCTATTGTTGTATTTGTTTTCATGATACTTGTTAAAGAACTGACTTTATTTGCAATTATCCTGACAAGTATAAGGACCCCTAAATGATAAAATTTGGCAGTAGTAAAAAGAGACTAGGTTTAACTCCAAACACAGTAAGTAAAAGTGAGAATATGTAGTTAGGGAACAGAAAAGTTGGGGGGGGGTCAGTGGATGAAAAACTACTAAGAACAAATATCAAAACTAGGAAAGGTTTTGGTAGGTAGGCTCAAGAGTATTCTTGCATTTATTTATTTATTTATTTTTGCAGTACTGCTGATCAAATCTGGGGTTTTCACACTGAACCGCATCTCCAGCATTTTTTTTGACTGGGTCTCACTAAGTCCCGAAATTTCTCAGGCTAGTATCCTCCTGCCTCAGTCTCCCAATTGTTGGGATTACAGGCACATACTACATGCCTGACAACAGAATTCTTGCTGAGGGAGGCTAGAGCAGTGAGTAGGAGATGAGGAATTTGATCAGCTATTAGACACTGAGGGTGGTTATTTTTAATGAACAAACATGATTCTTCTGAAAACTGGGCTAAATGAAACTACAAAGAGTCAAAATTTGGAGTCTATCAGAAACAAGACTCAGTGGATCCTCATTTGGGTTTCATCAAGAAGTATTTGTCACTATGGAACACAATTAACATAGTGTGAACATCCTAAGTATTCAGTAAATATTGCAGCTGGAGTATAGCTATTAACAGTATAGCTGCAAGGCAGTTAACTGCTATTCCTGACATGCATGTCATTTTGTTCCACTTTTTAAAAATTTGAGATGTCTTGCTATGTAGTTCAGTCTGGCTTTGAATGCACTATGTATCCCAGGCTGGCCTCAAATCCATGGCAATCCTCCTGCTTCAGCCTCCTGAGTGGTGGGATTACAGGCATGCACCACCATGCCCTGCTTTGTTCCACTTCTATGCATTAGTACATGCTGGTTTGTTGGCTTAGAATGCTTTGCTCTAACTGCACTTCATCAGCAAACTCCTGGTTGTATTTCAAGACTGAAGATTTTTTGGTTGATGTTGTTGTTGTTGTTGTTCTGAGATAGGACCCACACACCTCTAGTTCCAGCTATACGCAGGAGGCTGAGGCAGGAGGTTCATCAGTTTGAGACCCTTCCATCACAAAAAACAAAACAAAACAAAACAAAACAAAACAAAACTGACTAAAGCCTTGGCGTGCTAGCTGGGTATCTCAGTGGTACAGTACTTGCCTAGAATGCATGAGGCATCACACACACACACACACACACAGCCCTAAGTCCTGGTGGAGACCGCTCTGATCTGGATCCTGGACTGCTCTTTTGGGCTCCCAGAGCGTCCTGTGTTTGTCTCCAGCATGTGAGAATTCACTGCAAGGCTTTAGGCAGAAGAGTGACCTAACTTGGATTGAGTACCTGCTATATGCCAGGCATCCTTACAGGCTCTGAATCAAAACAAAAATAAAAAGACGACTTAGATCATAGGGCCAATGAAGGGATTATGAGACATAAGCACATCAGACTGCATGCTAACCCTTATTATATGTATTTAGGACACTCTCAAATCCATTCAAGTGTTTGGCCTTTATAGCCTTCTTCTTTGAACACAAATCCCACTCCCATAACAGCCTCTCTCCTGGACTTCAAGTCCCATATCTTGTACCACCTCCTCACTCCAGATACACAGTGACAGCTCCCTGACCTTGACATTGCTGCTGGTGGGTTGTTTTCTTTTTGCACATTGAGTACATAGGGTATAACCATAGGAATAGATTAGTATATACAGAAAACTCAGACAAGCCACATATCTATACTGTATGACCTGTTCCCTGAAAAATAAAGGCAGAAAAAAGGAGGGCTAGCTGGAGATGCTAGTTTTGTCAGCACAAGACAAGGTCTTGCATTTTGTGACCACACAAATAGAGGAAATTACAGTTGCAGTCTTCCTGGCAGCACAGAGTTAGTGAGAGTGTTACTGATCCAGACACCTGAGCAAAAATCAGGAGACTGAGAGACAGATGCTGTTGATCGAAACTTTTGGACAGGAATGATCTTTGCAAAGGCTGTTCTCTGACTTACAACTCAAGAGCAATCCCTTGCAGGTATGAACCTCTTTCTTCTAGAAGACATATCAAACCCATCGAGGGCTTAGAGAGCAAAACCTGGAAGTCAGGACTCGCCTCACACCCTTCACTCAAAGCATCTCTGCATTTCATCTATTACATTTATTTGGGCTTTACCTTGTAACTGCCTTTGCACCAAGGGTTCTAGGGCTAGATGTCTGCTGTGCCTTTCAGCAGATAACTATACATCTTATATTCCATAGAACCCAGCTGCTACTAAAGGGTAGTGACCACCCTCAAAATTCTGCTCTACTTATCTACATCTTATGCCCTTTAATCCTCTGAGGATAAATTCTTCTGTCATGGCTAAAGCCTCTGTTCATGCTTGATTTCATCTTTCATTTCCTCTGAATCATTACACCAACCATTTTCCTTTCTCTTACATGGAAGGATAGTAAATTGGAGTTTGTAACATTTGATTGCCATTGGCTATTTCAAATGTTCCAGTGGGCTGGAGATTTAGCTCAGTGGCTTATGTGCCTGCCTGGCAAGTGTGAGGTCATGAGTTCGATACCTGGTACCAAAAAAAAAAAAAAAATCAAATGCTCCAATGTAATACCTTTTAGTCTTTTCTTTTTCTAATGTTTCTTTCTCTTTAGCCAAAAACAATTACAAAGTATCCATAGACTATGTTTTTCTAAGGCCAAGCCTATATGTGTCCCTGCAAATAAAATGTAGATACTGCTTGTTTGATGTGCATGACCATAATCTCAGCACTTCAGAGGCTGAGGCAAGAGAATTTTAAGTTTGAGCTTGGCCTAAGTTACATAGTGAGCTTGAGACCTGCCTGAGCTACATAGCAAGATCTTGAATAAAAATAAATAAATAAAAATAAAAGCAAAAAATTAAATACAATCTAGATGCCATACACTAGGTACATTCATACCTCCCAGTTAATAATTCACCTGCCAAGTATTTATAGAGGGTTTGGCAGGGTTATGAAATGTTTACTAACTCATTCAGTAAATATTTCCTGAGCACACATATGTTGTCCAATACTGTTTTAAGCACTTGGGATTCATCAGTGAGCAAAACAAAGATTCTTGTAATCTTGGAGCTGATATTCTAGCAGGGGTGGAAGGAAGAAAAATATAGTAAAGAAACATAATAAATAACAGAAGTACATAGTACTTTAGAAAGTGGTAGATGCCATAGTAAAGAACAATAAAAGGAAAACTGGGAGTAGTAGGGGGAGGCAATGAAATTGTATTTTGATCTATTTACTTATTTGTATTGCTGAGGATTGAACCCAGGGCCTCATGCATGACAGGCAAGCAGTCTATCACAGGCTACATCTCTGACCCCAGGAGTTGTCATTTTAAATATGATGGCTGCTGCAGGCTTTGGTGGTGCCTGACAAGCAAAGACTTGAAGGAAGTGAAGGACAAACCACAGAAATATCAGGGAGTAGTGATTCAGGGAGAGTGAAGAACAACTGCAAAGGCATTGAAGCCGGGAAGCTAAAGGAACAGTGCAGAGAGTGGTAGGAAATGCAGACACACAGGTATCAGGGAACAAGAATGCACAAGATCTTTGTTATAGTTACCTACTACAAATTGCCTCAAAATGTTGCTATTAAAAATAATAATACTCACAAATTTGAATGGCTTGGCTGGATAATTCTGGCTTTGGTTCTAATAAGGTAGCAGTTATCTGAAACCTGGACCTGAAGAATCTCTTTCGAGGGGGCTTATGCATGTGGATGGCACATTGGGGCTGGCTGTTGAGGGAGCAGGGAGATGAGGAAGGAGGAGGACTCGGTTTCTCTGTGTCTGGGCTCTTCACATCACATTTGAGTATCCTCTTGACACGATGCCTGGTTTCCTCTGAGCAAGCAATCCAAAAGAGAGCAAGACAAAAATAAAAGAGCAAAGCAGAAATTACAATGCCTTTTATGACCCTAGTTTTATGGGTCACACACCATCCTTTCCATGACATCCCTCCAACCCCTAGATAGTCCTGACCGTTTTCCAACTCCTAGACTCAAGAGATCCACCCGCCTCAGCCTCCTGAGCAGCTAGTACTAGGCATGTATCACCATTCTTGGCTAACTTCCACTGTGCTCTATCAGTTACACAGGTTAGCACTGGTTTAATGCTGAAGAGATCCAATGGAGCGACTAGCAAAACATGAAGATCAGTGGTAGCCAGCATCATAGGTTTATAGGTTGATATAAATTTGCAGCTTTTGAACTGAGAATTTAAGCTCATTGGTGGAAGGCTTGACTACCATATACAAGGCTCTGGGTTCAATCCCTAAGTGCCACACACACACAAAAATCTCAAATCTGTAGCTTTTACTTTGAGCAAAATAGAGAACCAAAGAAGGGATCTGAGCAGAGAACAATGATTAGTATGGCTGCTGTGTGGATAGACTGGAGAGGGGAGAGGATATAAGCTGGGGGACCAGTGAGGAGACAATTACAGTCGCAGAGAAGGATGGGCTTGACAGAATAGTGGTGGAGTCCATGAGAATTAGTGATACTCTGGATATATTCTGAAGATAGCGGTGATAGTATTTACCAATGGAGGGATGTGGGATAAAAGAGAGAACAGTCTTGGAGGAATTACAAAAATGACAATGTAGATCTTGCTATAAATGACCTTACAATATGGGAGAGAAAAATCACGTAAGTAAGTAGTCATACTACATAGCAGAAAGTACTGTGCTCTGTAACAAAGGACCAAGTTTAAGAGCCAAGTAATGTAAAAAATTCTGAAGATGGATGCTGGCGATGGTTGCATAACAAAGTAAATGCACTCAATGCCACTGAAATGGATACCTAAAAATGGTTAAAATGATCAATTTTTATGTGTAGTTTGCCATAATGATAAATGGAGCTATAAAAAATTCAAGGGCTGGATCTGGAGGTGTAGCTCTGTGATACAGCATTTGCCTAAACAACTATTTTCCAGGAGGTGATATGTGATTCAGTAACTCAGAGAACCTTGTGCAGGCTAGACTGAGGAGACTAGTCTAGGGATGGAGAATTAAGTTTAAAAAAGTAAGTACCAGCTGGGGATGTAGCTCAGTGACACAAGCAGCTGCCTGGCAAGCACAAGCCCTGAGTTCGATTCCTAGTACTAAAAATAAAGTGCTAGGCATGGTGGTATACACCTGTAATCTGAGCACTCAGGAGGCTGAGGCAGGGGGATCACCTCAAGTTCCAGCTTAAGCTACATAGCCAACTGGTACTACACAGTGAGACCTTTCCTCAAAAAAAGAAAAAAAATAAGTAATTAAGCAGACTGGGTAATGGATAGACAGCTTATACAGCACACAGACTAGTGGTAAGACTTTGGGCAAGTCACTTAACCTGTCTAAACCTCAGTTTTTTCATCTATAACATAGGGATAAAGATAATACTAGCTACTTGGGACTCAGGCAGAAATAGCACTTGAGCCTAGAAGTTTGAGGGCAGCCTAGGCAAAACAGGAAGATCCCATCTCTAAAAATGAGGGAAAGATAATGAGTTATATATTAAATAAGATAAATACTTGCTTGCAATTACTTTATTGCAATAAGTCAGATGTGAGATTCTGAGTTGTGGCAATGAAGAGGATTAGAAAAGGGAGTATCTTAACAAAAGCTCAAGGACCAAAAAGAAAATTCTTCCAGGTGTGATGGCACATGCCTGTGATCCCAGCACTCAGGCGGATGAGGCAGGAGGATCCCCGTGATTTCAAGGACAGCGGGGCTACACAGTTTCTAAAACCTAAAAAGAAAAAAAGGTGAAGAGGGTTGGGGAAGGAGGGGGGAGGGAGAAGGAGGAAAATTCTTTACTCTTTTTCCCTACAAATTTTCTTCTTGTGAAGGGCAGCAGATGATAGCTATGACCGTACCTTGAAATGAAATATTTAGCCAAGTTCCTGAAATAGATTTCTGTCAATGTAACAATCTTGAAATAAATATGGGGTGCAGTGAGCATTTGATTTACCAAGACTTCCTGTGTTTTCTTTGTACCTGCTTGCTTTAATTTTCCCTTCTCCTAATTCCAAACTCCACCAAATCTTTTTATTTCTTGTCATTGCTTTTAATCTTTCCTGCTTGGAAACAGATCCAATTGAAATGTCACTTCCTTTATTTAACAGCTAGGTGATATTGGGGATGATTATTCTCTCCAGGCCTCAGTTTCTTCTGTAAAATGGGTTTAATAACACTGCTTACCTTACAGGGTTTTGAAACTACAACAAAGATCATGTTTTATGCCTAGCACAGTGCCTGATATACAGAAACAACTCAGTATGTTTGTTCCATTCTCTCTACAATCCTTTTACTTCTGTCCTACTACTCAGCCTGACCCCAGCAGGTATATATCGTGACATACTGGAGGCTCAAAGAGGAAAAGCTTGGGCAAGGGGCGGGGACTGTGAAATGCCCACTGCGCATGTGCGCTCGTACCTTCAGGTTCTAGTTTCCAGCAGGGGGGTTGGGGGGTGAAGGGGACTTCGTGTTTTTTTTTTTTCCTGGCTACCCCCTTCCAGCTCTGAGAAGTGGCGGGCCCTTGGCAGCACTCTGAGCCGGCACGGCGGTGAGCGGCGCGAGCCCGGGCCTTGAGGGTAAGTGGGAAAATGGCGGAGGGGGGAAGAAGGAGGGGCCTTGCTGGGCGGGAGGCTGACCTCCCAGCGGGGAGGTGGGAAGGAGAAGGTCAGGGCCTGGTGGCGTGGCCTGTACCGCGGAGACTGAGGGACCGCGTTCGGCGTCTCCGACTTCTGACGTGAGCGCACTTCGGGTTTTCTGACTCTGGGGTCCTTTCGGGAGACCGGCCGGCTGGTGGAGGCAAGTGAAGGAGACGAAGGGACTTCCGTTTCCTTCTAGGCCGGGCCCGGGCGTACGGCGGAGTTGGTATTTCCGAGTTGGGGCTTTAGTCGCCCCTCCTCCGGGACCCTCCCCTTGGGACCAAGCTGATCGCCCCTGGCAGCTGGGGCGGGCTCCCTAGGCTTGGTGAGTACAGCTTGGGCGGCCTTTCCCTGCCTTCTTCCCCCACTTTTTCCCTGTCCTCCTCCCCTTCCCCTCCCTTCTCCTCCCCTTCCTCTCCCTTCTCCTCCGCTTCCCCTCCCTTCTCCCGTTGTCCCTTCCTTTCTCCTCCCCTTCCTTCCTCTCCTCCCCGCTCCTCCCCCTCCCCTCCCCTCCCCTCCTCTGCCCTCCGTTCCCCTCCTTATCCACTCCCCTCAGTCGCGCGGCTGGGGAGGGCGTAGGGCCGCGCCCCCCGGGGGCCGAATACCATACTGATGCTTTGTACCCAGGTTCCGGGGACAGCCAAAGGAAGGCGTGGGTGGGCGGGTGGCTGCCGGCCCCCAGGTCTGCCTCCCTGAACCCAGTGTCACGTAAGGTAAATCGAGTCAAAAGCTTCATTTTAACGAGCAAAGGGACCCCTAAGCCTCAGCACGCTTTTGGTGTTTGTGGAGCAGGCTGAAATGTATCTGGCGAGGGCATGTGAAACCGAAAGAATCTGGGCTAAAGATCTTCCGGAAGAGGAAATTAGTAAATCTTTCCAACCTTTGCTACTCTAGTCAGCGCCCCACAGCATATTCTCTAATACAAAATATCCATTTAACTTTCAGTTTCATTGTTGTAACAGTATAATTAACCAAAATTTTTTTGGAGGATGAAGATTGGTTACTGCTGTAACTGAGTAGTGGCCCCTCTCCACCTTCCACCTCCCCAAACTCCCAAAACATCAAACATTGTAAAAATCTATCGGGTTTTAATAATCTACTACTTTGCTTTCAAATATTATGTCACTAGTGCTGTTATAGCCGTACCTGGATAGTTATTTACTCACAGAAATTTGCTCTTTTTGGACTGGAGGTTGCGATAATGTTTCCCCTCTTTTTTGTTGTTGTTGTTTAATAACATTTGTTACAGCCAGTTCTAGAGAACACTGTTACAAACGGCCATCTTTGACTTGCAACATTTTAAAGTTGAAAAGGATCTTGGCAGGACCCTTTTGTTTTACAAAGCAGAAACTAAGGCTCAGGATTTTATGGCTTGCCTAAGGCGACCTGAGAAGGTTAAAACCAAGGTTCCCTGGGCCACCACTGCTGCGCTGTTGCTTTACATAGCCTCCAAGCACGAAAATTAAATATTCAGTTCAACATTTGTGAAAAGTGGACTATTTTGTGTCAGTAACTGTTCCATTTTCCGTGTATTTAACATGCATGTGAAGCCAGTGCTTGAGATTTTTCTCCCACTCTCCACCATTTAAGAAATGAAAACAGTTTAGGTTGAGAAAATTTATGTGCACAGACACATACACATGTATACTTGTGTTTCTTCTGATGATTTCTTGAGAGATAAATAAGAAAAATGTTAGCAGTAGTTCATTATGGAGAAGATTGATGGGAGATTTGACTTTACATTTCACACGTGACGTAGTGTATGTTTGAATTTCTTACCATAAATAAGTACTGATTTTATAATTAAAAACAAGTTTTGAAGTTCACACACATGTGTATCAACATAAGTAAATGCCATTGCTATGTACATATATTTGTAACTGATTTGCACTGTAAAATCTAGTTGGTTTTTGTCAACTTGAGTGAAAAAGAAGGTCCGATTATTGTGTGCTTATGTTTCTCCTTTTCTCTTTTTGTTACAAGATGGCAAAAATCCTGGACTACATATTTTTAGAAAATATGCTGTGCTTCATGATTCTCAAGTAATGTAGCAAACTATTCAAACTGTTTAGAATATCAACTTTGGCACAGTGCAAGAAATTGAATCATAGAATCTTGGTGGATAAGAATTTTTTAAAAAAAATGTTAAGGGGTTGGGGATGTAGTTCAGTGGTTACCTTGTATGCAAAAAGCCCTGGGTTTGATCCTTATAACAGAAAACAAAATAAAAAAAGACTAGAAAGATCCCAAGTGTTATTTGTTTTTACAAATACATTAAGAGTTAAAGGTGAAAAAATAAAATGTAGTCGGGCATGGTGGGGTATGCCTATAATCCCAGCACTCTGGAAGGCTGAGACAACAAGATGGAAAGTTCTAGCAAAGGCTGGGCTATTTAGGGACTTCACCAGACCTGTATAAAAAAAACCCAAAAAACAAAACAAAACAAAAACCCTGGGGATGTAGCTCAGTGGTACAGAGGTTCTGGGCTCATCCCTGATATCCACCAAAAAATTGTCCAAAGTTATATATCTAGTTATTAGCAAAGTTTGGACTAGGGTCCAGGTTGTAGTTTAGTGTCCTTTGTGTAATACATGTAGCTTTATTGCTTTCTAATATATTTAATGATTCTAACTAGGGTAATGCTGACTAAAGGTAAGTGAGGCCCGTTTTGTAGACAAGAATTACTGTAATTTATGTACCTGCTTTTCTATGGAGTGCTTGAAATATTTTAACATAAATGTTATCTTCCACTTATACTTTGTTTAAACACTAATTTGTTTAGTAAACTCTATCCATATTAAATAGCTGGAGACCCCAATGCAAAATAGTAATGTTACTGCTTCTGTTGGCCTGTTTTGTTTTTGTTTTTGAGACAAAGGCAGGCCAGGATGTCCTTGTAACTTGTGATCTTCCTGCCTCTGCCTCCCAAATACTGGGATTATGGGACACCACACCCAGCTTCTTTGATTTAATATTTCTGCTAACTAGTGCTAGGAGTGAGGAGCTATGTTTTATCAGATGGACATTTATTGAGAACCTACTGTGTGCCAGGTATTATGCTTTTTTGGTAGGATTCCAAAGATGAACATGGTAAAATAAATGTGCTTGTTATTTTGAGGATGGGAGATTATCACAATCTATTAATTCTTAAACGTTATCTCTGTAGTATAATCTAAGAATAATATTATGAAATGCAGTCTGTTCAGACAGTTTAAGGTCAGTGTGTGAGTAGATTTGAGGATATAGAGGTTAAATAAAAATTAATAAATTTAATTTTAAAAATACCACAAGGTATACTGGAAAATGCTCTGGATTGAATGCCATGGAACATAGGTTTTTGTTTTGACTTTGTTTCCAGTTAGTTGTGGGATTGTGCATATCAGTGCCTCCTTATTTCTTTTTCATGGTGTGCTTGATATTTATTTAATTCAAAACACAAACACAGTATTTTGAATATTTTAAGATATGTACCTTGTTGGAAAATACGAAATTTGGAATTAGATCAAGAATTAGGATCATATTATATAGATTATTTTAATTCTTTCTCATTCAGCATTCTGTGGTGAATACTTCTATGTCATAGAGTCTTTGAAAATGTAGCTTTTAATTGTCCTATATGTTTTTCTGTGCTCCAATTTCTTCATCTTTAAAAATAACAATTTTGGGCTACCTGATAATAAAACTTCAATTAAAAAAATTAAATTAGACTGGGGATTTAGCTCAGTGGCTCAAGTGCTTGCCTGGTAAGTGTGAGGTCATAAGTTTGATCCCTGGTACATAAAAAAAATTAGTAAAAATAAAAATTCAAAATCTGTTATTTTATTTTAGTTGATTATCTTAGGGTTTTTTTTTTTTTTTTTTTTTTGGTGAGGGGACCGGGTCCCGCTATGTAGTTTAGGCTGGCCTTGAACTAATTGTGCAGCCTAAGCTAGCCTTGAATTTGTGGCAGTCCTCTTCCCTCAGCCTCCTGAATGCTGGACTTACAAGGGTGTGCCATCATAACTGGCCGTAGTTTTTTTTTTAATTTAATTTTCTTTTCAGACAGGGTATTACTATGAACAGGCTGGCCTTGCACTTAACTGTGTAGCTCAGGCTGACCTCAAACTCACAGTAATCCTTCTGCCTCAGCTTCCTGAGTGCTGGGATTACAGGCATACGCCACCATGTTCAGGCTTAGATTTTATTTTTAAAAGTGTTTTTACATAAGCTAGGTTTGGTGGCTCACACTTGTATTCATAGCTATTTAGGAGGCTAAGACAGGAAAATCGAGAACTGAAGGCCAACCTAGGGAATATAGACCCCATCACTAAAATAAGAAAACTTACTAATTTTAGTAAATACCTCTTTTTTTGAGATAAGGTCTCCCTATGTAGTTCAGACTTGCCTTGAATTTATTATGTAGCTCAGGATGACCTCCAGCTCTCCATGATCCTCTTGCCCCAGTCTCCAATGTGCTGGGTGTACAGGTGTGCACCAATGTGCCCTGCTGGAGTAACTATCTCAGAGGAACTAGAAATTAAGAAGAGGGGAGGGAACTGGGTGTGGTGGCATATCCCTGTAATCCCAGCACTCTAGAGGTTGAGACAGGAAGACTAGTAGGAGTTAGAAGTCAGTTTAGGCTACCTTGTCAATTCAAGGCTAGCCTGAACTACAAAGCAGGACCCTGTCTCAAAAACGACAACCAAAGAAAAAAAAGGGGGGGAGGTAATAAAGGGATCAAGATGTGATATGTATATGTTCCAGTTCCCCACAATGAATATGTTTATTATGTATTGCAGACATACTAATAAAAAAGAAAAAACTTAGGAGCAGAGATACAAACCTTAATAATTTGTGGTTTGTACTTCTATTTATTTTTAAATTTCTCATACTGAGTATTAAGTTGCAGAGGTAGGATCAAAGATCAATGTATTGATGGTGGCCAGCTGTAGTATAAGTAATAGGTGGTTAAAAAAATTACCAGATGCTTCTGGTTGTACAAAGAAATTTATTGGGTCAGAAGGAAAAGTTAATATTTATAAAATCTTCCAGATGATCCAAAAGAAAGATATTTCTAAATTCTGAGAAATTAAATCAGTTGGTAATCATTGTATTTAAAACCAAAACTTGAGACCCAGTGTATTCATTATATTTTTTTTTCTGCTATGATATATTAGATAATAGTGGGTTGTCTGTTGTGTGGTAAAGGCATGTTTGTGACTATTTTGTTGGACTTGACATAGAATATTATTATTTTTAAATTGCCATATGGATGTTTATCTGTATTAGATCCATTTTAGGATTTGATTAGGATTTGGTATATAATCTTTGTCTTTATCATTGTTCTTGGTTTTTTGTTTGTTTGTTTGTTTTTGAGACAGGGTCTCACTCTATGGTTTGAGCTGGACTTAAACTCACTTTGTAGCCCAGGCTGATCTCAAATTTGCAAGGATCCACCATGCCCAGCCTATAATCTTTGTTAAAGATAGGTATGATCCACCTCATGATCTGCTTTCATAATATATTTTCAAGGATATGAGTTATGGTTGAAAGGGAGGTTTGCCTCTATGGACTGCAAATAATTTGAATTCAGATGTTCAGAGGTCAAAATGAGTAAGTCAGGGCTGATAGCATTCTTTTTTTTCTTTTTTGTGGTACTTGTCTTTCACACAGAGCTACATTCACAGCCCTTTTTTACTTGGTTGCTTTGTTTTGTTTTTTGGTACAAGGGATGCAATCCAGGGACACTACCACTGAGCTACATTTCCCTACTCTTTATATTTTAAGTAGATCCTGGGTCTTGCTGAATTGCCCAGGTAATACTCCTGCCTCAGCCTCCCCACCAGCTGTGATCACAGGCTTACCAAACCCAGTCCAGCTAAGGCTGGTATGTTTTGAGTTTTGGTGTTTTTGTTTTTTTTTTTTGAGACGGTCTTGTCATGTAGTGCAGGCTGGCCTTGAACTCCCTTATGTAGCCCAGGCTGGCCTCAAATTCACAATGCTTCTCTTGCCTCAGCTTCCTAAGTGCTTGGATTACAGGTGAGTGCCATCATGCCCAGCTGTGTTTTAGTGTTTTATAAGAAAGGGTCTCAGTATGTACCCAAAATCCTCCTGCCTCAGCCTGCTAAGGGTTTTTTAAAAAATCTAATTATAAGGCTTTTTTAAAAACAGAGACAAGATGCTACTTTACAGTCCTCATTGTCTATATTTACATATAATTTGAACTTTTATGCTTATTTCTGTAGTCATTTCGTTGACGTCAAGCTACAGACCTTTCACTATATATTGCTATTAGTTACCTTTTATGGCTCTAGCTAGTTTTTTTTCAAGCCTGTAAAGGGCAGAGTGCTAAACATTTTCTGCTCCCTCACTAGACAACGCCTTCTGCCAGTAACTCTTAGTAATTTCCTTAGAACTATGCCTGTCATAATCACTAGGCTTGACTTTTTTTTAACTGTCATTTACTGGCCTCGTGACCTTTGATGAGTAACAACCAGTCGGAACTATAGTTTCCTCAAATTTCATGTGAGGACTATGATAGGTTGTGTAGATTAAATTAGACACCACATATGAAATCATTCTGATTTATAAAGCATATTACAAATTTTAGTTATTAATGAAAGTAATACGGTAAAAGAAAAAAGAATGGCTTGTAGAATCACACAAGCCCACACTTAATATTTTGTATATTTTTAGTATTTCAGCATATTTAGGTTGGAAAAAATGTTTACATGTGGCTAAATACTTAGCTGCAATATGGGACTTAAGAAAATGAAAACTTATAGATAATATTTTCCTTGACATTATGCTATAGTATTTTAATTTGGTTTGTAATTACTGCAGTACAGTTTACTTTTATTTCAAGAGAAGGTCTTGCTAAGTACGCAGGCCAGCTTCAAACTCCAATCTTCCTGCCTCAGCCTCCTAAGTGCTAGGATTGCAGATGTGTGCCATCATGCCTTTGTACGTGTTTTTTTTTTTGTGTGTGTGTGTGTGTGTACTAGGGATTTCAACTCAGGGCTCTTACACTGATCTGTATCCCTAGCTCTTTTGAATTCTTTTTTCTTTTTTTTAGGCAAGGATTCAGTAAGATGCCAAGTTACTCAGGTTGGGCTGAAACATGCGATCCTCCTGCCTTGGCCACCTTACTGCTAGCATTACAGACATGCACTACCAAACTTGGCTGTTTGTTCACTTTTAAATTCAGAACTAGACTGTCAAACTACTAAATATTTGAATAAAGACTGCACCATGACTTTCAGATAGAGTTAAATATTTTCCCTGGGAAAAAAGAAAAGTTATAGGTTCTTACCAAGAACTTGTGCTACCACTTGATTGAGATCCCAACATAATTATAAAAAAGAAAACTTCCTTCTAGGTCATTGGTGGTGAACCTGTGGCATGTGTGCTGCAACAGGCAGTTTGTATCATTGAAAGCTCTGTAATTGTGTTTTTCTGTTAATGTATGAGTTGTTTTTTCCTAAACCAAAACCTCAATATTCAGGTTTAATTGCAATGTTGGCACTTTTATCATAAGTGGGTTTTGAGTTGCAGTTTGGGTACTCGGTCTCTAAAAGGTTTGGTATCGTTCTATGGTCTGCTGGTGTAGTTCAGTGTAGTGTTGCCTAGCATGTGTGAAGTTCTGGGTTTAGCCCCCAGCCCTAAAAAAAAAGAGTAAGAGGAGTACTTCATTCTGAGAAAGCTCTAGGGTAGATATTACCACTTACCAAGTCATCCATTACAAGTACCTTAGCATGGCATTTCTGGAGCCATCTAAGTATAGTACTGTATCCTAATCACTATGTCGAGTGAGTCACCTGGTTAAATATGAGAGTAGAGTGAGTTCCAGTTCTATGCCACTAATCGGCTTTGTGATCTTAGTCAAATCTTAGGCTTCTTTATGCCTTAATTTCTTTCTGTATAAGAAAAGAATTGATTTATGTTATCCTGTTCAATACATAGTTATGTTGAACAATTTTTCTTGTATATACAAAATGTTTTCACTTTTCAGTATACTTGATTCTGAGCTAGGTATCACTTTCGTAAAAATCATGTTAGAGAAGTTTTTGGCCAAATATTGGGGAGACTCCTTTCTTATTACCAGGCCCCAGAATCACTGATTATTTTTTTTTACTGATTATTTTTTAAGGCAGCGAATGAACAGTTCAGAACTCCAGAGAATAGACATCATTCAAAATTATTATCAATAAAGTCCTTTTATTTTAAACTCAAATTAAAAAGAAGTAGCAATGTTGTATTAACTGTGTGTCTCGGTGCTTTCTGCTGATGAGCTACTGCCACCCAATTTGTGGACTACAAAGCATTTTCTTTTTGGTCAGATAGGGAGGTGACCTGACTGCTGCTTTCATTTCTGGGGCTTCATCCATATCCTCTCTATTTTTAAACTTGATAATCAATAACACAGACATTGAGTTACAGTTTCTCCTTGCTATACATTTTGATCATAAATAGTGAAAATTTTTTCAAAAAAATTACTACAGTAAAAGACATATTGCTATAATTCCTCTCAACATACTTCCTGCCTTCTTTTAACACACTTATCCTGTCATTCTTGCCACTTTGTAAAGTAGTTTTGGAAGTCCTTTTTCTTGAATGTCTTTAGTTGTGATGCCATGATGTTCTAAATTGTTTCAAAACATTTACCTTCCATGATCATTTGACTCTGGGGAAGAGCCAGAAGTCACATGGTGTCAGATCCAGTGAATAAATTGGATGAAGATAGTGTAATTTTTTTTCTGTATAGGAGTTTGAACCCAGGGCCTTCACACTGAGCTATAGCCCCAACCCCTTTCTCTTAGTTTTGATTTTTAGATAGAATCTTGCAAAGTTACCCAGCTTAGGAAGACTCAAACTTATGATCCTCTTTTCTCAGCTTTCGAAGTACTAGGAATACAGGCGTGCACCACTATGCCTGGTTGAGTCATGGAAATGGTTTCACAAGCCTGTCTTTCCAATGGATAGCACTTGGCAGCAATATTCACCACATTTTTATATCACACCTTGTAAAGATACACACAAGGGCTTCCAGAACTGCTTCAGAAAATGACAGGTGTGTTTGAAGTAGGGTGATCAATGGCAATTGGTTTTTTTTGAGACAGAGACTCCCTGGGTAATTCAGGCTGGCCTTGAACTCAACTCATTTGGGTATCCCAGGCTGACCTCAAATTCACATTGATCCTCCTACTTCAGCTTCTGAAGTGCTAGAATACAGGCATGAGCCACAACACCTGTCCTGGCAGTGTGTGTGTGTGTGTGTTTTAAAACAAAAAGATTAAAAACATGATAAAGAATTTCAAAACAAAATAATAAAAAATTAACACTGGTTAATATATTGCACATCATTATTTTCAACGTAGTTGTTCTGATTAAAAGATAATAGGCATAAAAAATGATCAATTGAACAATGAAAGCACAAACTTCTTTTTAATGAAGAGATTAGTAGTATATATATATATATATATACACACACACAAACCTATATATGAATATATATGTAGATATATAATCTTTTCCTTTCTTTCTTTTCTCCTTTCTTCTATCCCAGTTGGTCCTTCCTTTTGAACAGTTTCTTTCTCTTGGATCTTATTTACACTTTCAGGTTTTTACACTAGGGAAACAATGATATTTACACATATGAGTCTGATTTATTTCACTTATGAGTATGGTTGCAATATGCATCCATTTACCTATACAAACCTCTAGTTTATCTTTCTTTATAGCTGAGTAATAGTCCATTGTATAAAAGTACTACATCTTTTTTATGCATTCTTCAGTTGATGGGCATTTGGGTTGTTTCTAAAATTTTGCTGATACAAATTGTGCTACTGTAAATATGGGTGCACATATATTGTTGTGGTATGATGTTTTCAATTCTTGGAAAATACCCAACAGAGGAATAGCTGGATTGAAACCTCCAATCCTAGTTGTTGTTGTTGTTGTTGTTTTTTAATCTAGTTTTTTGAGGAATCTCCCCACTGGTTTTCACAACAGTTGTACCAGTCTACACTCTCACCAACAGTGGGGAAGGATTCCTTGTTCCCCAGAACTCTTCTGCATTTATTATTGGTTGATTTCTTGATAACAGCTATTCTTTTTGGAGTGAGATGGAATCTCAGTGTTGCTTTAATCTACATTTCTTGAATGACTAGTGATATTGAACATTTTTTCATATATTTATTTATTTGTATTTCTTCATCTGAGGAATGTGTGCATCCCAGATTGCCCATGCTTGGACTGGATGTTTGAATTTGGAGGGCCTGATTTTTTTTTAATTCTTTATATATTCTAAATATAAGTCCTTTGTGTGAGGAAGAGTTGGCTAAAATTTTTTCCTAGTCTGTGAGTTTTCTTTTCAATCTGTTGGTGATTTCTTTTGCTGTGTAAAAGCCTTTTAATAAGATGAGATCCCAGATGTTGATTCTTTGAAGTACTTCCCATGCAGTTTGTGTTTTGTTCATGAAATCATTGCCTACCCCTATGTCTTCAAGATTTTTACCTTCCTTGTATTCCAGTAGATATAATGTTTCTATATTAATATTTAGATCTTTGATCCATTTTTACTTCAGTGTTGTGCATGGTGATAGACATGGGTCTAGTTTTAGTTTTTGGCATGTGGTAAGCCCATTTTTCCAGCCCAATTTATTAAAGAGGCTTACTTCTAGTGAACATATTTGGCCCCTTTGTCAAAGATAATGTGGCTGGGTGTGTTTGTAGTTGTGTCTACATCTTCTAGTCTGTTCCACTGTTTCTTAGGTCTATTTTTTCCCAGTACCATGCTTATTTTATCACAGTAGCTTTGTAGTGTAATTTCAAGTCACGGACTGTGATGTTTCCTGCCTTGTCCAGAATTGCCTTTGCTATTCTAGGTCTCTTCTATTTCCAAATGAGTTTTAGGAATGATTTCTCTAGATCTGTGAGGTATGTTAATGGTATTTTGATGGGAATTGCATTAAATCTGTAAAACAGTTTTGGGAGTATGGCCATTTTCACTATATTTGTTCTTCTTATCCAAGAGTAAGGGATAACATTCCATTTTCTGATATCCACTTCAATGTCCATTTTCAGAGTATATAGATCTTTTACATCCTTTGTTAGATTGATTCCTAAGTATTTCATTTTTCTGGATGCTTTTGTGAAAGGTGTTACTTCCATAGTTTCTTTCTCAGGGAGTTTGTTTATGTACAGGAATGCTATTGATTTTTGAGTTTTGACATTGTATCCAACTACACTGCTGAATTTGCTTATTAACTCTATTAGTCGTTTTTTTAACTCTAGTAGTCTTTTAGTGGTGTTTTTGGGATCTTCTATATAAAATATGTTATGTGCAAATTATGATAATTTGACTTCTTCCTTTCCTATCCTTATTTTTATTTCTCTCTCTTATGTAATTGCTCTTGCTAATGATTGCAAACTGTATTCAGTAGGAGTGATGATAGTGGAATCCTTGTCTTGTTCCTAATTTTAGTGACAGCTTTCAGTTTTTATATGTTTAGCATGATATTGATTATATTTGTTATAGATGGCTTTTATCAGATTGAGGTAGAGACCATCTATTCCAATTTTCTGTGGGCTTTTTCTTTTTTTATCGTGAATAAGTGTTGGACTTTGTCAAAAGTTTTTTCTGCAGCTGTTGAGGTAATATGTAATTTTTGGTTTTGGCTCTGTTGATATGGTGTATTACATTTATTGATTTGCGTATGTTGAACCATCCCTACATTCCTTGGATGAATCCCACTTGGTAATGGTGTATAATCTTCTTGATCAATTACTTTATTCTCTTTGCTAGTATTTTATTGAGAATTTTTCCCTCGATGTTCATTAGGGAAATTAGCTTGTAGTTCTCCTTTTTGGTTGGGTCTTTCTCTGGTTTTGGCATAAGTAATACTTGCCTCCAGGAATGAGTTAGGAAAAAATATTTCCCTTTCAATTTCATTGGATTTTGAAGAGTATTGGCATTACACCTTCTCCAAATTTCTTGTAGCATTCAGCCATGAATCCATCAGGACCTGGGCTTTTCTTTGTTGGTAAGTTTTTAATTATGTTTTTTAATTTCAGTAATTGATAATGGGTTAGTCATAATTTTCATATCTTCTTGATTCAGGTTTGGTAATTCCTATGTTTCTAGGAATCTGTCCATTTCTACGTGGTGAAGATCTTCAAAGTAGGTTTTGATGATTTTCTGACTTTCCGCAGGATCTCTAATAATTCCACTCTTTTTCATTCCTGATTGCATGGATTGGAGTTTTTTTTTTCCTTTTCTTGATAAGGTTGTCTAGGGGTTTATCAATTTTTAAAATTTTTTTCAAAGGTCCAACTCATTAATTCTTTGTATTGTTTTCTTGGTCTCAATTGAGTTAATTTCTGCTCTGATCTTTATAATTTCCTTCCTTCTATGAGCTTCGGGCTTGACTTGCTCTTTTTCTAAAAGCTTGAGGTGCAGCATTAGGTAGTTTATTTGTGCTCATTCTGTTTTCATGATATAAGTATTTACTGCTGTATGCTTCCCTCTGAGGACTGCTTTCATTGCATTCCTCATGTTGGCAATGTGTTTTTTAGCGTAATAGATTTTTTAAAAGTTTACATTCACTGAATATTTTGATCATGTCTCATATGCAGAGGAGAGTTGCTTAGAGGCAATTATTTAAGTACAAGAAGAAGTGGCAGAAGCTTAAGAAAGTAGCAGAAGCTTTCAGGATAGGCAAGAGGATGAGCCAAAGAACAGCTGGGAATGGTGGTGCATGCCTATAACCCCAGGTTTTGGAAACCTGAGGCAGGAAGATCAAAAGTTTGAGGCCAGGCTAGGCAGTTTTGCAAGACTGTTTCAAAATAAATTTAAAAAGGGCAAGGTTGTAGTTCAATGGTAGAACACTTGTCTATCATATGTGAAGCTCCAGTACTATAGAAAGAAAGAAACAAACAAAAACCCACCAACGAATAGATCCTTTCCTTTCCTCGTTGTAAGTTAGGAAAATTATCTTTTATCAATGAAAGACTGAAAAGTTTTAGTATGAGGCCCTGATATTCAGAGTTTACTAGGCTAATAAATTCACAGATAAATACAAAGCATTATGATATGGCATATTGTCAAATACTACCTCTAGTGTGGTAGGTAGGATTGTACAAGCATCCCCTGACCAATAAAAAGTTTAACCTCTTATTTCTTTTGATTATAACCTAATGTATTTGCTAGACAAAGTTTTAAAAATCAAGAAAAGCACAAAGAAAAAAATAAAAATCAAGTCCAACTGCCTAGAGATAACCACAGTAAAATTTTTAACGTGTCATTTAGCCTAAGTCTTTATGTGTCTGGTTTTTGGGGGAGTTTTTATTTTTCAGTGATGGGAATTGTACCCAAGGCACCATACATGCTAACTGGTACTCTATCTTGAGCTATCAGTTCTGTAGTTTTTATAATTGGGATTATGTCCCCCTGCATTTTTTTTTAGTCAATGCTGGAAACCTCAGGGCATTGTGCATGCTAAGCAAGTGTACTATTTGCTGAGCTTTAACTCCAGCCCAGTAACTAGCATTTTTCACTTAATGAAAAATCATGAACATTTGTTCATGTTTTTTAGTATTCTTTTACAACCTGTATTTTTCTTTTTTCCACATTTGATGAATATTTTAATGCTTATTATTCAAATCCATTTTATTTAAATATAAAAAGAAAGAAAAAAGCTACAATAATACTTCAAAACACATCAATCAAGGTAACAATGGTACATACATTACGCATTGTCATCTCCAAATCATTCACCCAGAGCACAAGACATCTGCTTTCAATTGTCCAAATACCAGTACAAGTCTTCAGTGAACTCAGAGAAATCAGTAGTATAACTATCCTTACTATTTATATATATATATATATATACGTATACATGTTTTTTCTTTCAGCTTGTCACATTAATGAAACAATATATTTATACATGTGTGTCTTATTTATTTCACTAATGAATATGTACTCAAGGTGCATCCGTTTATGTATAAAAGTGTCCAGTGTATCATTCTTTATGACTGAGTAGTACGCCATTGAATAAAATACCACATCTTTTTTTTAACTTTTTATTTTATTTTATTTTTAGCGGTACTGGGGAATCGAACTCACGATCGCCTGCTTACAAGTCAGGTGCTTATGCCACGGAGCTAAATCCCCAGCCCAATACCACATCTTTTTTATCCATCCCTTAGTTGATGGGCATTTAGATTATTCTCAAGATCTGGCTATTATAAACTGTGCTGCTACAAACATGGGTGCACATATATCACTGTGGCATGATGTTTTTAATTTACTTGGGAAGATAACCAGAAGGGGAAAAGCTGGGTAAAATGGGACCTCCAATTCTAGTTTTTTGAGGAGTCTCCACACTGATTTCCACAGTGGTTGTACCAGTCTACATTCCCACCAACAGTGGAGAAGGGTTTCTTTTTCTCCACAGCCCCTCCAACATTTGTTACTAGTTGGTTTCTTAATACTAGCCATTCTTTCTGAGATAAAGTGCTATCTCAGTAATGTTTTAATTTGTATCTCTTGAATTACCATTGTTACATCCTATATTTTTAGAGGGAGAGGGATTGCTGGAGATGGAACCCAGGGACTTGTATGTAAATAAACACTGTGCCACTGAACTATATCCCAAACTTTACAACCTTGGTTTTTAATGGTATATCTCAGATTACCATAGTACTGTCTTCTGTTGTTGAATATTTATCTTTCTCTTTTTTAGTTGTTATTTTAAAGAGGGTAAAACAAAACATAGCAAAAAAAAAGAAATCAGGTCAGAACAAAACAATGAAAATGACATAGGATTTCAAAGCAAGACAACAGGACTTCAACAGTGGCTATCATAATGTCTCTTGTTTCTTAGAAAAGTTATTCATAAATTCACACACGATGAATTCAAACAAGACAAAATAGTATAAAACTGATCAAAACACAAAAATGAGAGCATTACAGGCCTTCAAAACTAGACAATAGGAAAATCAACAGTGCCTACCATAATGTCTCTTGTTCTTTTCAAAATAGCTATCCATACCTTCATATATATTGAAATTAAATTATATAAAACAGACGAAAACCTATCTAAACAAAGAAAAAAAGAATTACTGGACTTCACAATATGATATGAAATCAGCAATGGCTACCATAATGTCTCTTTTTCTTTAAGGTAGCTGTTCATATCATCACACATAATACAATCAATTCTCATAAACTCTTTAGAAGAAGTTCTAGGCATGTATAAGTCTATACATGTACATCTATCCTTTCTGTATTAAAGGGAAAAACAAAACAAAACAAATGATTAGAAAAACAAGAAACAAAAAAGGCAAATAAATAATAACAAAGAACCTAAAACAATGACAATATAGGCTTTCAAAATAAGGTTCCAGGAACATAACTAAGGTTGTTGTTTTGCATAGCAATGTTTAAAAGAGTTCCTCAATCTATCAGATATAAACATGCAAAATTGATCTAATCCTATGAATGTGAACTGTTTTGTTCCAAGATCTAATAGTGTTAGTAGCACAATCATCATAGCTATCTTAAGTGTATAATAGAAATTTGTATCTTTTTCTCTTTTTTTCTCCTTTTCCCTCAGTTATTTTTCCCCTTTGAGTAGATTCTTACCTTTTCACAATATTTATTGAGGATTTTGTGTCTTATTTACTCTTAAAGTTTCTTACAATAGGGAGACAATATGGTATTTGCACATGTTTGATTTATTTCACTTAAGAGTATGTTCTCAAAAAAAAGATTATGGTCTCAAGTTGCATCCATTTCTCTCTAAAAGCCTCAATGTGATCCTTTTTTATAGCTGACTAGTACTCCAACATTTTTATCCATTCCTCAGTTGATGGGCATTTAGGTTGTTTACAAGATTTGGCTGTTACAAATTGTGCTGCTATAAACATGAGTGCACATACATCATTGTGGTATGATGTTTTTAGTTCTTCTGGGACTATGTCCAGAAGTGGAATAGCTGAGTCAAATGGGATTTATAATCCCAGCTTTTTGAGGAACCTTCACACTGATTTCCACAGTGGTTGCACCAGTCTACACTCCTGCCAACAGTAGAGAATAATTCCTTTTTCATCATAGCCTCTCCAATATTTGTTATTGGTGGTTTTCTTGATCCTGGCCATTCTTTCTAGAGTGAGATGGAATTTCTCTATGGTTCTAATTTGTATTTCTTTAATGACCAATGATGCTGAACATTTTTTCATGTATTACCATTTGTATTTCTTCAGCAGAGAAATGTCTATTCATCTGAGATACCCATTTTTGGATTGGGTGTTTGAATTTTGGGGATCTGATTTTTTTTTTTTTTAGTTCTTTATATGTTTTAGACAGAGGTACTTTGTCTATGGGCTGTTTGACTAAGATTTTTTTTCCCAATTTGTGTGTTTCCTTTTTACTCTTATGGAGATTTCTTTTGATGTGCAAAAATTTTTAATAAGACAAGATTCTAGTTATTGATTCTGAGAAGTATTTCCCATGCAGTTTGATTTTTGTTCATAAATTCTCTACCTACGCCTATGTCTTCAATGTTTCTACCCACTTTGTTTTCCAGAAGATTGAATGTTTCTGTTGTATTCAGATCTTTGATTCATTTTGACTTTAGTCTAGTGCATGGTGATAGTCATGGGTCTAGTTTCAGTTTTTACCATATGGGCCGCCAGTTTTTCCAGCACCACTTATTAAAGAGGCTTTCTTTCTTCCAGTGAAAGAGTTTGGCCCCTTTGTCAAAGATAAGGTGGCTGAGCATGTCTGTAGTTGTAGTTGTATCTTCTAATCTATTCCATTTATCTTCAGGTCTGTTTTTGTTCCAGTACCATGCTGCTTTTATCACAGTAGCTTTGTAGTATAACTTCAATTCAGGGATTGTGATGCCTCCTGCCTTAGCTTTGTTGTCTAATACTGCCTTTGCTATTCTAGGTCTCTTCTGGTTCCAGATGAATTTTAGGAATTTTTTCTCTAGATCTGTGAGGTTATTCTAATGGTATTTTGATTGCATTTGCATTAAATCTGTGTAACAATTTTGGGAGAATAGCCATTTTCACAATGTTTGTTCTTCCTATGTATGAATAAGGGATGTCTTTCCATTTTCTGAGTTGTTCTTCAATTTCTTTTTTCAGAGTATTATAATTTTCACTGAATAGATCTTTTACTTCCTTTGTTAGATTGATTCCTAAGTATTTCATCTTTTGGATGCTATTGTAAAGTATGTGGCATCTCTTCTTTCTCTGTCAGGGAGTTTCTTGTGTGTGTAAGAGTGCTATTGATTTTTGAGTGTTGACTTTGTATCCAGCTACATTACTGAATTTGGTTATTATACCTAGAAGTCTTTCAGTGGAGTTTTGGGGGTCTTCTATGTAGAGTATCATGTCATCTGCAAATAATGCTAATTTAACTCTTTCTTTTCTTATCTTTATGCCTTTTATTTGTCTCTTTGGTCTAATTGCTCTGGCTGGTATTTCCAGCACTGTATCAAATAGGAGTGGTGAATGGACATCCTTGTCTTGTTCCTGATTTTACAGGAAAAGTTTTCAGTTTTTTGACCATGTAATTTGATACTGACTGTTGGTTTGTCATTGATGGCTTTTATCAGATTGAGATAAAGATGATCTATTCTGAATTTTGTGTCACAAAAGAGTGTTGGACCTTATCTAAAGTTTTTCCTGCATCTATTGAAAGGGTCATGTGATTCTTATCTTTGTCTCTATTGATACAGTGAATTACATTTATTGATTTGCATATATTGAACCATCTCTGCATTCCTGGATTGAATCCCACTTGGTTGAGGTGTATAATCTTGATGATTTGCTGCATTCTGTTTGCAAGTATTTTATTGAGAATTTTTGCATCTCTTATTTCTCCATCAATTTTGAAGAATAGATCTGCAGGGTACATCAATCTAGATTGGAGGTTGTTTTCTTTTAGGGCTTGAAATATTTTAATCTCTCCTTAACTTGAGGATTTGTGTTCAGAAGTGTGCTGTGATTCTGATGGGCTTTTGTTTATAGGTGACTTCTTTTCTCTAACAGCTTTTAATCTTCTGTACTTGTGTTGAATTTCGAAACCTGATTATTATGTTCCTTTGTGTAGATATTTTTGTTCTTTTTGTTTTTGTTTTTGTCTTATGGCTAAATGGAATATTCCTGTCTTACCTGTATGTCAAATTCTTTTTCCATGGTTGGGAAATTTTCTGTGATTACTTTTTTAAACAGGTTTTTTGTGTGTTTAATTTGTCCTATCTTCTGTCTTTTTATTGACTCTGATCAATTTTGTGTTTTTTCAATCATCTAGTAGCTGCTGGATTGATGTTTTGTGGTCTCTTGCTATTTTTAAGAAGTCTTCCTTTTCATGTTTGCTAACTATAATCCTGTCTTGTATATATGAGAGTCTGTTCTTACTTTTGCTCATTCTGTTACATATACTTTAAATGAGATTTTTAATCTCTTGTTCAGCTGATTTAATTTTTCAAAGATTCTGTTTCTATTCTGTTTTGATTTTGTAGTTTCTACCATTTTCCTGAGCTTCTCTGTGTTTTTTATTTATATCTTATAGAGTAGTTAACCATGTCTTTCAATTATGATCAATGTTTTTAGTTATCTGAAAAATTATTTCTGATTTTATTTAGAGGCTCATTCATCTCCTTACTTACATCCACTGTTACCACTTCAGAGAGTTTAGGTCAGTGGATTTTGAATTGTTCCACCTCATTGCCCCCTGGGTTTGCCTTTGGCAACCTGGAAAAGTGTAGGTTGCAACTGGCTGCCATGTCTTCTCATTTTCTGTTTTTTTTTTTAGTTCAGTTCCTGAATTGATGCTTGTAAATTGTTTATGGTAGCTATCTCTATTGCTAATATTTAGAACCATTAATATATGACTACTTCTCAGAGATGTGTTCTTGGTGTAGTTGCTTTTTCAAAGTGTTTTTAGTCTGTTCCAAGTTTCTGTGTCTTCAGTTTATTGAGGATGAGAAGTTACTGCTTTTTAGCCTAGCCTGTGTTTTTTTGGCACTGGCCTATAGTATTTTTTATGAACTTTAGATAATCTCAGTCTTGGCGTATCAGAAAGAGTGACTATTTAGAACATTTATGTCACCTTTGGTAAAGCAGTACAACCAGCAATAATAATAGCGTCATACACAGCCAAGAAAGTGATAAATTCTGGTAAGTATTAATTTGCCACCTGTATGAACTATATTTCTAGTTATATAATGAAACCTAAAACAAACAAGAAAATTTTATGCAGTAAATATGACTTCAGTATGGTGATTTTAACCCAGGGAAGAAACTTTAAAATGGGTTAGGGGGACAAATAGAGCATAGAGAAGAGGAAGTGATACAGCCAATGCTGGAGGGCAAATGAAGATTATGTAAACTTTTGGAAACTGGAGAATACAGGAGTGAAAGAGAAAAAAACAGACTAAGTACTAAATCTACAACAAAAACTAGAAGTACTATTCACACATATAAAAACAAGAATCAAGGAAAAAGAAAAAAAAAAAAGAAAAGAAAAAATGTCCACTTCAAGGCATGTCTCTGCTGACACTGACAAACAAAGTGGACATATGGAGTCCAGATATGTGTTTATTAATCCCAGAAAGCCTACATCTTTAGTTTACTGGAGTTCCATCTGGTTTCTGGCTGAGGCTGGAACCCGATTTGTTCAGTCTGCAACATTCCATGTACCTTCTGGCATGAACTTGGCTCTTTGCTGGCTTGAACTCTGCTCTTTGACCTCTTGCTAGCTTGAACTCTGTTATGCCTCACCCTGACACTGGGAGCTGCTAGATGGAGTGAACTTGTAGCTTCTCTGAGTTCCAAGCACAGTTGCCTCCTCTCTGAGATAGCTACTGGCCAATCACCCTCTCTCTGGGGACATATGAACCTGAATAACTCACCAGTTTCTGTCATCTGTGTGCACTGTTCCATTTGACTGGCATGTTTCTCCATGGAGGCCTCTTGGTCTCCAGTAGTCACTGGGTGTCTGCAGATTCAAGCATCCCCTCCCAAACAGTGAGTCAGTGCTCAGGGAGAAAGTGCTGCTTGCCATCTCCTTTTTCTTCATTGAAGTCTGTCTCTTCACTCTCCTGTAGGCCTCAATTTTCACTTCAGATCCTTGCTGGGTCCCAGGGACCCACTTCCATCCTTCTCTTTCTCACATTGCTATAGTCCAGCATCTGGACACCAAATCTTAGAGAGACTTTTTCTGTTGTTCATCAGTATGCCTTCGAAAATTGCCTATTTTCTATCAAGGTATTTTTTCTTACAAATTTATATGTGTGTTGATATTTCTTAAGGCTCTCTGGTCAGAATCAAGACAGAAGAGTTGGTAATATAGAATAAACTTCTAATTGAGACAATTTAATATTGGTGCTAAGGGCAAATAACATATATACAGGTTTAGATAAGGATATTAGCCAGGGATTTAGCTCAGTGGCATAAGCACCTGCTTGGCAAACGCGAGGTCATGAGTCAATCCCCAGCACAAAAAAAAGGGGAAAAAAAAGAGTATAGCTAAGGATATTGACTCTAATATTGTTCATAATAATAACAATCATTAGTCTTCTAAATGTATGTCAATAAAAGTGCATAAGTATAGAATGTATTAATATTTATAATTTTTAAGGTGCTCATACATACTTGTATATTTATAGAATATCTGGAAGAATCTACCAGAAACTGATATAATTGCTTCAAGCAAGGATAATGGGAGGTTGAAGGTGCAGGGTTGGAATGTATGAGAATTTGTACTTCTTGAATTGTTTGATCATATGTATATTATCTTTCTTAAAGATATATAACTGAAATTAATGTTCAGAAGTTTGGAATTGATCTGGTTATGGTAAATTCATTCAGTCAGGGGCTACTCATCCATTCAAAGCAATACCTACTCTAAATGTTGATTTGAAAAGATGTTTATAATATGACATGAAAAAAGCAAAGAGAGGGTGGTGGAGAGGGTTGGGAGGAGGTGTAGTGCTAAAGCTCTTGCCTTGTATGTTAGCATGGCCCTTGGTTTGAGCCCCAGCACCACAAAATAAAATTATTGTGGACAATCCAGTTGTCATACATGTAATCTCACCTACTCGAGACTGAGGAAGGAGGACCATGAGTTTGAGTCCAGCCTTTCACAACTTGCAGAGAATCTTTCTCAAAATAAAATTGAAAAAGGGCTGGGGTTGTAGTTCAGTGGTAGAACACTTGCTTAGCATACTCAAGGCCTGAGTTCAATGCCTAGTTGCTGTCAAAAAAATTTGTGAACAATGAATCCCCTTTTAAGTTATGTGTAAAATAAATGTGTACGAACCCATTGTAAAGGTTCTGAAAGGATACTTACTAAGAATTAAAGCCCAGGTAATAGGGGATATCCCTGCCCCCACTGCCAAAATAAAAAAAACCTAGTAGTTGTTTATTTTAAAACATTGTGTGTGGGGTTGGGGATTTAGCTCAGCAGCATAAGTGCCTGCCTTGCAAGCGCGTGGTCGTAGTTCGATCTCTGGTATATAAATAAATAAATAAATAAATAAAATACTATGTTTGTGTCCATCTTGAGATTTCTTTTTTTTCTGCCTCCACTGATTTTAGTACAGGTTTTGGCTTGGGTGCAGAATAAGCATAAGTGGTATTAGTATATGTCATGGTTGTACCATTTTCACTGTAGATGGTTTGTGTTTGAATTGAAAACCTCTAGTTAATATTGTCTAAATTCTGAACAGTTTTAAGTTAAATGGAATAATATGTAATAGTAGTCAGTGAATTCTTGAGCCAGAAATGTGTGTATTATTCATGTGAAATATTTAGTGGGGCCATTTATTTGTTAATGAAATGAGGGAATACCTTAGTGTGTGTTCATCCTGAGGGAACTATGCCTAGGGACTTAATCATTATAAATGAATTGGCAAAGATTGGGGGAAATCTGCACAAATTTAAATATGGTATTAGTATGACTTATTGAAAGGTTAGTTGATTTTCAGTATGCCCTTTCAGGTGTTTGCATAAGTAGATTAATGGTCAAACATCTCCTGTATACAGGAGTATTAACCAGTTTGTTATTGAACTTAGGAGCTAAGTGCTTATTAAGTGTTCAGCTATTTGAATGGAACTTGTGCTTTAATGTTGGAAGCATAAAAAGCCTGTGTCAGCAGACCCATCCCTTACTTTTCTACTGTGAATTTTTACTTCAGCGTTATAATAGCTGACTGGGCTGTGCGTCTTAGTAACTTTCCCGGAAGGTTACAGGAAACAGTCTATGTGTTTACCCACTTGGTACGATGAACAGGAAAGAGTGTGCACATGTACAAAAGTGTCACAGCAGGATTTGGACCCACCTTTATGCTCTAACTGGTTTTGTGTATGTTTTCCTGAGCATCACAGAGGGTCGAGGAGAACCACATCAATTCAGAATTTGAAAACAAAAAGTTTTCTTTTGAAGTACCATGGCCCTTGAAAAACCAGATTTATAGGTTTTGGAGGAGATCAAAAGTGAATCATTAGATTATTCATGCATGGATGATCAATATGATCCATTATAGTGAAATAAATGCTTTTATAACAGAAGAGTGGTGTGGGTGTGATGATGATGATAATGTTGACTTTGATGTTTGCCATGTGAGCCAAAGTCCCTGTGACAGTGAAATGAAGCAAGAATCCACTGATAGAGATACAGGGAATGCAGACCTCCTTGGTTCAGATGAGGAAGAAAACAGCAATGCAAGTTTATATTTTGCTAGGTGAAATGTTGCATATTTTACTAGTGAAATGTCGCAAAATAGTCAGGCAACCAGTGTGATCCAGTGTTAGAACTAGGTCTGAAAATATAGTGAAGATATGGGCAGTTGTGAAATCTGTTGGACAGAATGCCAGAGTTTCCATTCAGTGTTGGAAATTGTAACAGACGAAATGGTACATGATACTGTGAAATACACAAAGGCTGAAATACAAATGAAACATTCTATATCACCAGTAGCCATAGTCAAAAGTGTATTTATTTTGACACCACTAGCAGAACTGAAAGCATTAATAGGTCTACTGTAATTAGAACAGTTTTCTTGTGATGGTAGGAATGTAAACAAAGACTGGTGGAAAAGCAGTGGGTCAAAATATGGCATAGAATAGCATTCAGGGAAGATGGCAGATCAATAAGCAAAGTAAAAAGCCTCTCTGAGAGAAACAGCCCAGATGCTGAAATATCACACTCTGGAGAAGACCCGATGGACGGAGATGGATCTTCTCAACCCAGGAAGATACTAAAGTGGAAACAAAGAAAAAAAAACTTGGACAGAAGTTGGTAGCCAGGTGCACTCTCATCTGAGCCAGTCCCACTGTGTGCAAAGTGCCACTGGACTCCAAAGAAGCATGGTCACAGTGAAGTTGGGTGTTGGCAAGCGCGAGGGTCTCAGCGGGAGAACACAGTTGCTGAGGGGAGCTGCAGACGGGTGAACTGCACCAGGTCACAGTGAGTGAGGAGGATTCAGCCCTTCTGTGGGAGTCGGCGATTGGCTGGGCACCATTTTGTAGTCGGGAAGGATAAGCCCAGAACCAGAACTGTAGCTGGCTTCATTCAGCCACTCCTAGAGCAGAGCAGACTGGTGAGAATTGCTTGCACTAAGTCCTACCCCTCTGTGCAATCCAGTAGCCAAGGCTGAGGTTTCCCAAAAGCTATCACTAATTTGCCCTGACTGCATGACACACACTAATGTAGTGAAGACTCCCAGTGGTTGACCAGCTCAGAAGGGAAGCAGCCTGCCCCACTCCTGCTTGTACTCCAGAGGTCACCAGCAGATCGGGGAGGGCAGCAATCCCTAGCCAGCATGCTTCAGAGTAGTTATAACCAATACAGAAGTGCAGGGATGCCACTATCCATTTGTCTGGAAGAAACCAGAAACATGGCAAGAGGAAGAAACAAAAGGAAGTCTCCAGCCTCCAACCCAAGTAATACTGGCTAAGGAGAGGTAAACACAGAAGAGATAGGAAGTTGTACACAGCAGTTTCTGGAGAAATGGCATCTGACAAAGAAATATCTTCATGACATTATAAAACAACTTAAAACAAATATTAATACAAGTAAAGGAAGATATAAGAAAAGTAATAAAAGCTAAGCACTTCTCAGAAAACACACAGATGAAAGAGTAGAGGTGCATAGAAAAAGGAGGGAAACCTTCAAAGAATAATATAAAAAAATTAGAATACATGAAGCAAATTCAAAGATTACCAGGAAATTAAAAACTCCATTGAAAGCTGGAAAAACTGCTTGAAAGAAACTAAAGATAGACTATCAAACCTTGAAGACAGGTTTGCAACATGTGATTGCAAAAGGAAAGATCTCTTAAAATAACAAGGAACTAGGAGGTAACAATACAAGGCTAGAAGATGACAAGAGGATCTATAACTTAAGAATAAAAAATATGATTGAAGAAGCAGGGGTAAACACAAATGAAATACAAAGGCTATTTACAGAAATCATTAAAGAAAACTTGCCAAGCATAAGAAAAGGAAATGATACCCAGATACACGAGGTATACAGAACTCCATCCAGCTATAAGCAAAATAGATCTACACCCAGACATATAATAATCAAGATCCCAGAAATTCAACACAAGAACAGAATATTAAAAGCTGTCAGAGAAAAGAAACAGATCACCTATAAAGGAAAACCCATCAGAATCTCTACATAAACCATCAAATCAAGAAGAGCTTGGAGTGAAGTATTCCAAGCCCTGAAAGAAAGTAACCTCCAACCCAGATTGATATACCCTGCAAAACTATCTCTCAAAATTAATGGAGAAACAAGATGCTTCCATGACAAAGAGGAACTGTGGGAGTTCATGACCATCAATCCAACCCTACAAAAAATACTGAAGGACATTCTAGAGAGACAAAAAAGACCGTAGTTTCAGGAACAGCCACAGAGGTGGCTCACTGAAAGGCGCAAACATTGGAATGAAGGGGAAAAGTAGAAAACCAATGAGAGAAAAATAGCCTGGCAGAGATGAGGCAGAGAAGATTGGTCATAATCGCTAACATGAATGACCTCGTACACTAATAAAAAGAAACACAGGCAGAGAATAGGGTCCATTAAGATGCTCATACAAGAAATATACTTAACTTTGAAAAGATGGTTTATGGACTGAAAGTCAAAGATGAGAAAATATGTCACAAGATGCTTTATGTGACAGGGAACCAGAAAAAGTTGGGGTAGATTGTCCATCAGCTGCAGATTGGTTGGAAAAACATAACACTTTTATACAATGGAGAACTACTCAGCTATAAGGAAGGAAAACCTTGAGGCTCTTGTATGGAAATGGATACAACTTGAGATCATGCTCAGGGGTAAAAAGGTTCAGAACCACATAGGTGAATAGTGGGTTGCCTCCCTTATCTAACAACTAAGTTAGTGGGATAAAAAATGCACAATGCATCCTGTGAAAGTGAAAGGGGAATAATTGTCTAAAAAGGGAAGACAGAGAATATTGTTAATCTTGTATCATGATTTGAAACACATATTGTTTTCATTGCTCTGTTTAGTTTGGTTATATTCTGTTCCAGTTTGTCTACTTGTACTAGATTTGATGACATGGACAGCTATTCCAAAGATAGCAGGATATATTATGATAACCATTTTTCATTTCCTGTTAACTTAATTTGAAGCCCTATTTTGCTTTCACTGTCTTATATTGCCTGATTTTATTTGAATCTGTTTTGTTTGATCACTGTCTTTTCTTGACTGATTTTGTTTGAATCTGTTATGTTTGATAGTATCAAGTCTGAGTGTATAGTCAAGTAATCTGACGACAATAAGATTCACTATGATACCCGTTCTGGATTGACTATGATACCCGTTCTGGATTGACTGTTCTCTTCTTTTGAAGTCCAATAAAGTCTCCAATGTTTTGTTTTTATTGATTTTTTTCTGTACTGCTATGTTCAATTTTATTATGCCTGATGACATTGGCAATTCTATTGAAGATAGCAAGAGACATTTTTGGTTTTAAGTCATGTACTATGTCCATCCTTTGTTTTGACTGACCCCATCTTGTTTTCTCTCATTTGGTTTTATTCTCTCAAAAAAAATATATATATAGCATAAAAAGTATGCCCTTGATGCAAAGACTTATTCTTTCAATGTAGACATTTATCCTGGAACAAAGCTATCAGGTCCTTATTCATATAGTAATAAACTAAAAGATGTTATGAATGGACTTTTTGCTCCTATCTCCTAAACTAATTGAAGTGTGACGTTTGACATTTGGTTTACTAGTTTCCAATTGATCTTAGTTCACTAACAGCACAAGTTGACCAGTGCAAGAACTGTACACAGAAACAAAGCAGAAATTCCAAATGAAATCTTGCAATATCAAAACAGAGAATTGTATAGTACAGTCTTTGAATTTCAGAAAGATACAACATTGACCTCATACATGGCAAAGAAAAGCAAACTGGTACTGCTGATGTCAACATTTCACCACAATGGAAATGTTGACAGCGAAATCTTCACAAAACAGAAGCCTGAGATGGAAACTTTGTATAACAAAACTGAACATGGAGTAGATATTGTTGATGAGTTATGCAGCAACTATGATATCACTAGAAACACAAAGCATTGGCTAATGGTTGTGTTTTACTTAATCCTAAACATGTGTGGCCTAAATATTTTGATAGTTCATAAAGAAAATAACAAGTGCAAAATATCAGAGAAATTTCCTTAGAGGATTGGGACTGGAGCTCATAAGAGATCATTTATAGCAGAATAAAACCAAAAAGTTTATGCCCAGGGAACTATGCTAAAAAAATTGTGGAGCACACTGGTGAGCTGACAGGTGAACAGATAGGTGCAGTGTTGTAGTCAGAATTTACAAGGGAATAGCTTTAATCAAGACAGAGATTTTTTTCCTCCAATCAGATTTTATTGGTATGTTTTAGATACACAAAGGATCACATTCATCATAGAGAATTTTACCTGTACATGATATAACTTGTTTCTTTTTTTTACCCATTTCCTTACCTTTCCTTCAACCCCTTTTCTCCTCACCTTTTACAAAAGCTTTGCATTTTTTTCTTTTCTCATTTTTTAAAAAGTTCCCTACTTGTCTGGGGATATGGCTTAGTGGCACAGTGCCTACCAAGCAATGAGTTCAATTCCCAGTACAAAAAAAAAATTAAAAATTTTTTCCTTTCTTTCCTTTCCCCCTTCCCGTCCTTATTCCCTTCTCCAGTTGAACATTTTATGTTTCACAATACCTATTACACATTTTAGTCGCTCTACACTTTCAGTTTCTCATACTAGACAAACAATGCAGTATTTACATGTGTGTAGGACACAATTTATAAGATTGTTTTACATTCGCCCAAAAAGTCAAATGTAGAAGAGTGCAAGAGATCTGTCCATGCACTGGTGACCCCAAGAATCCAGATGAGGGCCTAGAATCCACAACAATGTCACGTGCAAGTCTGTATCAAGGATCTGCACTAGGAAGGCCCAAAGACTAGTCACGGAAGCCAAAAAGTCTGCCTGCGGGATGAAGGATCTGTGTCAGCAGGCTGAGAAATCTGCACTGGAGCCAGGATGCAGTGCTCAAAGTAAGGACCAACACTTTCCTGAAAAGAATCACAGCCATCCTCAGTGACAGTGAGGACCTGAGATCTTCCAATGATGAAAGTGGCTGAGTTCATATCAGGAAAACCAATGTGACAAGCTTCTCCAGGAGAGACAGCAGCATACCATATTCCCCTCCAGTTTTCCTTTTATGTTATTGGCAACCATCCTCAGGTGGGCCTTCCACACCCAGAACCATGCTGACTCAGTTCACCTGGGTGTTACAAGTTGACCATTAGTTAATCCACCACATTGCTATATTACAGACTTACTACAGGAAACAGGACACCAGGAGAACAAAAAAGATATCAACTGTGCCTGTCAAGAAAGTATACCAGTATAAGTGATACTTGTATCACTTGTTATACTTAGAAAATGTAACAGTATAAGTGAAACATGCAGTTAACAGTGGTGAAGAGTGCCTTGGATGTGACAGTTGAAGCAAAGCTTATTTCTGTGGTAGACTTCTCTTTTTACATTGCTGTCAGATAAGGTGTTTTTTCATAACTTGTAGGTTTTATAAGCAAGTAAACAAATGATGTGAAAATGTTGATGTCTACTTTAAGCACTCATTCCATATTTCATAATTTATTGACATCTTTTTTCCTTGCTAAATACATGTTGTACAATATAATAAGTTCCTGACAAAACTGGAAAAGAAGCGACAAGACTGACAAATAGGAAAGGAAAGCTCAGCATATGTGCTATCAGTGTAAGCAAGACATATGCATTGCACATGAAAGTTGTCACATGTGAATACTGCTTCGGGTGTGACAGTTGAAGCAAGGCTTATTTTTGTGGTACAGTTCTATTGGTATTTTCATTTAGGACTTTCTTTTCTTTTTTTTTTTTTTTTTGGTTTCACTATGCAGGTCAGAGTAGGCTTGAACTCACTTTTATAGCCCTGGTTGACCTCAAAGTTGCAGTGACCTTCCTGCCTCAGCCTCCTGAGTACTGAGATTACAGGCATGCACCACCATGCTTGACAAGAATTTACTTTGGATGTTATCTTTTAGGTTTTGAAAGGAAGTACACAGCAGATGTGGAAATGTTGATGTCTATTCTAAATGCACAATACATATTAAGAGCTTAGCAATTTATTTTATTGACATTTTATGTTCCTGTTAACTACACACTGTATAATAAGAACCTCATGGAAAAACAGCAAGGCCACTGACATGTCAAGTATGTCCTACAAAAAAGGCCAGGAAAGTAAGACATGTGCTGTCAGTGTGAGCAGTATGTGTGTATGGAACTTGCTGCTGTCATGCGTGCAGACTGCCTTAGGTGTGATAATTGAAGTAAAGATTATCTTTTTTTGTAGCATGCTGTTGGTATTTTCATTGTAGTTCATATGAGAATTTATTTTTGATGTTCTTTTTTAGACTTTGTACACCAAAAATCAGTTGATGATGAAAACTTTGATACTTTTTTATAAACAATCAATAAATATTAAAGACAGTACTTTTGTGATATTTTTTCTGTTAATTACTCACTAATATAATAAAACTCATAAAATTATACTTCATCAATAGAAATATTTAAAGAATGTGAGTTTCACAGAACATTTTTTGTGATATTTTTCCTGTTAAGTACTCATTAATATAATAAAACTCATAAAATTATAATTCATCAATAGAAATATTTAAAGAACCTGAGTCTCACAGACCCATGTTTATGTATCTTGATGACAAAATCAGTCTTACACTGCAAAGTTTATGAGAAAGAACTTTTTGTTTTATACATGTATATCTATTTTTATTTCATATATATGCATATTTTTCTATTTTTTTTGTTGGCTCATGGCAGGGTTTTTTTTTTTTTGTACTAGGAATCAAACTCAAGACCTTGTGCTTGCCAGGCACGTGCTGTGCTGCTGAGCTATATCCTCAGCCATTTTTTGTTTGTTTAGTAGTACTGAGGGTTAAACCCAGGGCTTCTCATGTGATTGGCAAATGATCTGACAGCTACAACTCCCCCCCAGCCTATTTTAAATATATATACATACACATTTTTAAGAGTAAGAAATACATATTGGCAAATAAGAATGGGGAGTAGGATAGCTTCTGAGAGGCAAGAAGGGGTCCCCTAATGAGTTGCCCTGTTTTAAATAATTTTTTATTTTTATTTATCTTTTTGAGACACGCCCTCGCCATGCAGTTTAGGCTGACCTGGGACACCTTTTGTAGCCCAGGGTGGCCTCAAATTCATGATCCTTACATTTCAGCTTTTCAATTACTAGGATTTCAGGCATGTTCCACCATGCTTGGCTTTTTTTTTATATATGTTTAAGGAGTACAACTTGATGTTTGCATATATGTAATGAGTGATTGTTAAATTAACATGTTATCACAATTACTTTTTTGTGGTAACAGTGAGTTTTTTATGTGATTGAATGTTTATTAACCTCAATAATGTTTTTATTGACCATTTAAATTAAAAGGAAATATCCTTTATGTTTGCAGAACCTCAGTAGTGTGAGTGAATAATATGAGTAAAAACTGGGTTTTAATGTAAGTGTATCATTATATAAAAGCTGAATTTTAAAAGATTATATATATATAATCTTTTGTTTATTTTTAAAAATTCAGTTTTCATACTATGTTTCCAAAGATACATTTCCTAGAAAAAGAAACAAAGTATACTTTATAACTCACAGTGTTATTTTTAAACAGAACTGTCTATGACTAATACTTTAAGATCATTAAAAGAGGGATTGACCTACACTGAGCCAGGGAATTAATGTTGTTTATTTGATGAGTAGAGAAAAACTTGTAGTATTTCAGCTAGTAATAAGCAAAGAAAATATAAAGATAGATTTTAAGTTATGGTGATTTTTATTGGTTAGCATATATAAAGTTTTCATGTTACTGTAAACTTAAAATTCATGAAAAATTTTATGAATACTGTCATTATTTGTAACAAGGTTTACCAGATTACCTAGGCTGGTCTGAAACTCTGGGGCTTAAATGATCCTCCTGCCTCAGCCCCCTAAGTAGTTGGGACCATATGTACATACTACTTTGCCCAGCTGAATACTGTATTTGGAATGTGACTTCAGTGTAGGCCTTTTTAAAATCACTAATTACATTGTCTGGTGTGCACATATTTCTTCAGTCACATTTCCTAGGAACATTGGCATGTTAATAATTTTTAGTATTCACTGTGCTTGCAAGAGTCCAGGGGAGGTGGTAGGTGGGATATGGGATAAAAATCATTTGACCTAATAGAAGTAGTTCAACATTCATTGTTTTGTGTAACAGTCAGTGAGGTCTGTTGTATGCTCACAATTGCAGTAGGTATTGGGATTACAAATGTAGTAAGATGCAACTCTTGCCATAAGGGACATTCAGTCTGACAAAGGTATGTACCTATACTGTGTTCATACTTATGAAGATACAAACATGCCAAAATTATCCAATGTTGGCCCATCAGAAAACTCTGTAGAGGATATATCAGGGTACAAAGAGTGGTCATTACTTCTAGAGTTTTGAGAGGCAGAATTGGAAAAATGTCATAAATTAAAATTTTAAAATACACATTTTCTAACTTTTAAACAGATGTTTTTAATTATGTATTTCTACCAGCATGGTAGTAATTGAATAAAAAGTAGAGGAGATATATATTAAACATAATTGTATTGGTTTTCTAGGTCTGCCATGACAAAGTACTGCAAAACAAAACAAAAATACCACAAACTGGATGACTTAAAATAATTTATTGTTTCTCAGTTCCAGAGGCTAAAAGTTCAAGTGTCAGCAGCTTCATGTTCTTTCTGAAGACACCAGGGGAGAGCCTTTTCCATGGTTTTTCTCCTACCTTCTGGTATTGCTATTGATCTTTGGTATTCCTTTTCTATTAAGTACCAATCTCTACCTGTATCTTTTCTATTAAGTACCAATCTCTGCCTGTATCCTCATGTGGCTGTTTTTCTTGTGATCTCTTGTCTGTCTCTCTTCTCTTAGAAGGACACCAGCTATATTGGATTGGGGCCCACTTTAATGGCTTTATGTTAACTTTTGATTGTATCTGCAAAGGTCCTGTTTCCAAATAAGGTCACATTTAAGAAAAGTGATTTGTTTAACAGCATTATTTTAACTTTTAGAACATCTAGTGGGCATTTATAAAAGTTAATTGTCAATTATCAGAGATAGTATTCTTGTCAGTCATTTAAAATAAATTAGTATTAATCTTTAGAATAAAAATTACTGTCTTCAGGATAGTGTATGGGTATAGCTTAGCGCTAGAATGAGTGCATGAAGCTCTAGGTGATGATCTGCAGCACCAAAAAATAAGTTTCTTTGGTGTCTGACACAAACATGAAAACTACTTGTTTACCTTTCCTATTTATCTTTTATTTGGTAATAACTGAAACTCATGATTTAAAACCAGTAATTATTGACTCACAAATACCTCTTTTTTGGTGCTGGAGATCAAATTGAGGTCCTCTGGCATGCTGAGCAAGTGGTCTACCATTGAGCCTCCTATTCTCAGCTCTCATCACTATTTTATTTTGAGACAGGATCTTGCTGTCTTGCTTAAGCTGGCCTTGAAATCCTAGCCTTAAATGATACTCTTGTCTCTGCTCCCTAAGTAGCTGGGGTTAGAGATGTGTGCTATTGCACCAGTTTTAGATTATTTAAATCTTCATTTCAGGTAGTCACACTTTATTAGGAAGTTTAGTACTTAAATACATTTCCAAGTAGTGTTCTGATATTAAATCTTACATAAAACATTTTTCCACATGGACTTTTTTTCTACTTAACAATAGAAAGCTTTTTTTTTGTCTTTTTGAGACAGGGTCTCACTATGCAGTTTGGGCAGGCCTTGAACTCACTTTGTAGCCCAGGCTGATCTCAAACTCGCAACAATCCTCCTGCCTCAACCTCTCCCGAGTGCTGGGATTATAGGTATGAACCACCATTCCTGGCCGAAAGTTTTTAAAAATTCATTAATCCAAACTATTTGAGTCCCTTGTTTCTCAATAATTTTAATAGTATTCCACTGCTATAAAAGTATTTAGACAAACTGTACCAGAAAATTAATTAATAGCTTTGGGAGCATAGGATGTAGTGGTGCATGCCTGTAATCTCATCACTCTGGGAGGCTGAGGCAGGAGCAGAGAACCTGTCTCTAAAGAAAGCGAAAGGAAAGAAAAGTCTGAGAATGTGCAAAGCTCCTGGGTTCCCAGTGCTGCAAAACAAAAACAAAAAAAATTTTTTTTTGCTTTGGGAGGAATAATCCAGGGACCATACAGACATATGTTCTTTCTAAATTTCTACATGTAAGTATACTATATTAATTCTATGTTATATAATGATAAATACCAAAGAAATGCAAAAAGTGAAAGTAGCTTTATACTTGCTTATTTGAAGTAGACATATGAGAAATAAATGACATAACTCAACCTATGAATGATAAATACCACATTTTTCCTAAAGTTCAGGCAATGTTGCTAGAATAATGCTATTAAAGAAAACTCAATAGGGCCAGGGGTGCAACTCACTGTAGAGCACTTGCATAACATACACCAGGCCCTGAGTTTGATTCCTGGTATTACTGGAGGGAAAAACCATAGAATTTTGTATAAAAAGCTTCATAAGTTTGTCATATTTATAAAATCTTTTAATCTTGGTACATTTTATATTCAAAACATTCATACTACAGGAATACATTAAAAGACAAAGCCCACCAGCATATATAACAGATGCACAAAAAAGAATGCTGCATGTGAGATTGACAATAAGGGCAGACAGAAATTAGAGTCTCTTATAATACCCGAGGCAGTGAAATTAACTGCTTTTGAAAATGTAAATTATACCTATGTGGAATTATTTCATAAATTTATAAGTGTTAGCATTGTCCTGATTACATTTACTATTCTCTCGTTGATTGGACAAACTACCTGACACCCAAATGAAGGAAGGAAAGGTTTATTTATCTTACAGTTTTTGGAGGTTTCAGTTCATAATCAACTTGTTTCAAGGCAGGATGGCATGACACTGGGGCAATACTTCAAGGCAGCAACCAGAGAAAAGCGAACAAAACAAGCCTCTTCTCCCAGGGCAGGTGTAGCACTCAAAATCTTGCCTTCCTTGCAAAAGATGAGGATATTTACAAAATAAGAACTCTGGCTCCCTGCTGAGTCTCTCAGTTAAAAACTGCTCAAGTTGACACAGTGTATCAATCATAACAATCATAAACACCAGTGTTCAGTGTTTGATAAAATAGCCACTCCTAAAAACAGCCAATTTGGCTTGGCATGGTGGTACATACCTGTAATCCCAACACTTGGGAGACTGAGGCAGGAGTATTGCCATGAATACAAGGCCAGACTGGGCTACATAATAAAATCAAGGCCTGGTTGAACAACCTGCCTCAAAGAGAACAAATAACAGCAAACTCCCCCAACAAATTTTTTTTAACATTATAAAAATACATTTCAGAAGGTAATTTGTACAATTAGCAATGAAAGAACTACATTAAGAAATATACTGGGAAGAGAACAGCTGAGGTTCTCAGTATCAAAAGTGATAAAACAAAACTTTTTCACATTAGAATTTAAAGAATGTAGTTAAAAATTAACTTGATCCTGTGAAACAGGTTAAATCTATAACCACTTCAAACAGAAATGACTTAGTCTTCTCACATAATTCTGAAAATGTGCTGTATGTTACATTTTCCAAATCAAAAGCACATAATTTTACCAGCAAAGGCCTTTTGGTTTAGACTTCAAACCACTATTTTAAGATTTTGGCAGTTTTATTGAAATATATCTCAAACATCATAAAAATCATTTAAAACAATGAATACAGAGCTGGGGATATGACTGTGTGCTACAGCATATGTTTAGCATGGGTAAAGCCTTAGGTTTGATCCTCAATGACACAAAAATAAAACACATTTAAAATTAAAACATGGGGGCCAGGGATTTGGCTCAGTGGTGTAAGTGCCTGCCTGGCAAGCGTGAGGTCATGAGTTCGATCCCTGGTATCAAGAAAGAAAGAAAATAAAAGATAAAATTAAAACATGGGCCGGGCATATAACTCAGGGGCACAAGCACCTGCCTGGCAAGTGCAAGGTCATGAGTTCAATCCCTGGTACCAAAAAAATAAATATTAAAAGAATAAACTTAAAGCATACATACAAGTCGGTGGATTTTAGTGCATGGTATTCAGAATTGTGAAACCATCACCACAGTCTAACTTTAAGGCATTTTTATTCTCTAAAGAAATTCACTAACCATTGGCTGTGTCATTCCTTAGTCCTGCCTCCCCAGCCCAAAGCAACCATTAATCTGCTTTCTGTTTCTATTTATTTTAATAACATTTTAAGGCTGCAACATTATTGTTCTCATGCGTATTCTAGGTTATTGACCAGAGGTTTAAAAGCTCTTTTTAAAATTTTTATTTTTATTAGTGTATGTCTATAATATATAATGATTTCATTCCTCATCAGAAGTTGGTACATGTATATAATATATCTTATTTTTTTTCATCTTTCCCTTTCCTAAAAGCTCTTAAAAAGTAGCCAAATTTGCAAGTCCCTATTATACCCTCACTCTGAAGACACTCAGCCACAGTTTCATGTTATGACTGTTTCATCTTCTAGTAGTATTTGATCTAGAGAATGTATTTAAAGTTATGTGTTTTGCACTATTTGCTAAGTAAGCTGTATTAGAAGGAAAGAGACTGTTCTTTCTAAACTCAACTGAGTTTGTTCTATGTTAAGGAATTCTGGGTTTCAGTTGTAAGAACGGCTTTAGCAGTGGCACACTGTCTTCAATAGTAATGTCATCTTCATCGTTGTCTTCTTTTGGCTCAGTTTGGTTCAGTTTGCTGTGAGTAGCCAAAGAGGCAGTTATTAGGAGATTGGCTGGAGCTGCTAGAGACTGACTGTTCCCAGCAATTTTTCTCCCTGATTTGCTGGTCTCATAGATACGGCGAGATTGTTGCTGTTTGTGATCAGTTACTTGACAGAGATGCTTTAACTTCTATGCCATTAACTTTTAAAGTGTTATTAACATTTAATAATCACAAGTTCCAATTTATTAAATATTGCCTTCCAGACCTTGTCTAGAAGTGTATTTTTAATGGGGTAGCAGTCTTGTATAAGCCCAACTTTGTATCTTTTTTTCCCATTCAGATAACCTTTATTCTACAAGTTTGAGAAACTTAATAATGAAAACCTGGGAGAAATAGAAACTTTTGTATTGTCTGCACATACCAAGTAGGTGGATTTTGTATGTACTGCCTGCTCCCCACCTCTCACTTTTTCCGTAGATTAGCAGTCAGCTCCATCTCCTTGGCATTTGCCTTTGACTTTCTTCACATGGCTGACTAGGCTAACTATATATATATATATATATATATATATATATTTTTTTTTTTTTTTAACCTTTATAACATGTTACCATCTTAATTTCTCCAAAACCCCTCATAAAACATGACTGCTGCTCACTGGTCTTTTTCATAGTATTATTGTTGGCTTCACTAGTGCTGTTTTTCCTGAACATTGTTCCCCTCAAGATTCCAGACTGCCTTCTACCCTCATGACAAAGCTTTCTTTGACATCTTTGTTTATTCTTGCCTTCCCAAACCTTACATCTTATCTAGTAGAAAGCCTGAATATGCTTTCATAGAGAAGCCTTACATTAGCTCAGCATACTTTATTGCACTTAGATCTCTGCACATCCAAAGCCTTTTTTCACCTTTCTCCAATAGCCACACTGCATATTTGTCTGTATTCACAATTCTATGTTCTATCTATACTGATTCTTTACACTATCTTCTCTCCACCTTCATTTCACTTGAATTGCTTTTTTTTTTCTCCAGTCCTTTTCTGTTTTTTTGAGTCATCTTTCTCCATATGACTTTTTTCTATTACAAGAGCTTAAACCCAGGGCTTTGCACATACTAGGCAAATGTTCTAACACTAGACTACATGTCTAGCCCCTTTTATCTTGAGACATGGTTTCACAAAGTTGCCCAGGCTTCCCCTGAACTCATGATCCTACTATATCCAGTTGCTAGGATTCACAGATGTATGCCACTATATTTGTCTGACTTTGACTTTTTAACTCTGTGGTAATTCTGCTATCCCACCTTTTTCCAAAATCTCAAATTCTGATAATGTATATGTGATGTTCACTTTTACACTTCTGAAAAAATAAACTACTTTGCAAAAACAGTGGAATCTAAACTGTTAGCATTAAAATAACTGTTGTAGTCAGGGTTTGCAAGGGAATAGATTTAATACAGGGTACATAATTTATAGGATTTTATAATATTCACCCAAAAATTCAAATGCAGAAGAGTGCAAGAGATCTTTCTACATACTGGAGACCCAAAGAATGTAGCTGATGGCCTGGATTCCATGGAAGTGTCTTACCTGAGTCTGACTGAAGACCTAGAGACCATGTCAATGTCTTCCTTAAGTCTAGCTGGAGGCCTAGAGCCCACTGAAATGTCTCATGCAAGTCTATATCAAGCATCTGCACTTGGAAGGCCCAAAGGTTAGTGGTAGAAGTTAGAAAGTCTGTGTTAATGGGGTAAAGGGTCTGTACCAGCAGGCTGAGGAATCTGTACTGGAGCCAGGAAACAGTGATCAAAGTAAGGACCACAGCTTCCCCAAAAAGAACCGCAGCCATCCTCAGTGACAGTGAGGACCTGTGCTCCTCCAACAATGAGAACAACTGAGATCATATTAAGAAAGCCTGTGTGATGCACTTCTCCAGGAAAATCTTCCTCTCCAGTTCTCTTTTTTTGTGCTGCCAGCAGCAATCCTCAGGTGGGCTTTCCACACCCAGCATCACACTGACTCAGTTCAGCTGGATGTTACAAAGTGATGATTAGTTAATCCACCAAAATAGGCTCTAACTCCTCAGCAGATGAGGTCTTTTCTTGAAAGCTTCAAATACAGATTCTTCTAGTACAGCTATTGAATGGAGGTTAGTATCATCTTAAAGGGATGACTGCTTGAAGCTCACAAAATATCCATTGAAATGAAAATGGATTCTTTATTTGCACATCTATTTTGATTGGTCCAAGAAATAAAACCACCTCAATGAGCATAATTTCCATGTGTTTTGGATTATGTTGAGCGCTGATTCTTCAGGAGAATTATAGACTTGAAAATGTTTAGTACTTGCAGGCTGCTGCCTGATAACTGCACAGGCGCAAAATGGGCAGTCTTTTCCAAAGAGTCAGCAAGATGGCAGAAGAAGCAAACCTTCTGCAAGTTTGCTACCACAAAGTAGACTTCAGCCAACTTCTGGACATTTGCTTGGAACAACTGATGCAGCTCTACAGCACATACCATCCGTGGTGGCTGAACAATGGCCTGTGCAGAAGCAGCACTTGTTGCTGAAGTGCCCACACCAAGGTTAAGAAGGGGCACTGCCCGTGGGAAAGCCAGAGGTGGCGAAGGCACAACTTTAGGACCTAATCATCCTGTTGGAGATGGTGGGCAGCATAACAGGCATCCACAATGGCAAGACCTTCAACCAGGTGGAAATCAAGCCTGAGATTGTCAGCCACTATGTGAGTGAGTTTATCACCTATGATCCTGTGAAACATCGCTGACCTAGCATCTGGGCCATCCACTCTTCATACTTCATCCCCCTCAAGCAGCCACCTGGCCAATAAAGGTACCACTGCCCCCTCCAGAGAAAATATACAGTCAACGAGTCCATGATGAAGTCTGTCAGTAATAGGAGAAGCTCAACCTGCAAGGCAACAATGTGATAGTTAACTGATTGTGTCAACTTAAGTAAGAAATGTTCAACTAAATTAATTGGATCAGAGTAGTACTGAGTGTAAGATAAAGGAGGAGACAGAAGATCCACCCTGGCTGTAAATGTCAACAACTGATAGACTTACAACTTAAATGGAATAAAAGGGAAACAAAAAAGAAGGCTTATTTCTGTTTCTTCGGAGGAGCTCCAGTCTTCACTTTCACTTTGAGCGTCATTTGTTGGCTTCCAGTACAGACTCTTCAGCTTTCTGGCACAGATCCTTCAGCTTTCCATTGCAGACCCTTTGGCTTCCTTATATGGACTCGCACAGAACACTAAAGTGACCTTAGCAAAAGAGGACTTTAACAATGAAATAGGATGACCTGTTTTGTCGATTGCAGTCAGTCTTTCTTCAGCCACCCCTGTCATTGCTCAATGGGCTGATGAACAGAATGGCCATCATAGCATAGATGGAGGTTATGCATGGACTCAGTAACACAGACTCCACTCACCAAGGCTGATCTGGCTACAGCCACTGATGAATGACAAATATCCCAGCAGAAGAGACCAATACTAAGTCTCCAATATGGCATCATTCCTTGGAGTGACCAGTCTGCAACCTGGAGGCAGATTGATTATATTGGACCACTTCTACCATGGAAAGGACAGCATGTTGTCCTTACTGGTATAGACACTTATTCTGGATATGAATTTGCCTCCCCTTTATTTAATGCATCTGCCAAAACTACCATCTGAGTGCCTTATCCACCATTATGGAATTCCACAAAGCATTGTCTCTAGCCAAGCAGCACATTTTGCAGCCAAAGAAGTGAGGCAGTGGGCTCGTGCTCATGGAATTCAGTGGTCATACCATATTTCTCACTATAGAGGAGTGGCTGGATTGATAGAAAGGTGGAATAGTCTTTCAAATACACAGTTACAGTGCCAGCTAGGTGGCAATAGGTTGCAGGGGTGGGGCAAGGTTCTTCAAAAGGTGGCATATGCTTGCATCTACTATATGGTACTGTGTCTCCCATATCTAGGATTTATGGGTCCAGGAATCAAGAGGTAGAAGTGGGAATGATACCCTCATGATCTACTAGCAAAATTTCTGCTTCCTGTTCTTAAAACCTTATGCCATGCTGGCTTAGAAGTCTTAGTACCAGAGGGGAAAAGACTTATACCAGGAAGCACAACAATAATACCATGGAGCTGGAAGCTAAGACTTCCTCCAGGTCATTCTGATTTCCTCATGCCTCTGAATAAGCAAGGTAAAAAGGAAGTTACAGTGTGGGCAAGGCTGATTGACACAGCCTATCAAGGGGAAATTGGGCTATTACTCCACAATGAAGGAAAGGAAGAATGTACTTGTAGTGCAGGTGATCCCTTAGCGTACCTCCTGGTGTTAACTATGCTCTGTTTTTAAAATCAGTGGAAAACTACAACAGGCAGGGTGAAAAATTGTCCAGATCTTCAGGAATGAAGCTGTAGGTGATTCTCCCAGGGAAAGAGCCAAGACCTGCTAAAGGCCAAGGAAATATAAAATGGATATTAGAAAAAAGTAGTTCTAAATACCAGCGATGACCCTGTGCTCAGTTATAGAAATGATGATTGTAATAGTTCTCTCCTAATATGCTTCCTGTATAATATTGACCAACCAATAAAGACAATATTGGTTAAGTATTGCTAAACCTGTGTTACAGTGTTCAAGTTATGAAATGTTAGGAGTAAGCATCATCCAAAGAAAACTTCTACTCTGGGGGATGGAATTCATATACTTTTGTTTGTAGGTAAGATATTTGTAACATGTTAGACATAATTACTAACTTACCTTTGTATCTGGAGAGTGGTTTAAGGAAATATGTCTGGCTGTCAAGTTGATAAGGGGTGGATTATAATGGTTAACTGATTGTGTCAATTTGAGTAAGAAATGCCCAGCTAAATTCATTGTATCACCATAGTTCGGGGTGTGGCTGAAGGGATTTCCTGAAGACAGAAGACCCACCCTGTGTCAGCAACCAATAAGCTTGTCACCTGAATGAAATAAAAAGGAAACAAAGAAGGAAGGCTCACTTCTGTTTTTTTTCAGAGGAGCTCCAGTCTTTACCTTCACTTTGGATGTCATCTTCAGCCTCCAGCACAGACCCTTTGGCCTTCCATTGCAGACCTTTGGCCCCCTGATGCAGACTCACATGGGTCCTTAGTGAGCTCCAGGCCTTTGACTGGATCCTTCAGATCTCTAGCCCATAGCCCTTTTGCACTTCTCTGCACGTGACTCTGTGGGTGGCCATTGTAAATCAGTTTCATAAGTTTTTATATACTGTGTTTATGTATCTTGCATGAAATCTGTTTTTGTAGTAAGCACTGACTGATACACAACCCAATGCATTTTATACTGCCACTTACTGTTGTAAAGTTTATCCTTGTGTTGGGTTAAAGTGTACTGGTTATAATTATACTTGCTGGCCTTAATTCCTCCCTCATGCTACATAGAATTTGGCTCCCTTTTCCCCAGAGTAGCCTTTTAGAATAATAATATTTATTCTATCTCCTCTGCCTTTCCCCTCACAAATTTTTCTCCCTTTAGGATAAGCACCCACACCTCTTCTAACTCTTCCTATGATACCATTTTCATTATCCTGATTACTAAAGACATTAAATTTTGTTGTGTCTTCTAAAATGTCTTTGGAACTGAAAATAATATTCAGGATGTACCTGAATTGGATCTGGATGTTGCACATCTGATCACTAATGCAGTCTGAAGTTGCTATACATTTTTTGATGTGGTGTGTGTTTGTTTTTAAGATAAAGATTTTGTTCTGTAGTCCAGGCTGACCTTGAACTTGCTGTGTAGCCCAGGATGACCAACTCAGCCTCCTAAGTTCTAGTATGACAGACATGCACCACCACACCCCAACAATTGCTATAAGGTTGTGTTTTTTGTTGTTTTGTTTTTTGGCAGCAGTGTAATGTTGACTCATAATAAATTAATAATTAACTAAAATTCCAATGTTTTTAATCTGGAGGTTTGCCTTCACATGATTTTATTCTAGACCAAGTCTCCTAGTTCCTTAGTAATAGTTTTAAAAACATAATATAAAACTTTACATTTACTCCTATTAAATTTTATCTCACTATAACTACCTGACTATAGTCCCAACACTCAGGAGGCTATGGCAGGAGGATCACCCACTACAAGTTCAAGTCCAGCCTAAACTGCATTGCAAATCCCTGTCAAAAAAACAAAATAAAAATTTTTTTTTAAAAATTATATCCCACTAGCCTGTAAGCCAGCCTTGGTTTCTTTGAATCTTGCTTTTTATTATCCAGTTCAAGAAAGGGCTTTGAAGTTAATGTCAGAATGTTTTGAGACATCTGGGAAATGATAATCAAAAGTCATAGAGAGCATATATTTTAAAGTTTTACATATATATATATATATATATATATCAGCTATCATGGTATTTATATGAATTATTACCACTATAAATTGACAAAGCCAAGAAAGTCTGAAGTTCATTGCCAGCTTACGAGAGAGAAGCCTTGTGTTGAACATTACTCAAAGAGTGGTGATATTCTATAGATATTTTGCAACATAATGTTGAAAGATCTGGATAATTCCTTAAGAAATCAATTCCCATATGGAGCAGAGACAAATCACTGTAATCATTCTTTTTTAAAAAATATATTTAACTTTTAGTTGACATGGAATAATTTTACATATTTATAGGGTACAGTGTTATATTTCATTGCATGTATACAATCCATTTTATCAGGTCAAAATAATTGATATATCTTTTACCTTAGATACTTGTTTTTCTTTGTATTAGGAACATTCAAAATCTTATCTACTAGCTATTTTGAAATACTTAGCTAATTGTTTTCAATCATATTTATTATGCTGTGCAATAGAACATTCAAAGTTATTCCTGGAAAAATGTACATCTATGTCCATTGACCATCTTCTCATCACCACTTCCTAACACACACAAAGCACTATTTGGTGCTGTACTTGTGATATTAATATTTTAGCTTCTACCTATGAGAAAATATGGTATTTGCCTGTCTGTGCCTGACCTATTTCATTTTATGTGATGTCCTCCAGTTCCATTCATATTGCTGCAAATGACAGAATTTCTTTTTATGTCTGAAAAAGATTTCATTTTGTATATATCCCATGTTTTCTTGATTCCTTCATCCAGCAGTGGATAGGTTGATTTCATATATTGGCTGTTGTGAACAGTGCTATAATAAAATGTGTAAATGTAGATGTCGCTTCAACGTACTGATTTTAGTTCCTTTGGCTATAACTTTGTAGGATTGTTAAATCCTATTTCTAGTTTTTTTGTTTTGTTTTTTGGTACTGGGGATCAAACTCATGACCTCATGCTTGCTCGGCAGGTGCTTACATTGCTAAGCTAAATCCTGGCTCTCTATTCCCAGTTTTTAGAGGAGCCTCCATGCTATTTTCCATAATAGCTGTACTTTTTACAGTTCCATAAATAGTGTATGAGAATTCCCTTTTCTTTACATCCTCACCAACATTTGTTGGTTTTTGTTGTAGCAATAAAATACTATCCTAACAAGCAAGAGGTGATATCACATTGGGGTTTTGATTTGCATTCCCTAAAGACTAGTGATGTTGAACATTTTTTAATATGCTTGTTGGTTGTCAAGGACCTGGTCAGATCTCCAGTTACCTGTATCAAGTGTACAATGATAGGAATAAAATAAGAAAGAGGGGCTGGGGATTTAGCTTAGTGGCATAAGCGCCTGCCTGGCAAACACAATGTTGTGAGTTCATCCCTGGTATCAAAAAAAAAAAGACAAATTTGGTAATACATGATGAGTAACTGAGAAGTTGGTGCCTCCAGATGGACCAAGAGAGCGACATCCCAAGATAGCCACTATTTATTGGATGTATACAGAGATAGGCACAACTGGAAGAAGACTCAGAGGTCTGTGACTCAACTTGGAATGACTCAGGAGGGCAGAGATGATTTTACGCCAAGAAGGATCTTGCCCTGGAGTATTTTTTACATTTAGTGGTTTTAGTTTGTCTTAGTGGGTGGGAGAGGATGGCCCATCCCTAAAGAGTTAATGGGAAATCTCAAATGGGTGATACTGACATTCCTAAACCTCCATTTATCCCTTAAGGAAGTGTGCAAAATTAGTCATCATGAATTTGTGGTTATCAGCATGTTGGCTGTTTGGGTATCATCTTTTGAGAAATATCTATTCAGTTGATTCACATTTTTAAATTGGATTCTATGTGTATATGTGGGGCATCTGTGTGTGTATGTGGTGCGAGGTAGGTGGTAGGTTTAGCTTATTTTAAATTTGCATAACACTGGACACTGGGAGATTCTAGAGAACCAGGTTTGCCTCATAGTGCTGCCACACAGTCTGGTTTGCCTGGGGTAATCTTGAACTATGCATATTGTCCCTGTGTAATTATTCATTTTATTCATTAATTTTTGCTTTCAAAAGCATCCAGGTTTAGAGGATAAATTGTCTTGCCACCATTCTAAATCCAACTGGCTCCTTTTAGTATGTTATCTGAGTTAAATATTACATAGCTATAATTTGGCAGCTCTAATTAGGCTGCCAAATTCTTTTCCGTTTGAACAGATTGTTCCTTGACCAAGAAAAATTGATAGCAAAAGTAATTGCAATTAAGATCTACATATACTTAGGGTTTTCCTCAGCCACCCTGTAGAGGGCAGTATTTAATATATTTATTTATACTTATATAGATTTATGATCCACTTCTATCAAAAATGAACTCTTATTTATGGAGGAAAATCAGAAGCATTTTATTCTCTTAATGTGTAGTAACATGAACAAATATTTAAATTAATTCATTAACATTCCGAACATTTATTTTTTTAAATTGTGAAAACTGAACTCTGCCTTGAATATACAATGATCCATTATAAAATTATGCATAGACTTTAGATATCTGCATATTTTATGCTTTTTTCATGTTTTTCCTAATTAATGATATACATGTTTAATTATATTATCCATCACAGTTTCCATATTCATATAAAATAAGCACTGAATAGTTTTAATCTACTTGTTTAAATATTACTTCCCCCAAAAAGAGAAAACAGAGAGCTGGGGTTGTAGCTCATTGGTACTTACTATCTCACATGTGCAAAGCCCTGGGTTTATTCTCCAGCATCATAGGAAAGACAAAACAAAAATATCAGATTTTACTGTATGATTTGAATGGTGTGGTGAAATAGAGGTCTAGTAGTAGAATTTGAAGGTTTTAGTGATTGTATAGTTATTTTTATGTCATCAGTGGGTAATTTTTAGCTTCTAATACCAAACACATATTGCTATGCTTCACATTTTGGATTTCCTAATACAATGTTCTCTTTTTAGAAAAAGTGGACGAGTCCTCTTTTCAAGAGAAGATGACGTTTAACAGTTTTGAAGGATCTAAAACTTGTGTACCTGCAGACATCAATAAAAATGGAGAATTTGTAGAAGAGTTTAATAGGTTAAAAACTTTTGCTAATTTTCCAAGTAGTAGTCCTGTTTCAGCATCAACACTGGCACGAGCGGGTTTTCTTTACACTGGTGAAGGAGACACTGTGCGCTGCTTTAGTTGTCATGCGGCAGTAGATAGATGGCAATATGGAGACTCAGCAGTTGGGAGACACAGAAAAGTATCCCCAAATTGCAGATTTATCAATGGATTTTATTTTGAAAATAGTACTCCACAGCCTACAAATCCTGGTGTCCAAAATGGTCAGTGCAAAGCTGAAAACTCTCTGGGAAGCAGAAATCATTTTGCTGTAGACAAACCACCTGAGACTCATGCAGACTATCTTCTAAGGACTGGACAGGTTGTAGATGTATCAGACATTGTATACCCAAGGAATCCTGCCATGTGTAGTGAAGAAGCTAGATTAAAATCGTTTCAGAACTGGCCAGACTATGCCCACTTAACTCCCAGAGAATTAGCTAGTGCTGGACTCTATTACACAGGTATGGATGATCAAGTGCAGTGCTTTTGTTGTGGTGGAAAACTGAAAAATTGGGAACCTTGTGACCGTGCCTGGTCAGAACACAGACGACATTTCCCAAACTGCTTCTTTGTTTTGGGTCGGAACATTAATGTTCGAAATGAATCTGATGTGAGTTCTAATAGGAATTTACCAAATTCAACAATTCCTCCAAGAAATCCAGCCATGGCAGAGTATGAAGCCCGGATCATTACTTTTGCGACATGGACATACTCAGTTAACAAGGAGCAGCTTGCAAGAGCTGGATTTTATGCTTTAGGTAAACAAACTTTCTAACTATCCTGGGATTCCTAAACAGTAAATAGATGCCTTTAACCCTCTGAACTGGTAAATATTTACATATAAGCTGGCATAATTATTTATATCAGTATTATTCTCTAAACATATATAATTATGGAATTTATGTAAAAAAGATACTATGAGTCATGTTTAAACTTATGTAATCTTAAGAGGGACAATAGAAACATGAATCTAATAGTAATACTGGCTATCATTTATTAAGCATCTAATATATGTGCTCAGTATATATATTACATTTATTTCCTTTAAGCCTCATAAAAACTCTTAAAATGAGTTAACATTAGAGTTTGGCTCAAACTAAAATTAATACCTACTTTTAATATATAGTCTATATTGGAAAGCTACCTGGTATTATATTTACTACTACAAATGAGTGTTTCTGAAATGAATGCTATAGGTGTGTCAGGAAAGGCAATTAGCGTGATGGCTTCCAAGAATATTTTTAAGAAATATTATATATCTGACCCATTTATTTTAGGTTTAAATAATGCCAAAATACAAAATAGCTATTATTTCAAAAATTATATTTATATAGCATCATATACTAATAAAAGTTTTGTTTAGTATTGTTGAGCTATAAACTTACAACATCTTATCTTGTAACTTCATTATGCTGAAATTTATTGTTATTGATACTTGAAGTTTAACTTGTTTTAAAGTTCAGATTGACAAAGTAAATGCAATATTGGTGGCCCAAATGACAAAAATTAAAAAGAATGTAACAATTGTAGTTCTTAATAGTAAAATTGATTATGTTTATTTTTAGTTGTCTTCCATAGAATACTTCAGATTGCGTCAGTGAATTTAGTGTGTATTTTCTCCTCAAATGATAAAGATCATACATTTATATATAGTATACATGTTAGATATATGTGAATGTCTTAAATTATATGATTTTTATGAAAGTTAGATGTGTTTAATTTCTAGATGTTAGAATGAGTATTTTTGTATAAGCTTCTAGTTGCACAAATGCATATGTTGTTACTTGTATATTTTCTTAGGTGAAGGCGATAAGGTAAAGTGCTTTCACTGTGGAGGAGGACTAACTGATTGGAAGCCCAGTGAAGACCCTTGGGAACAACATGCTAAGTGGTATCCAGGGTAAGATGTTTAATGGTTCATTCAGTAACAGGCAAGTTGGACAGTTTGAGGTGGGAAGATTTGAATTACTTTTCACCTCAACTATTTTTGCCTTCACTATGGATTGAAACTCGCACCAGGTTTGTAAAAACAGGGTCACCTACTTTATAAAGGGAAAAAACACTTAAGCCTTCTCTAGTGACCAAATTACTCCTTGCTTATATATCATATCAATGACTTTCAGATAATTTCATTCCAAAATGCTAAATTAGGAAATATGTGCTTATTTGGTGAAAGTAGACTATTCAGTGATGAACTTGAGAGAACTCATGTTGCCAAGGAGAGTCCTGAAGAAGCCATCATATATCCTAGGAAATTCTAATGGATCTGATTGATTCTAAGACATAGAGTTGTTTACATTTTAAGATCTTTGAAATCAGGACACTCCTGGTAACAGATCGTAATTTAATTGGAAGCAGTCTTCTGTGATAAATAAAATAAACATGCTGCTTCTTACAATGAGTGACATCTTAGGATGATGACATATTCTAAATGTCTCTTTGCCATCCTGCCTTTCTTAAAACAAAGTACCCAGGTATATAAGTGATATAAATTTCTGGCCTACAAAATAGTACAACTTAAACTTCAGTGAAATCATTTATAAAGACATCTTAGACTTAAGTAACCTTAAAAAGAAAGGTTGAAAATGAAGATTTTAAATGAACAATTGTTTAATCATCTAAAAACTAAAGCCTATTAAGAAAATTAACTACCTTAAACTTCTGGAAAAATATCAAGGTACCAATTTATTTTTTAAAGAGAAAAAAACATGTAAAGGTTAGAGATTATACAGAATTTTTTAAAAAAAGATAAACAGCAAGAAATCACTAGTTGATAAGTTACATATTGTCCTCTTAGAAATAGTTGTTCAAGTTACAAAATTGAAGCATACAAAGTAGAAAGTCAAACAGTGAGACCGTAAACAGCTATGCATGCATGAGTCTCTACATGTATTTCTATCCTTTCTGCATTAGAGGGAAAAACAAAACATAACAAGATAAAAAAATTCCTATAAAAACATAACATCAAAAAGTCATATAAAACCACAGTATAAGGTGATCTACAATGTTTACTGTGTTGTCTCTTACTATCTTCAATAGAATTGTCTATATCATCAGGCATAATTGAATATAGCCGTATAATTGAATATAGCAGAACATAACAATATTAGTAAAAACATAACATTGTAGACAGTATAAAACTTCAAAGGCAGATAATAATCAAACCAGAGTGGATATTCTAGTGAATCTTGTCATCTTCAGTGTAGTTGCCTATACTCTCAGACTTGATGCTATCAATCATAACAGCTTTGAATAGAATCTATCAGTACAAAATAGTGATCTAAGAAACGAGATTTGATTATGATCAGTCATGGTAAAACAGTGTAGGTTATATAGAGCTTTAGATTAAGTTAATAGGAATTTAAGGATTATTACCAAACTATACCCTGCTGTTTTTGGAATAGCTGTCTGTGCCCTCAAATCTAGTACATGTAGAATGACTGGAACAGAATATAATCCATCTAAGCAGAGTGGTGTGAGTAATGTGGGTTTTAAATCCTGGTACACTATTAACAATATAGTGTATCAAGGCCATCTTTGTTAGAGAGTCTAGCCATCCTTCTCTGCCTCATTTCTGCTAAGCTATTTTTCTGCCTTTGTTTGTCTACTTTTCTCCTTCATTCTACTGCCTTCCCCACTCATTGAGGCCTTTATGCCACTGTTCCTAAAATCCTGGGTTTTTTTTCCCTCTGGAATGTCCTTAAATATTCTCTGTATGGTTGGATTGGTGGTCACAAATTCCCCCAGTTCCTCTTTGTCATGGAAGCATCTTGTTTCTCCATTAATTTCTAGGGACAGCTTTTCAGGGTACATCAATCTGGGCTGGAGGTTATTTTCTTTCAGGGCTTGGAATACTTTGCTCCAAGCTCTTTTTGATCTGATGTTCTGTCTGCTGTGAGCTTGATGGGCTTTCCTTTATAGGTAATCTGTTTCTTTTCTCTGATGGCTTTTAATATTGTGTTTTTATATTGAATTTCTGATATCTTGATTATTAAATTGTGTCTGGGTGTAGCTCTGTTTTGGTTGTAGGTGGCTGGAGTACTGTATGCCTCACATAACCGAATGTCATTTTCTTTTCCCATGCTTGGGAAGTTTTCCTTAATTATTTCCGTGAATAGCCTTTGTAATTTACCTTTTGTATTCTGCTTCTTTATTTACATTTCTTATTCTTAAATTATAGATTCTGTTGTCAGCTTCTAGCCTTTGTATTGCTATTGCCTGTTTCCTTGTTATTTTTAAGAGATCTTTCCTTTAATGATCACACATTGCAAACTTCAAGTTTTGATAGTATATCCTTAGTTTCTTTTAAGGAGTTTTGCCGTCTTTCAAAGGAGTTTTTAATTTCCTGGTAATCTCTTTGAATCTGTTTCATGTATTCTATATTTTCTTTATCAAATGTTTCCCTGCTTTTTTGTGTTCCTCCCTTCTTCTGTCTGTGTCTTCCTGAGAGATGCTTAATATTTCTTTTATTGATCTACTTATATCTTGCTTTACCTGATTTAATAATTTAGTTTTGAGCTCATCCACAAGGTCCCGAAGATATCTATTAATGTCCATTGAAGCCATGTCTGATGTTGCATGTTTGCTGCCCTCAGTCTCTATTTTTTTTTTCCTTCACCTGGATCAGTGTTCCCAGGGTTTTGGGTTTAGGGCTTCCTCCTGCTTCTCTCTGTTTTCATGGTTTTGGTCTCTTCCATACAGCTGTATAGTTGAGGTCCTAGCCCCTTTCCTTGTTGGTTATGGCCCCTCTGAAGCATGCTGGTAAGGGATTTCTGTCCACTCCTGTTTGCTCTTGTCACTGAGGTGTAAGCAGAGGCTATGTATGCTGGCCCCTCTCCATCAGGCCAGTCAAACTTCAGGGGCTTTCACCAGGTTAGTGTGCGCTAGGTGTAGGAAATCAATCTGGGACAGCTTACTGGGTCCCGGCCAGGAGCGTGACCCAGTCCAAGCAAATCCCATGAATCTGCTCTGGGGAGGGAGCAACCAACTGAAGTCACTGTTGTTCCCAGTTCAGGCTCCTCCTACCAGATTCCAACATGTCACCACTTTGGTCATGCCCTTCTTGTGTGTGGAGGGGTCCCATTCCCAGCACTGACCGTAGATTAATGAAGGTCCCTTCGCCAGTTCAGTTCTCCATTGGGCTCACCAATCCCCGACTTAAGCATGGCTGTGGCTCCTGTGAGTGGTGGCAGGAACGAGTTTGGCCGGCTCTGCCAGCTGGTGCTAATTCAGACCGGCGTGAACTTGGCAGTTCGCAGCAGAAAGCACCATGTCTGGTAATTTTAGTTGTTCCAATTGTAACTCTGAGGCTGCGTGTTTGACAAGCTTTCTCCGTTTTAATTTCTTCCTGTGTCAAGGGATCCATCTCCCTCTGTCTGGATCTTTCCAGGATGTTTTATTCTGGCATATAAATTGTTTCTCCTGGGAGGCTTTATATTTTGTTGCTCACTGATTGGCCATCTTTATTTAGCTCCTCCTCAAAGTACCAATTTAATAACATACTTAAAAGTTTTTAAGTTGGTATTTTTGCCTTACTGACACAGCATAAGAAGAAGAACTTTTTTAAACTTAAAATGATGATTAGATATGGAATTGGTAATATTTTCATGGCGCCTTAGAAACAATGAAAAGCAAGTTAATGGAATAAATTTGGAAATAATGTCTTTACTAATACTTCAGCTTCCGAAGTTTAATCTCTTCTTATTTAGGTGTAAATATCTTTTGGAAGAGAAGGGACAAGAATATATAAACAATATTCATTTAACCCATTCACTTGAGGAGTCTTTGGTAAGTCTCATATTGTGCAAAACGTTTTTCATATTGTATCATTTGATTTATAATTTTTTCATGTAAATTTTGTTGGGTTTTCAGTGCAAAAAGAGAAAAAATATAAAAAGTAGTCTTTATTCCGAGGACGTGGAGAGAAACCCATGAGAGAAAGTGGCCTGTCTTTCTCTGATGGGGTGACACTTAGGGCGAGCCTTGGTGTGACGTGTGAGGAGCTGATTGGAACCCTCTGCGCACCCAAACAGGAAGGGGAGCTGCAGTTAGGGCTAAGGAAGAAGCAGGAAGTGGTAGGCATTTCCATTTTGGCCTTTTGCCACATTAGACTGCCACCATGACTGTTAAAACACTGCCATGACCACATAGTAATTTATTCTAGGGCAAAACTCTTTCAAAATTCACAGTACAGTAGTGTGAATTAATATTGTGTAGTGAGCTGTAAAGGAGATAATTTAAAGAAACCTTATTCTTAACCTGAAGTAAATTTGTGGAAAGGAGATTAGAGTGAACTAATTTAAGTATCATTGTAATCAAAAATGATGTTGACAGTCTACTAAAATCCCTTAACCTTCTGAATTCAGACTTTTGTATGGATATATTTTGCACTCATAAATAGTTTTAACCTTTGTGCAGACAACATACAAAAGATCTGAAAAATGTATGTAAATTAATAAGATCTGGTGTGGCCAAGGCATTAGTAATATGCTAATAAAAAAACAATCCGGACTAGAATGGGAGACCAGAGTTACCACAATGGATGTGCTATTAGTTGTTTGCCTCCATGAAGTCATGTAATTTCCCTGGGCCTCAGCTTCTTATCTGTAAAATGAAGGGATTGGATTAGATGATCTTTTAACTTCCTTCTGTTCCATCAGGCTGTAGCTCTTGTAGATGTTCATATTTTGAATTGGAGTCCATCCAATTTTTAAAATTTATGATTAATGTAACATTTTAAATTGCCTTCTGTTGGGCCAGGGTTTTCCTCAGTGGTGTAAACACCTGCCTGGCAAGCAGGAGGTCATGAGTTTGATTCCAGGTACCAAAAAAAATTAAACTTAAAAATAAATTTCCTTCTATCAAAAAGAATTCTTATTTACAATTCACATTTTTATTTTAGGTAAGAACTGCTGAAAAAACATCACAGACAAAAAGAATTGGTAAATATGCTATTAAAATGAGTGTGCCTTTAATATTGCTTCCAGTTTATCACAGTTATCTATTTATAGGGTTAAAAGATAAGCATATAGTTTCAGAGTCACTATAGTATGTTTCTTAGGATGAGATTGCTATATATTTAAAAATTTAAAGAAGGGTTTATGAGTATAGGTCAGATATTTCTGAGTATTAAGAGTGTTAGTACAACCTGGATGTGGTGGTGTATACTTGTAATCCTGGCTACTCAGGAGGCTGAGATGGGAGGACGGTTTAAGCTCAGGAATTTGAGGCCACCCGTGGCAACAGAGTGAGACTCTGTCTCTAATAATTTTTCAAGAAGGTGGCACATGCCTGTAATCCTAGCTACTTGGGAGGCTGAGGCAGGAGAATCAGTTGAGGCCAAGTAGAGCAAAAGGGGCTGGAGATACAGCTCAGTGGCAGTACTGTTTATGGGCATGGGCAGTGCCCTAGGTTTCATCCCCAACACTAGAGGACAAAAAAAAAAACCAGCAAGTGGATAGAGGAAGATATTGTTAAGCAAAGAAAGTATTGTTATCCCTACTTTTCAGATGAAAAAACATAGAATTTACATGATCTACCCAGTCACGTTATAAATTATTAGTGGGACTAGAACTGTGAGCAAGGTCTTCTGAATCCTATGTCACACACAGATCTCATTTTCATTTTAGGCAGCAGGTTTCATAAATAGAAAGTTTAATTTAGAACATGTCTGGTATTCCCCACTCTATGCTTGTAGCATCATCTGTTAGTATTTTAAGGATTGCAAAGCAAGGGAAAATATAGTCATAAATATGCTTAAGATGGAGAAATACATTGATGTTATTTGGTATGAGTTTTATAATGAGCATAAACAATAAAATTTAAGAAGTCACTTAGTGTAGCTGTATTTTTAAAGTAACTTAAACAGTATAACATTTCTTGATATTTTTTGGTATTTAATTGTACTTGTAGTTATACCGTTCTTACAACTGATGTGACACTTGATCTGTGTTAGGATTGTTTTTCCATTGAAATATAATTTTTACAGTTTTTCACCTTTATAAATTGTACAACCCACTAATTTTTTGTATATTCATCATCACTCAAATTATATATTATAGACACCTCAGAAAGAAACCTCATACCTACCCATCAGAAGTTACACCCATTTTTCTACCCTCAGGCCCAGACAACCACTAATCTACTTTTTGTCTTTGTAGTTTTACCTATTCTGCACCTTTGATCTAAGTGGAATAATGCAATATGTAGCTTCAAGTTTCATCTGTGTTAATTCCAGAATATGGGAGGCTGAGACAGGAGGATCATTGTGAGTTCGCGGCCAACTTGAATTGTATAGTGAGACCTTGTCTTAAATAAATAGAAAAAAGGTTTCATCTCTATTGTAGCATATATTAGTATTTCATTCTTTTTCTTTGTTTTTTGTTTTGTTTTGTTTTTTGCAGTACCGGGAATCGAACTCACAACCTTGCGCTTGCCAGGAAGGCATTTATGCCACTGAGCTAAATCCCCAGCCCTCCTTTTCTTTCTTGAGATAGGGTCTTGCTATGTTGTCCAGTCTCTCTCCTTGACCTCATGATCGTCTTGTCTCAACCTCCAAAGTAGCTGGAATTACTGGTATGCACTACCATGCTCAGCCTCTTTAATTTATTATGATAAATTAGTATCCCATAGTATTGATAATACATTTTGATTTCTAAGTTGTTAGAATTTTTTTTCTATTTTTTGACAATTGTGAATAATACCGCTGTGAAATTTTTGTACAAGTTTTTTGTTGTTGTTGCTGTTGTGTTGTGTTTTGCTTTGTTTTGTTTTTGTGCCTGGGATCAAACTCAGGATCTTGAGCTTGCCAGGCAGGCACTTAGGCCACTGAGCTAAATCCCTGGCCATGTACAGCTTTTTTTTTTTTTTTTGCAGACATGTTTTTAGTTCTCTTGAGAATATAGGGATGGAACTGGTGGGTCTTGTAATAGATACCTTTCACCATTTGAACTACCAGAGAGTTCTTCAAAGTGACTACAACGTTTGACATTCCTGTCAGCTGTGTTTCTCTGTATCCTTTGTAACATCATTACCTCCTATCTTCTTTTTTCTTTTCTTTTTCTTTTTAGATAGAGTCTCACTATGTGGTTGAGGCTGTCTTCAAACTCACTATCCTCCTGCCTCAGACTCCAGAATGCTGGGATTACAAAAGTCGATCACCAAACCTGGCATCAGCCACTTATTTTTCATTTGGACTATTATGATAGTATCCTAACTAGGCCTTTGTCTTCATTATAACCTCCCAATAGTGTTTTTCTTTAACAAATACAAATCTTAAAGTTATCTACCATATAATGTTCCTGATAATCAAATCCCTATGTGTCTCCCTTTCTTACCTCCTCTCTTTTACAAAAGCATTTCAGTGAGGGACTGGGAATGTGGATTAAACTGTGGTCCTTCTGAGTAGCTGAGATTATAGCTCTGTACCACCATGCTATTTTTATTACTATAATTGTGTTGTATATTTTCAAAGCAGCTATTGTAGTGCCTCTAGCATTGCATTTCAGAGCTCTAAACTGTTTTGGCAATTTAAGGTCTTTTATATGAATCTTAGGCTGTTTCTTTTGGCAGTGCTGGGGATTGAACCCAAGGCCTTTGTGCTGAGCTAAATATTCAGCTGTTTCTTATTTTGAAGCAGGGCTTCTCTAAGTTGCCCAGGCAGTGCTTAAACTTGTAATCTCTTGCCTGAGCCTCCCAGAGTGCTGAGACTATAGGCCTACACCACCATACCTGGCTCTGTCAGTCAAGCCCTAATCTTGAATAATTCATACTGCTATAAAATATATACTCACAGCATCTATAATGAATTAAAAGATTCTGAAAATGATTTCTTAATGACTGAATATTTCAAAAAATTCTCTTCTTCTAAACAATTTTTCCTCCCACCTTTCCCTTTGGTTTGCTGGATTTATGGTTGTTGTTTTTAAAGCTATTTTGTTGTTGTGTTGTGGTAATGAAAATATTGTTTAAACTGTTCTTTTTTCCTTTCAATTTTCATTTCAGATGATACAGTCTTCCAGAATCCCATGGTACAAGAAGCTATACGAATGGGATTCAGTTTCAGGGATATTAAGAAAATAATGGAGGAAAAAATTCAGACATCTGGGAGCAATTATGTATCACTGGAGGTTCTAGTTGCAGATCTAGTGAGTGTTCAGAAAGATAATACACAAGATGAATCAAGTCAGACTTCATTGCAGAAAGGTATGCATGGCTATTTTTAAAAAGCAAGAAAAATAACAGCACTTTATTATGAATAATATCTTCTGTCACCCTGTGGCCCCAATTATTTCTCTCCTATCATATCCCCCTTTAAAAATCTTATGAGAAATTTCAAAAATACACAGCAGTGTAGAGAACAATGTAACCAAACCTCAGGTACTCATCAGTCAGTTTCAATACTTTGGGAGACCAAGGCAGGGAGTTCATGAGTTCAAGACAAGCCTGGAGACATAGTGAGATCCCATCTCAAAAAATAAAATTATCAGTACTTCTCCAATCTTGCTTCATATCATTCCAACTTCTATGTTTGCTATAGTACTTCAAAATAAATATTTGACAACTTACATATAGCCAGTAGCTGAGGGCATTGTTAAGACATAATGTTATGTATTAGTCTGTCTGCTTGAGCTGCTATAATAAAATACCACAGCAAGAGGAGGAAGGGGCAGGGAAGCAAAAGGAGAAAAAAAAAGAAACAAGTGGTAATATGTACATGTAACCACTCCCAAAATGATTGTAAACTGTATGAATTGCAAACATGTACTACTACAAAAAATCTTTAAAAAAATATACTGACTGGGTACATAAGCAACAAACATGTGTTTCTCAGTTGTGGAGATCAGGAAGGCCAGAATCAAGGTTCCCATTTCCCAAGGAGGCACTTGTAGGTTGCTCCCTCCTCATGGTGTCCTCATGGCATTGCGGGGAAGGGTTTGGTACATAAGCATTTTCATTTTTCTTCCTCTCGTTATAAGGAAGTACACTAATCCCATCAGGGAGCCTTCATACTCATGACCTCATCTAAAACTAAACGAAGTATTGTTGCTGAACAATGGGAAATGCATTGTTAAGCAATTTTGCTATAGTGTAAACATCAGAGTGTGTATTTACACAGACCTGCATGGTGTAGCTCAGTCACTTGAGGTAGTGACCTGGATACAATCAAGAGTCTCAGTAAACACAAAATGTATGATATGAAGCTCCTGCTTTCATGACATGATGTATTATTTTGTGGTAGACTTCTTTTTTGTAAGTAGAAGGTATATATCTAAAATAATGATAAAGAAAATAAATGAAAAAGACTGTAGCGTAGTAAGTTTATAACCAGTAACAGTCATTTATTATAGTATTGTGTACTGTACCTAATCATGTATACTGAACTTTCATATAGCTAAGACATAGTAACGTGTACAACAGCATCACCACAAACACATAAGTAATATATTGTGCTATAACATTAGGATGGCTGAGATGTCACCAGGTGATAGGAGTTTCTAGGCTGCATTATAATCTTATGGCACCACCATTAGATATGTAATCCCTCCTTGACAGAAAAATTCTGCAGCACACGACTGCAGAATGTTTCCCAAAAACCCCACTTCCAGTTGCTATTACACAAAAAGTTAAGGCTATTACATATTAATGTTGGGCTACACAGACATTCAATCTATAATATACAGTTATTATGCTTAACAAAATAAACAGTAATTTCCTAATAACATCTGGAACCCAGTTGGTTTTAATCTAACCGGGTTTTTCTTAGTGTTGAGGATGGAACCCAGGACCTCACACAAGCTCTCTACCATTAAGCTACAACCCAAGACCTCCTTTTCTTAAAACACTTTTGCTATTAATATAACCAAGATTTAGTATCACTAATTTATTCATTATTTTAAATGTGTATTGGTGCTATGTTTTAGAAAAACAGCAGGCTTTTATTGTTGTATGTAGAATCTAATTGTCATAGTTGAAACAATTTGATTTTAGAGTGTAACTTTTCATGTGTGAAAATATGAAAGGGTCATATTAAAGAGTGTGAATAAATGGCACATAATGCTATAAATCTTATATAGAAAGTGGATTAAATAATGTAGAAGAAAAGCATATAAAAAACTTTTTTAAAGAAGATAAAATGAGTTAAACTGGATGCCTGCCCAGTAGTGCCTGCCTATAATCTCTGCTACATAGTGGGCTAAGACAGGAGGATCCCAAGTTTGAGGCCAGCATAGGCAACTTAATTACACTGTTTCAAAATAAAAACAAATAAAAAGGACTCGGGATGTAGCTCAGCACTGTCTGGGTTCAATCCCCAGTACCACCAAGAAGAAGTACAGAATGTGATATAAAGCCTTTTACTTAGTCCATATGCTAAAGCAATTATTTTAATACTTTGTATATATCATTATATAAAACATGTAAGTACAGTAACCCATATGCATTACTTATTGACATGTATCTGTTCTAACAATAAAATGAAAATATCAATTTATTCTAGAAAAGGTTTAAATTAATATAATAAAATATTAGTAAATAACATCAAAAGTTATCCAAAGTTATCAAAAGTTATCTAAAGCCTTTCTTGCTTATGTACCAGGAACCTCTTGATCTAGAAGAGAGCATTGTGATCAGTAAAAGGGGAAAGATGTCATAGGAAAGGATGTAGAACCCAGTAATCACCTTCAAAACTAGAGTGAAGTAATTGCCAGAGTAAAAAATAATAGAGGGGAGGCTGTGCTCAAAATATTACCATCTCAAATAAGTGGCTTTACATAAAGCTGATTAGGAAAAGGATAATATAGGTGCATGGTAGATGTGGCATTTCCTTTCACCAGCTTTGTAAAATGGAATCACAGTGAGAACCAGGAGCTTTAAAGATCTTACCAAAATTTTCATTACTTCAGTGACAAACCTGAAGTGTATGGATGAGCTGTTACTGAAGACAACTCAGATTGCTGGGAGTAGAATTCAGCCATTTTCTGACTGGTCCAATGTGCAATATTTTAGAAGGTTTATATATTTTTTAATTGTGGTAAAATACACATACAAACTTTAACATCTTAGGGCTAAAGTTATAACTCAGTGGTAGAGCACTTACACAGAACAAGGCCCTGGACTCCATCTCCAGCACCAAAAAAATATTTTACCTTTGTTAAGTGTACAGTTTAGTAATGTTAGGTGCATTCACACTGCTGAATGACCAACCTTTAGAACTTTTTGTTTTTGGCTTGGTACTGGAGATTGAACACAGTACCATTAAGCACAGTACCACTTTTCTTTCCAAAAAGTTTGCCTCCCTGTCACTTCATGCCCCTTTTTTATTTAACTTTTTTTGGTTTTTATTATAAGACAAACCATGCAATATTTAACTTTCTGTGTGACTTATTTCACTGAACATTATGGTTCCTAATTTGTCTAGGAACTCTTCTTTTTTTTGGGTTTAGGAATTATTGGGGGCCTGAATGAAGTATATATATATATTTGTTAGTTGTATCCCTACTTCCTAGAATCTAGTTAAAGTTTTTAGTATTTGTTGAACATAATTAAACGATTATTTCCCAAACATTTTCTAAATAGTATTCCCCAGGATATTAAAAGAGACGCCTTGATAAAAAGACCTTCATAGTTAAATAGAAAAATGCATTCTATATTTCCAAGATGAAGACATGTACTACACCATACTACACTGTACTTGATAGCAGTGCTTCCCAAATGCCAGTATGCTTGACCCAAGAAGTTTTAGATTTAGTGAATAGGGGCTCAGAAATCTGCTATTAAAAATGTCTCAGGGCTGGGCATGGTGGTGAATGTCTGTAATCATAATACTCTGGAGGCTGAGGTAAGAGAATCATTGCTCAAGACCAGCCTGAGCTGCACAGCAAGACCCTGTCTCAAAAAATCCTTGGGGTTGGAAATGTGGTTCAGTGGTAGAACACCTGCCTAGTATGTGTGAGGTCCTGCACCACACACACACACAAACCACACCCTGAGTAATTTGGGAAACATTATTATACAGTGATTTACAAAGATCGTTAGAATATATAATGTGTTTGGAGTCATGCCTGGTGTACAGTATTTATGCTCTATTACTGTTCTGCTGCTTCTGTTTCCTTTATATATTTCATCTATGTGTATAGCCAAAAACACATTTTTATGGCCTGTTTGTTAGCATTTCACAGAACCTATATTGGGAAAGGCTAAATTAAGCCAGTACTACAGCGTCACCTATCTATTGATGACACTGGAATCTGTTATCTCTAGATAGAGACGTCTGACTTCAAAATTTGACTCTCCATATGTCCACTGGATATTTTTGTTGGTTTTCCCGCAGACACCTCAAAAAATACTTATAAAATGTCCCAAACCTGTATCTCCTTTTGTACTTCCTGTCATTACCATCTCCTTGTCAGTCAGCTAGCAATCTTGAAGTCAACTTTAGTTCCTCTTTCTTCCTCAGCCATCATGGAATCCTGCTTGTCACACTGCCAAAGTGTCCCTTAAATCCATCCCTTTCTAGAATGAGATATACTCTTTCCGTATGTTGCTTCTACCTAACCCTTGCTTTTCTGCTAGCAAATTGCTACCCATGCTTAAATGTCACTATTCCATTGTGCTCTTCTCCCATGAAGCCTTTCTTCAACTAGCCTGAAGAGAAGGACTCCCAGAGCACTTTGTACATAACTTTATTATAGCACTTATCACTATGTACTTTGTGCTCACCTCTATGGCCTGCTCTCACATCCTCTCCCACCAGCTATTTAAGAATACATGCTGTGTGAGTTACCCTTGTATCTCCCAGAACTTGAGTGTCTGGCGCACAGTAGGGGTTCAGTAAATGTTTCAGAGAATTTCAGCAACAAAGAACATCTAAATCTAGTGCATTTCTTTCCTCTTTCTGCAGACATTAGTACTGAGGAGCAGCTAAGGCGCCTACAAGAAGAGAAGCTTTGCAAAATCTGTATGGATAGAAATATTGCTGTAGTTTTTATTCCTTGTGGACATCTGGTCACTTGTAAAGAGTGTGCTGAAGCGGTTGACAAATGTCCTATGTGCTACACAATCATTACTTTCAAGCAAAAAATTTTTATGTCTTAATCTCACTCCACAGTAAGCATGTTATGTTCTCCTTATTTTTTAAATGTTCTCCTTATTATCTTGATTGGATGTGTGATGTGAAGGAACTTTAAGTAATCAGCATTGAATTCCATTAGCATTTGCTACCAACTAGAAAAAGAAATGTAAATCTTATAGTTGGCAGTCTAAGCCTTGAATTTCTGGATTTTTCAAGTTATTAACTGATATCATTTATCCAATTTTTCATTGTTATTCAATTGAAACTAGACTAAAAATGATCATATGTAACTACTCATACTGTGTATTTGTAGTACGCTGACTTAGTTTCTAAAGTGTAAGTGAATTAATCTTCTGAATGTTTCATTCTTTTCAGATAGGCTTAACAAATGGAGCATTCTGCATAAACGTGGGGATTATAGTTAATCTCTTCAGTCATATAGTTCATTTTGTGTGAAAAATGAATGAACTGTTCCACACTGGTGGAAAGATAGGGATTATTTTTAGATATTTGTCTTCATATCTTAGGATTCTGTCCATTTTCTTTTGAAATCACAAATGTGTAAATGATTTTAAAAAGTGATTTTTCCATTTCTAAAACGGTATTTAATGATAGAATGCCACCTAGGCAACATGTACTGACATTGATGTTAAAAGATATGTTAAGTGTAAAATGCAAGTGGCAAAGTGCTATGTCTAATATGAGCCAAATCACGGTGTGTTATTTTCTATCTATAATAGAGTGAAAGATTTGGAAAGATATATGCACCAAATTGTTAAACGTTATTTTTCTTGAGGGGTTGGGGTTTGGTCCTGGAGGGATTTTTGGGGGCCCTTCACTGTCTTTTTTTTTTCAATTTGTTCTGTTTGAAATTTTATAAGTATGTATTACTTTCGTAATCAGAATTTTTTTAGAAAGTATTTTACTGATTTAAAGGCTTAGGCATGTTCAAATGCCTGTAAAACTACTTATTGCTCAGCTTTAGTTTTTCTAATCCAAGAAGGCAGGGCAGTTAACATTTTTGGTGCCAATATAAAATTTAAATGTTTGTATGTTTTACCTGCTTTGTGGATGAAAAATATTTCTGAGTGGTAGTTTTCTGACAGGTAGACCATGTCTTATCTTGTTTCAAAATAAATATTTCTGATTTTGTAAAATGAAATATAAAATATGTCTCAGATCTTCCAATTAATTAGTAAGGATTCATCCTTAATCCTTGCTAGTTTAAGCCTGCCTAAGTCACTTTACTAAAAGATCTTTATTAACCCAGTATTTTAAACATCTTTCAGCTTATGTAGGTAAAAGTAGAAGCGTGTTTGTACCTTGCTTGTAGTTATAGTGACAGCATTCCATGTTGAGACTCTCATGGCATCTTGTACTTTGAAGTTTCATGTGAGTTTTTACTGTTAGGATGATTAACATGTATATAGGACAAAATGTTAAGTCTTTTCTTTACCTACTTTTTTTTGTTGTTTTCCTGACTAGTAATAGTAGTAGATACCTTTAAAAATGTTCTCTCAAGATCCTTAAAATCTCTTGGAAATAATAAAATAGTAACAGAAAAATAGTTGTTTTAAATATTTTTAAAGAACTTAAATACAAGTTAATATGAAAGTTTAACAGTGCTTCATAGAATATCTGAAATGTACATTCTCACAACAGACTTATTTAATAGAAAGTAGGGCATTGTACTGCAGAGAACTGTTTGAGAGTGAAAATGTTCAAAATTATGTTTTTGTTATATTTTCCAAGAGAAAGAGTATCGTTATGTTCTCCTAACCTGTTAACTGCTGTTAAATGATACACATATAAAACATTGCAAATTTAAGTGAGAATTGCAAAAATTAAATAATGAGTACCCTATTTTTATTGTGTAAATCTTGAGTTCTCCTTTGCACTGTCTTCCATTTAGGTTTGCTTATATATTCATTAAGTTGAATTTGACCCGTATAGGCAAAGCTTTAAATTTATATTTAAAGCATTCAAAGAAAGAAATGTGTTAAATTTTTTAAAGTGTTTTCTCTAGGACACTTCAGGTCCAAGTCAGCTAGGTAGTAGAATCTAGTTGTTAGCCAAGGATGGAACTGAATTGTTTTCAACACAAGGCTTTTACTGTTCTGGAAACCTCAGTTCATTAAAGCTCTTCTTTTAAAATGTGTGTTTAGAGTTAAGCAAGGCCTTTTTCTCTCTCCATGAGTTGTGAAATTTTAATGCATGAAGCTGATGTGGCTAACAAGTTTATTTTAAGAATTGTTTCAAAATGCTGTTGCTTCAGCAATCCAACTTCTAATCAGATTTTTTGGAGACCTACCAGAGTTTGCCTGAATTCACACTACAAAAAAGCACTGAATCTTTTCCATTTAATTGTACAAAAATTGATCATTTACAAGGTCAAAAGTACAGCCAAGATCCAAATCACCACCCTCCTCCCCACAATAGTTCTCAGTAGCTACATGCAATACATTACTTTTCTGTGTAAAGTTCACTTTACAACTTTGAAATTAGCACCTACTTTACTACATTTTAGTGATGAGAAGATTGAAGTTACTTTGTAATAAATACTTATCTTTATATGTGATAGTTTTCTGATCAAAAACTGTCTTTTGAGAAATGATTTTAGCATTTATATACTAATGGTTTTGTATTGCCTTTCCTGCTAGATTAGGTTTTCCCCCCTCTCTTTGCTTAGTCCTGAGGTGGGGGTGGGGTGAGTGTAACAGGTGTATGTAACACATTTTCTCCATGTGTATGATAATATTTTGTTGCGTTGTTATATTATTTAAATTTGGGTAGTTTTTCTGTTTTCATCTTAGTGGATACAAATTTGTATTTTGAACTCTGAATGAAGGCTACCCCCCAGTGTTAATTGTATATATTTTTTCCTTTAGACCCAAATCATTTGTTTTATTACTGATTACCCAAATGTTGATTGAGGAAAGAGGTGAAGGGAATGGAAAAAATGGGAAAATTGTATGTCATTGCCATTCTCAGAAGATGGGAAGGAATATATGACATAGTCCTTTTTTGATAAAATCTGCTGTTTAAAAGAAGGTAGCTATTTTTTCATCTGTGAACTGAGAATAATACCTATCATCCAAGGTAATGAGAGTTTAAGGAGATCATGCCTCTAAAACATCTGCTGTAAATGTTAATTCCCATCCTAATGCTCTTTTACCTTTCCATGGGTTTGTTTTGACCTAGAAAATTAGAAACTTAGAAACAAATGTTACACAGTAACTCTTGGTGATTATTACTTATTGTTTTGGTGTTTCTCATAGAGAAGATACAAATTACAGTAAATAAGGTCAAACTCTTAAAAATATTTACATTCTTTAAAATTTTTTTCAACACAGTTATTCTTACCAAATTCAGTCTAGCTTTTCTAAAAAAAATTGACTTAGCTCCACCTAATAATCAGTTTTAATTTGTCTCATACACTTAATACAATGTGGATTTCTGTCAGCATGATAGAATCATAGAGGGCAGAGCTGTAAGTGACTTTAGAGAGTATCTAATTCATCCCTTTCATTTTATAGGTCAAGCAACTGAGGCTCAAGGGAGAGTTAATGTACCCAAATCTATATAGCAAATTTGTGGCAGAAACCTGACTGGGACATAATTTGAAGGTGAAAAATTTCACCAACTTATCTGTCCTGGAAAGTCTCATGTTTATTTTTTTAAGTATTCTTTCCACTATATCATAACTTTCACTACATACTAAATGACACTTTATAATTGATACAGTAGGACAATCTTAAATACATATATCTTCAAATTAGATAGTACTACATCAGTGTTTGTGTAGCAAGTGTCTATTTTGAAGTCTGAAGTTTGCAGAGATACATACAGATCTTTGGCTATTACTATATGAATATTGTGTATCATTTAATGTAACATTTAAAATTGCTATGTAAAAACCAGGCATAGTGGCACACATCTGTAATGCCAGCACTGGAGAGGCTGAGGCACGAGGATCACATCTTTGAGGCCAACCTGGTTTATGTAATGAGTTCAAGGGCAGCCTGCACTACAAAGAGAGACCGTGTCTCAAAAAAAAATTACTATGTAAGTATATTTTGAAGTATGAAGTTTGCAGAGATACATACAGATCTTTGGCTATTACTATATGAATATTGTGTATCATTTAATGTAACATTTAAAATTGCTATGTAAAAACCAGGCAAAGTGGCACACATCTGTAATGCCAGCACTAGAGAGGCTAAGGCAGGAGGATCACAGATTGGAGGCCAGCCTGGGTTATATAGTGAGTTCAAGGGCAGCCTGCACTACAAAGAGAGACCCTGTCTCAAAAAAAAAATTACGATGTAAGTATATTTTACCATTTTGTCTATACTTAGTAACAAATCTGAATTTTTATTTGCTGTAGCAGTCTTCAATATAGTTTGTTAGATTTAGCGTTTTTCATTACTGTGATATAAAACAACTTCACAGAATAACTGATTTGTCATTAGTATTGTGAATAATTATGTGAAATGTTTTGAGACAGAGTACTATATTTGTGAATATAATTTTATGGCTTTTATTTCATTTAGTAGGAACCTTTCCATCAGTATGGAAAACTAAGAGAATTGATTTCTGCTGTATAATCTGGCATTTGTTGTAGATTAAAGCTTATTTTTCTGTGAATGAAACATATTCAATAAAGTACTATTCTTTAAAATTATATTGTATTACTTTGCATTTGTTTCATTTTTTTAACTTGGTGGTTACTGAAGATTGAAGCCAGGGCCTTCATACTAAGCTACATCCCCAGACTTTTTAATTTTTTTATTTTGAGATACATTCTTACTAAGTCTGTTAAATTGCCAGGCTGGGCTTAGACTTGAAATCCTTTTGCATCAGCTTTCTAGTCTGCTAGGATCGCAGTCTACTGACCCTCACACCCCCTTGTTTTACTTTTTTAGAATATAGTAAAGTGGGCTGGGGATATAGCTCAGTGGCACAGCACCTTCCTGGCAATTGTGAGGCCCTGAGTTTGATTACTGGTGCCCTAGAAAAAAAAATGAATACAGTAAAGTACCACTCTTAAAAATACTAAAATGAGGGTTAAAATTCATGTCCAGAAGTAAAATGTGTGCCTGGCCTCCATGAGATCCTGTTTGTTTTTTTTTAATATCAAAATATGTCCATTGGGGCAACAATGGTACATACATTGTGCATTGTCCTCCCCAAAAGACCCTGGGTTTAATACCCAGCACCAAAAGAAATGAAAATATTTAAAATGTAAGAAAATACATTTCCTCTCTCCACAAATATTAACTTGATTGTTCCAGTAGATAGTATAGTCTTTAAAGCAAAATTTGAACAAGCACGTAATAGTTAACCTAGAAAACCACTATCACTTTGAGACTGGCAGCAAAGAAAGAGTTTTGAGTTTGAACCGGAAGCCACCCAGAAAGTTTCAGAAGCTATGGGCAACTAGTAGGATAAAGAGTGAGGGAGGAGCCAGGGATGTGGCTCAGCAGTAGAGTCCTTTCCTAGTATTTGTGTGGCCCTGAGTTTGATCCCCAGCTCTACCAAAAATAGGTGCGGGGGATGGGAATAAAAGGATCCTGTGACAAAGAGAAATTTAGAAGTAGATAGTTTGTACTATCTCCCTCCCCACAATGGAGGTTCCAAAATGAAGAGTTTAAATTTCAGGTATAGACTACATAGTAACTGGTTATCTAATCTTTGACAATATCACTACTGTTTCATGGAGACAAATCATAATCTTGTAATAAATGCAGTCTTTTCAACTAATATTAATCAAGATGAGGATTCTTAAAAATTCAGTCACACAAAAGTAGAAACTGTAATGAACCCATGGTACTCAGTCTCAACAGTTACCAACATTTTGCCAGTCTTTTACCAATGTCTTTCCCACCCACCCACAAATAATCTACATCCTAGGAACAATGTTTTTTTCTCCTGTAATTGCTTCCTTACTTTTTGCTTTGTTTTGTTTTATTTTGAGACAGGGTCTCACTATATAGTTTAAGCTATCTTCAAACTCATTGTGTAGCCTAGGCCAACCTAGAATGTGTAGCGATCCTCCTGCTGCTGCAGCCACCAGAGTGCTGGGATTACAGATATTGTGCCATCACTCTCAGCTTCTTCCTTATCTATTTTTAACAATAAGAAAAATTTTTACATAAATGTGCAGTTTTACTACTTGGCATGGTAATGTGTGTAATCACAGCACTCTTGGGAGGCTGAGGCAGGAAGATCCCAAGTTCAAGCCCAGCCTGGGTTACATTGTTGTTTCAAACAAAACAAAACAAAAAAGGGTGAATTTTTAACTCACCAATGCTGTTGCTGAGCTTTAATGGACATTTAAACAATCAAAAATCAACTCTAAGCCTGGTATCATGGCAAATACCTGCTGTCTACACTCTAGTAGACTAATTTCAGTCCCCATTACCACAAAGAAAAAAAAGCTTCATTTCTTTTTCTCTTATTTGAAAATTAAGGGAAATAAAATCCCCAAAATAAGATATCTTTTTTTAAAAAATACTTCAGCTGAGGGTATAGCTCAGTGATAGAACATTTGCCTACCATGGGTGAAATCCTGAGGCCCTGAGTTCAGTCCTCAATACTGAAAAGTTTAAAAACCAGTGCAATGTGTTTTAAAGTATGAAGCAAGAACTAGCAGACTAATAACCAAATCAATGTATCAACCTTGCCTTCTTTCCCAGTAACTCATTGTTGACCTGATTGTGCGTTTTCTCTTTGAAAGAGAAAATAATGCCTTCTCATAGAGGTATAAAATACGTCTTGTAAAGTTCCTTCTAATTCTACATTTTGAAAATACTTTCTCATATATAAAATACAATATGTAATTGAAAACTGTAGTGAAGCCTGAGACAGATGAATTACTGTACGTTCGAGGCCAACCTGGGCTACATAGAGATTGTCTCAAAAAAAAAGAAAGAGGGAAGAAAGAAAAGCAAGCTATGGTGAATGTTTACATTTTTAAAATGTATTACATTAGAGGACATATTGCCATTAGTTGCCCTTCAAATCCCCCCTCCCTCTGAACACACTTATCCCATAATTCCTGCCACTATCTCAAGCAGTTCTAGAAGTCTTTGGTATGTTTAGTTGCATTGTTGTGGCTGAATTGATGCAAAATGTTTACTTCTCATGGTCATTTCAACTGGAGAGGAACTGGAGGTTGCATGGTGCCACATCTTGTGAAGAAGGTAGATGAGGACACTCCCTAATATTTGTACAAGCCTGCCCTTCCATTGGATGGCACACAGCAGCAGCAATTAGCATATTTTTTAAAATCACACCTCATAACAGCACAGAGGTTTCCAGGACTGCTTCAGAAAGAGGCAAGAAAGATGGCATAGGCTGTTCAAAGCAAAGGGAAGTAGCTGAAAGAGTTATTGGCGACGTGTCTTTCACTGTAATAGTTTTTTAAATTTAAAAATTCACTGTATATGTTCATCAGATTTCATGCATTAAGCTTTATAGTGAGAATGTCTTCCACCCTGCTTCTGTTGAGTTCAGAATAGTCCAACATTGCGCATTGCCGTTAAAATTTCCTTCTTGCAAGCAATGAAAGAGTTAAGTATTTGAAGGCTCATATGTGCTAGTACAGCAGCAACCAGCTGAGATTGTACAGAACAGATATGCACTTCTAGAGAGAGCCAACACTTCAGTGAAATGTGAGCCGTTAATTTGGAATGAGAATTTCAGAGTTGAAAAGAGTCAGCCTCTAATTCATAGTAATTAACAATTCTGAATTCTTTTTTAGTTCTGAAATTTTTAAAGTGTGGCAAAGAAGACAAGGTAGAAGGCTTAGGCCTCTAAACATCTTCAGAGTTGCACAAATTCACACTCGTACATTTACATTGGTCTCTACTGTGACCAAAATAAAAATCTTAAAGATGGGTGAGACTAGATGACAGCCAGTGTACTTAGTTTTCTTTTCTTTTTCTCCAAAGCATCGATTTATTTATAACACATACTTGCATAACTGAGCCATTTTGTTTTGGCTTTGTAATGGATTTGGTTTGCTTAGAGATTTTTTTTAAAAAGTATTATCCTAGTTGCTTTGAGATTTCCAAGACTCAATATGGACCACAACTAATGACCACCACCTATACTTGTTAACTTTAAGCTTAGGAATAGATATTGGAAGAATAATGGTTAAAAACAAGAAATAGCCAAAGAGAAATAAAGCATTGATAGTTATTTTCCTTTTAATTTCCCAGAAGAATTTAAATTTGCAAAGAAAAACTAGGATATAGTTAATTGAGATAATATATGTTAAGTCAGTGCTCTTGCTTCAAAGACTAGTTCTCATTTCAGCAGTCTTTCTGACCCAAAAGTTTGGCAGTACTGGGGATCTAATCCAGTACTCATGCATGCCCAGCAAGTGCTCTACCATTGAACTATATTTCTAGCCCCTACATTTATTTTACATGCAAAATTACAGATGTTCATTTGCTATGTAAACTTTTATTTTGGTAGTCATTTTTCTTTAAGAGTGTGTTGTGTTTCATTAGGTTTATTCTGTTACTAGGTACTAAGGATTTATTTTTAATTCTGTTCACTTATACAGGGGGCTTTGCATTTTTGGCTAAGACATCAGAAATGTATTTTCTCATTAAACACTGGAATTTTGTTAGATAGAGATTAGGCTGTGTTTCTGCCAGATTAATGACAATTGTAATTATGGAATAAAGAAAGAGAAAACATGAGTATGTTCACGAATACATAACTGATGGCTCAGAGGACCTACTATTAGAAATAAGATTCCAAATCTCCCAGAATAAAATGTATCTTTTGAAGTAGAGAAGAACTTGATAAAATCTTTTTTTCACTAAGCAAGCATTAAATATGGATTTCTTAGTAAAAAATTAACAAAGGCTCATGTTAATCATTAAGTAAGAGAATAACCTAACTCATCAGGAAAACCTGTTCCTCTTCCAAATAGATTTTGTTGTTGTCAAATTACTCTTCCTATCTTTATTATTTCTTAATTTTTTATAATAAATGACATAAATTATATTTTATATGATCTATGTAAGTTAGCTGGAAAGGTTTAATAAATACGGGTTTAAATCAATATTCAGTTATATGAAATGAAATGATAAAAATATTAATACATGGGGTAAGAATTTCTGTTCCATCTACCTTAGAGTTCAGTTGTGAGGATCATATGAGAAAATATACATGAAAGAGATTGAAGATGTATGAAAATTATACATAAGCCCAAGGAATCAATCATCTAATTAGATTTTAGTGAACTAATTATGGGTTAGTTTCACAAAAAATGAAACAGTTTTGGACCATTGTCTGGTTAGTAAGGAATGTAGGGGGATGAAATTCATTTATATAATTTCTTGGCCATCTCCTTAGCTCTCAATACCCTTCATGTGCATTGTCTCTTTGCCTTCCACCCTGCATGGTTACTCTGTTTAAATTAGAAGTATTTGGGGATAATTGGAGAAATTTTTGCTTTGTATAGCTGTGGAAATTATGCAGGATTTTTTTGTTTGTTTGTGTTTGTCCAGTACTAGGGAGTGAACCCAGGATTACATTCCCAATGCTTTTTATTATTTTGATGCAGGGTCTCACTAAGTTGCTAAACTGCCCAGGTTGCCCTCTCATTTGTAATTCTTCTGCCTCAACTTCCCAGAGTGCTGAGATTACAAACGTCCACCACCACAACCAGCTGAAAATTATGTTCTTAAACCCTGTTGTACAAGTAGCCCTAAAATAAAGGATAGAGGTATGGCTTAATGGTAAAGTGTTTATCTAACTTGTGCAAGGCCCTGGTTTTGGTCCCCAGCCATGAAAAATAAACGAGTGATCTTCAAATAAATTGACTTGGGCAGTGAAGTCAGCTCTGTTTTCTATCATGTAAAATAAGAATACGTAACATAAATTTAAGGATGGCAACTTGTATTTTCAGGGGATCTCTTGATACACGATAGTGATGCCAACCTAACAACATTTCTAAAACTAATTTTGAAGCACTACATAATTTATTTCATAACTTTTGTCTGAAATGGGTAGTTCGTTACATTTCTACAACTGAGAAATAGCCGCAGAGATGATTTCCCCAAGATCATACAGATAGGTAGAGACAAATCCCCTCACTTCTGGTCTTGCAGCAAGCCATCGAGTCTCTCATTTATTATGTTCTTACTATCTCTATAATTTACAGCTGAGGAACTCCAGACATAGAGGTTATGTGACTCACCTAAATCATATAGTGACTCACCAGTCAAGCTGTTCTTATAGGCAATGAAGCTGTTTCTAGCTAATTTTTGGCATGAGTTAGCTAAATTGGCTGCCTCACTCTCTGACGTGTATGTGTTCAAATCCAGGCTCTTTTTTGGATGGCAAGACTGGGCTGGCCATATGATATTAAAATAGGTATACATTGTCTTTAACCTGTCTAATCAACTAGAATAAAGTAAATCTAAAACACAAAACTACATTTCTGATCTCAACAATTTGGAAATGGGGCTGGGGGCATAGCTCATTGGTAGAGTGCTTGCTTACCATGTGGGACGCCCTGGATTCCATCTCCAGCACTGGGAGAAAAACAGAATCTGGAAATGGAAATGAGAACTTTTTACTGTAGCGCTAAGGCAAAACTTGAAAGTCAGGAACCATGTCTTTCTTAGTCACTATGTTCCCAGTGACTAGCATACTATTTAGTCTTTTAGTTGGCATCAAGTTAATTTTTGTTCAGCATATACAGTGAAGTAGTGAATAAACAAACGAATAAATGAACCAAGTGAGACAACCTCTCCATCTAAAAACCATGTATTGATAAATATACAGTTCAGAATTAATACTGATTTTCCACAAATTTAATTCTTTTGAACAAACATTAATATCTATCTATGTGCCAGCAGACTCTGTCATAGAGTGTTGACCAATAAACTAATTTAAACTGCTAAGGGGAGGGTATTGGGGAAATTTTCTGGAGAAGGGAGCCCATGAAGGAATGAGAAAATAGAGGAAGCAAATTCTGGCTGGGAAAGGAAGAATGCAGAAGTCAGAATCATGAAAGTCTGGAATGTATGAAGAACCTAAAATAAAGGTATTTGTTTGTCTCATTTTTGAGACAGTCTCGCTATGTTCCCCAGTGAAGTCTCTTGCCACATCCTCCTGAGTAGCTGGAACTACAGGACCACACCACAATTTGTGGCCTTAAAAATGAAGGTTTTAAAGGTGAGGTTTGAAAATATTTATTGAGATTCCTCAAGGGCATTTTATGTGCACTAAGTCTCCTCAGATATTCATTTGGGATAAATTTGATCTCTCTTTCCCCCATAGGTTAGACAGATTCAAGTTCACATTTTGAGTTTTGAATTTGAGTAGGAAACTCATATGTTAGGGTTAGTAAGGAAAAAAAAAATACTTGCCAGGCAACCATTGTCTCTTCTAAGTCTTTGCTGGGGCTAGATAATGTGGGTCTGTTATAAATTCCCTTGTATTCTAAACTCAAATTAAACCACTTCGTTTCATGAATTTAATGAAACCTAGTTTCATTTCGTTAGACTCTACCACTGTTATTCTCTTAATTCCATTAAATACAACTGTATTAAATGCTTGTTAGGTACTCTTTTTCTGGGAGGTAGGATACAAGTAAGACTCAGGCCTGGAAGGTATAGCTTATAAGTAAAGTGCTTGCTTAGCATGTACAAGGCCTTAGATTTAATCCCTAGCACATTGAGGAAAAATTAAAATTGCAATTTTATGTAAAATACTGTGTGACACAATGTTAAATTGGGTGGTATAGTTGATTACTACAAGAACACAGACAAAGATGCAGCCCCAGGACTGGAAGAAGTTTCATGAAAGTAGTGCCACCAAAGCTAAAAGGTCCTAAGGTTGTCCAAAGCTCTGGGCTTGTATATGATACATTTGTTATTTTGTTTTGTTTTTTTATGCAAGATTAACAATGAGGAAAGAAGGACCCACTTGGCCTATTATGCTGTAGACTTGCATGCATGTGCTGACATGTGTCTTGAGTATTTTGATGTTTCCATATACATTCCATTGTATAACAACTCTTCAAAACTGGGTGTGGTAGTGCCTGCTTGTAATTCCAGCACTTGGGAGGCTGAAGCAGGAGAATTGAGAGTTAGGGGACAACCCAGAGTGGAGGGAGACTCCCAACAGCATTCCATCCTCAAATGAATGAAGTTTATGGTCGTTCCAAACAAAACATAGAAGCCAAAATTCACTCAAAGCACTGCTCAAGCCCTCTTTCACCCAGAAATGGTTCATTAATTCAGATGACAATTCGGGAATAGAAAGAACTGAGCAGGTGGTTCATGGCGGTTGAAGGTTCCTGGAAACCTTTGTGTCTCAGTTTCTTCAGCTGTCTATAGGCATAACAGACTTACAAAGGTGTTATGAAAAATAACTATGGCAGGGATATAGCTCAGCAGCACAGTGCCTGCCTGGCAAGTGTGAGGTCCTGAGTTTGATTCCCCATACCAAAAAAATAAAAGAAAGAAAGAAAGAAAGAAATGTACTTTGCAATCCACAGATCAATCTTGCTTTCAAAGTGCATAATTACATACTTTACTGAATCTCTCAGACTTTCTTCCTCTACTCACATGCTGTAGGTATTCAAAATGTTATGGCTGATTACAAAATCTAGATATAAAAGTGATCAAACAATGACAGCACAAACTGTTCTTTTTGATGAACTAAGATTAGTATAGTTATCTAACGTACATATACATGCATAAATTTGTATATGTTTACCAACATACATATAATCTTTTCTTCCATTTTTCCTTTCCTCTATCCTAGTAGTTCTGTCCTTTTGAGCATTTTCTTTCCCTTTCATTATATTAACTACTGTTAATTCTCAACTTTTTTCTTTCTTTTTAAAATTCTGTATCATTTCTATCCTTTTTTTTATTCTGATTTTCTTTTAAATGTTATGGCTGAGATAGATCTTATTTGTTACTACAATGTTTAGCCACTGACACAAACTATCCTTAAAATAGGACACAGCCAACAGTGGTAGTAAGGATCACTAATTTGGGGGGCTTGGGGATTCTTAGTCTTTCCTTTTGGGGAGGCTAACCATCCAGAGAGCACTCTCTCCTCTTTTCTCAACTTTATGCTTTAGTTGACTCACTTATCTTGTCTTTGGCAATAATACATAAAGATTGCTAAAAAAAACAGTATAATGGCTTCATCAAAACCTTAAAGAAGGTCCTTTATCTTTTTAAAATTAATTTATTATATTTTTACAGTGTCAAATATACAATCTAGGGCTTCATAGATGCTAAGGATGTCTTTTTATTTTCAGGACTGAGGATTAAACCCAAGGCATTTGCATTGGGCTGGATCTCTAGCCTTTTATTTATTTATTTATTTTTATTTTGAGACAGTCTTACTAAGTTTCCCAGACTGGGTGCTAGGCTTTCCATCCTCCTGCCTCAGCCTCTTGGAGCGCTGGAGTTACAGGCATAAGCCACTGTGCCAGACTTCAAATTCTTTAGATGACTCCACAGCAGCAAAAGTAAGATGCTGTGAGTTGTTTAGTTAGGAAAAGAGGAGAGATATAGCAAGATGTTGTGACAATATCCACATCTCTCTAAAGGGGAAAAACTAGGTAAACAAATCCAATTGAGGAAAGCTCCATCAGCCCCTAACTCTTAACCCCTAACCTGGGGAGCCTTCCCACACATTTTTGTTTTGCTTGTTTTTTGGTTTTTTGCCCCCCAGTACTGGGGATTAAACCCAAGGCATTCTTCCTGAATTACATCCCTGGCCTTTTTTATTTTTTGTTTTTGTACATGGTCTGGTTAAGTTGTCCAACAACTTGTGATCTTCCTGCCTCAGCCTCTGAGAGTCCTGGGATTACAGTTATATGTCACCATGCCTGGACCCACAAACATTTTTTTCGTTTTGCCATTTGAAGAGAAAACAACAGAATGTAGTATCCCCCTTCATTACAAGAAAAATAACAGTAAGCTTATCTCCCCTAATGAACTGGGATCTTTAGGAACTTCTTTTTGTAGTGCTGAGAATATAAAACCAGGGTCTCTGGCATGGTAGGCAAGCACTCTACTGCCGAACCATACCCCCAACACCCTTCAGTGACATCTTGTATTATTATGATATCTTAATGTTCAAAGGAAAACATACTTTAAGATGGCTCCAGAGAATCTGAATGTTTGTTCCAAGACGGAATATGAAACAGAATGTGAAACTATGGGTATAAATCAAATCTTCTTCTTCAGTGAGGTTTGAATTGTATCCTTTATCAAGTTGACAGTTCTGACATATGAATCTCAGGAAAAAAAAATTTGTTCCTTCCCCTTAGTCCCAAAGTTCTGTCTAAATTACCTGGAGCAAAGTGCTATTCTCACATAGAAGCTACTACTTGACACAGTGTCCATTGCTAAGGGCCTTCAGTGACTATCACCAAATTGGAACTTTATCAGAGTTGGTTAATTTTGCACTTTTACTCTACTAGTAGGAAATATTTTTCTTTAAATGGAGTAAGAAACACAAGAGGGCTTTGGGCCTTCTTGAAATCCTGTAGCACTGCATATGTTTCTCACTCTAAGTACAGAAAACTTTTGAAAATTGTCTATTTATAAAACATTTTGAAGTGGCAGTATTTAAGAAATAGAGGACAGATCAGTAGCATTTAAGAAATAGAGGACAGATTAGTTGCCCTGGATTGGGGAGGGGTGGACAGAGGGAGGTGGGTATGTTTATAAAAGAGTAATAAGCAGATTTTTTGTTATACTGGAATTGTTCAGAATCTTGATTGGTGTAGACACACGTATTGTTTACTAAATCAATATAAGAATAAAATTGATAAAAATTTAAAATTATATATAAATGTACATACACATGCATGTACACATATAAACAGGAATGCAGTAAAACTGAATAAAACCAGTGAATTTTATCAATGTTGATAAACTATACTTTTGCAAGATGTTATTGAGGTAGAACAGAAATAAAGATAGGTAGAAAGAAGACAAATTCAATTTTGTCTACATTTTTAAAGCACTGGGTCAGATCCCTGCTCAGCTCTGCACTGGGTATGTTAATCATTTAAGGAGTGTCTGTATTACATAGTTTATTAGTCCTAAATTTATCTAGCCTATCTCATCCTGCTTTAAGACTGAGGACACCAAGAGTAATTAAAGTAATTTTCCGAATTTATAGAGGTTCCCGACTGCCAGACTTTTACAATATCCAGTTCCAGATCCCCAGAGCAATGCCTAGACATATCCAGTCTGTCTAAACCCACAATCACCTCAACTGCAAGAAAAGTAGAGCCTCACAGACCACCCCATTCTGAATCACCTTCCCTATGCAGGAGCAAATACACCAGGGCAGGAACAAGGCTGCCTTCCCTCCCAAGCAAAGACAGTTATCTCACGGGAGATGAAGTGCCCTCAAGCCAGAAGGATTCGTCCAGAACTATGAAATCGGAACTGACAAAATGACGGATCTGACTGTGGCCCACTCTGCCTAATGCATAAAAAGCAGCATTGTGCTTTTGTGAGTAGGCCAGTCTGATCCTCTGCATCAGTGTGCCCCTGTTACTTGAGCTTGAGTCCCTTCTCAGTCTCCCTTTCTAAATCTGCCTAACAAGTCTGCTTATGCATCACATTGCCTTTTCTATGCAAGAGTTAGAAAACTACTGGGCAGGTCAAGTTGAGAACTCATCTCTTCTTTGCAGGATTTCTTTGGACCCAGTTTGGAGATTTTATCATTAGGGCAAACTGGGAAAAGTGTGTAAAGTGTTCCTCTATATTGTCTTTTAAACTCTATGCAAATCTAAGTTATTTCAAAAGAATTTCTATTGTAAAAAAATTAGCCTATATTTTTCTAGGCCCTGCTCAAGTAGCAGAGGCACAGAAGCAAAATGCCTCACAGCTGAAACAAAGAGAAGAAAACTGGACCTTAAGGGAGGAGCTGGCCTCTGAGGGGTGAGTGACCCAGCTCCAAAATTTGGTAAACCAAAAAAGAAGAAAAAAGTTCTTTGATTATGCTTAACTTTCACAGGTAAAGGATGTAGCTTACCAGTTAGTAAAAAAAGAAGCTGAATTGTTCTTTTTCTCCTCCTCCTCCTCCTCTTCTTCCTCTCTCTCTCTCTCTCTCTCTCTCTCTCTCTCTCCTTCCCTCTCTCCCACCGAGTTATACACCCACCCCTTTCTTTTTAAACTTGGTCTGTGCTGCAAGACTGGCATAGTGATCACATACCTGTAATACTAGCTACTTGGGAGACTGACACAGGAGGATTGTACATTTTTGGCCAGACTGGTCAACTTAGCAAGACTTTTGTCTCAACATAAAAAAATAAAAAGACTGGGGATATAGCTTAGTGTCAAGGTGCCCCTTTGTTTGATACTCAGTACCACAATAAGGTGGGGGCGATGGCTAAGACTATAGCTTAGTGGTAGAGTCCCACAAGGTGTGGAGCCCTTGATTCAATCCCCTGTGTGCCAAAAATAGTTGCTCACAAGATAGGAACTTTTAGCTTGGCATGGTGGCAGGCATGTAACCCCAGAACTCAGGAGGCTGAGGCAGGAAGGTCACCATGATTTTTAAGCCATTTTGGCTTCATAGTGAGTTCAAGGCCCACCTGAACTACATAATAAAATCCTGTCTCAAAACACCAAAAAAGGGCTGGAGATTTAGCTTCAGTGGCTTAAGTGCCTGCCTGGCAAGCGTGAGATTGCAAGTTCGATCCCTGGGAAAAGAAAAACACCAAAAGAAGTAAATAAATAAACAATAAAAAATAAAGACATGAACTTTAAAGACGACTGAGCTTTTATTTATTTATTTATTTATTCCCTGGGGATTGTGCCTAGGCCCCTCACTGTGCTACATCCCTAGCCCTTTTTATTTATTTATTTATTTATTTATTTGTTTATTTATTTTGAGGCAGGGTCTCACTAAATGCCCTGGCTAGGTTTGAACTTGTGATCCTCTTGCTTCATCTCCCAGAATGCTGGGATTACAGGTGGGTTTTATCATACCCAGAGAACTACTCTCCCCAACACCTATTTAATTGCTTATTTTATAATTGCACTTTTATGAATATTTGTGTGAAAGCCATGCTGATATTTGGACAGAATTTTGCCTTAACTCAGGCACTGTTACCACAAAATTAATGGTTTTAATTTGAATCAAGAAACAAATAAGTCTTACAAAGGTTAAATCTTCATCCTTGGAGGATCAAGTGACAACAAATGTTGTAGATAGAGACTACACATATAAAGATATATTAAGTCTGTGTGTTGAATATATATTTGAATCAAAAGGAAGAAGAAAGAAAAGTAGAAGGAGGAGGAGAAACAGGAGGAGGTCCAAATAGGAACAACATGCAAAGAGAAAGATGACTTACAACCTTTGATATTCTCTGTTAGGTAATTATTATCCTAAGGGAAGAAAAGAAGAAAAATCTGCTTAGCCCATCTTTTTAAGTATTGAAACTTTCTCCAATTAAATTATTATGTGTGCATCAACAATGAGGTAATTTTTGTAGAATCAAACACCTTGATCTAGAACTGAAAAGAATTTTGAGTCAGACTTCCTGATTAGCATGCAAGAGACCTGGGTCTCATTCCCAGCACTGCAGGGGAAAAATGGATCAAAGTCAAATCTCTGCTTACTATCTTACTGGTATAATATGTAAAACTAGGGGTGACTGACTAGTGAATAATGCATATTCTGAAAGTCCAACCGGAGCAGTTAATTTTGTACAAAGCCAAGCTCATTGTCTAACAAAGTCAAAGAATGAAATCATGGAAAAAAAGAGAAATTAGGAAAGTGTTTATTGGAAATAAGAAGACATATAGCTCCTGGATTTTCATTCAGGAAGGAATTTTGCAAGTGAAATGATCACTGTGTGCCCTTTGTTTTGGCCTATACAGATAAGCAGAGAGAAGGAACTTGTTTTAAACAGGTGGCTCTGCGAGTTTTAGGGTTTAAAGAAAATTATTTCTTTAAACAGCTGAGTTTAAAGGACACCAAGTTTAAATACAAGAAAACAAGTTGTCTTGTATTTTTAAGTTTGTCTAGCGCAGAGGTTAGGGAGGAGCTGTCAATAATTCAGCACACTCTAAGAAACTTCTTCCTGGGAGGAAGAGCCCTTACTCATCCGTTTTATTTTAGCTTTCATCTTTCTTCCTGTGTTTTCTTTTACATTTCTAAGCTTGACTAGTTGTATGAGTTGAATTCTCTCTTAACTTGGCACACATGTTATTTTCTTTTTATCCACCAACTACCTTAGCTGCCCTTTTACCGACTGTATATTTATAGGCTAACTAACTCAACTGTCTATTACACTCTAATACACAACTATTGTACAGATATTCCTGGGAAATAACAGATTTTGGGGGAATGTTTGGGATTTAACCCAGGACATTCACACTGAGCTAAGTCCTCAGATCCTTTTTTATTTTTTTATTTTCAGACAGTATTTTACTTAAATTGTTAATTTGCCCAGGTTGGGCTTAAAATTGTGATCCTCCTGCTTCAGCTTCACAAAATGCTGGGATTGCAAGCATATGCTACCATAGCTGGCTCAATATTCTTTTTAATTTTTTTTGAGTAAAGATCTTGTTATGTTGCCTAGATTGGTCATGAATGCCTGAGCTCAAATGACCTACCTGCTTCAGCCTCCCAAGTAGCTGGATCTACAGGAATGTACCATTGTGGCAGGCTAATTAGTATTCTTCTATACAATATCCTGAAGTCACAATCAGGTGATATTTTCTATCCCACAAAGACCTGAGGGATATTATTCAACAAGAATAGTTTCCTGGTGACAGACTTGAGGATTTCAGTACCAGCCTAGAAAAGGACAAGCTCACAGCCTGTCAGACATAAAGATTAAGGGTATTAAATTGAGGAAGACACAAGGGGAACAGGAGGGCTGCTTTCCTAAACATTTACAAAGACATTTGGGCATAATAGAGCTGTCATCCAGGTACATTATCAAAAAACTAAAGGGCAGGGCTGCGGATGTAGCTTAGTGGTTGAACCCTTGCTTGACATTTGAGGCCCTTGGTTCTATGCCCAGTACTGCAAAAAAGGGAAAAAAATCAAGGACTAATGATAATTTTTTTCTTTGATACAGAAGATCAAACTCAGGGCCTGATACATGCTAAACATGTAATTTTCCACTGACTTATACCATATACCAGTGATGGCAAACCTTTTAGAGCTTTCAAGGATATAAATAGCCCACTGTGGCATGAGTGTAATAGGTTTTCACCACTGAACTAGACCTACACTGTAATTCCTAAAGAGCCAGAAGAAAGATAGGATAGAGGAAATTGATGAAATTATTATTGAAAGCAAAAACAGGAAAAAGGAAAAGAAATAATGAGAAGCTGGCAGCTTTAGCTTAGAATAGATTCTCAGACCTCCAAAGGGCTGAGAAATTATACACAAAGTAAAAAATATATAAAACACAGAACTTGTCCTAGCCTGTAAGAGGAAAACAACAGGAAAATAATAACTTACAAAAGCATTGTATAGAAATGAAAGAGAAATGGTTTATTGTGTCATCTGGCTCTTTTTGGAGCAAAGTTTACATTGACAACCAAGTATTCCAGGTGGCCTCCAACCAAAGCTGGGGATATTAGGCCAATCACAGCTTCAATTACAAACCTAAGTCTACTATTTCAGAAAAAATGAAGAATCCTTATGGAAGTTCTTCCTGTTAGTACACACTGTCTTACAGTTGTGTTTATATCCCGCCTTCCTCTCTGAGGCCCAATATACTGTACTGTCATTTCCTACTGCCTGGAAATCTCATCAGACAGACTATAAACTTCTAGAAGGTAAGAGCTGTGGTTTACTTTTCTTTCTTCTTTTTTGTTATTTTTAAGACATGGTCTTGCTATGTAATTCAGGCTAGCTTTGAACTCACTATGTAACTCAGGCTGGCCTTGAACTCACAGCAATCGTCCTGCTTCTGTCTCTGGAGTTCTGAGTTTGGGAGAAAATGGTTTACAAATAAAAGGAACAGCCAGACATGGCTTAAAACTATGGGAAAACTCATTTTTTTCTTCTGTTCTGGTGCTGAGGATTGAACCCAGGGCCTTCAACATGCTATGTGTGCTCTATCACTGAGCTACATCCCCAGCCCCCCATCTAAAAAATAGAAATTGATTAATTAATTAATTCAATGAAAGGAACAATACAACAGGATTCCTATATGATGTTCTCAGGTGCCATATAGACAAAGTTCATTATGAAATTAGCATTGGGAACAGAACTCTGCTCTTCCAGCCTTGGACCCTGTTTACACTTTTATCAACTACTTTCTGCAATGCACCTTCTATTTTTTTTTCTTTTGGGTACTGGGAATTAAACCCAGGGTATACTACCACTGACCTACATCTCCAAGCATTTTTTTCTTTTCTTTTCTCTTATTTTCTTTTTATTTTGAGGCAGAATCTTGCTAAGTTACCCAGGCTAGTCTCAAACTTGTGATCCTCCTGCCTCAGCCTCCTCAGTTGCTTGGACTACAGGCATGTGCCACCACACAGGGGTTGTTGTTCCTTTAACCACACCATACCATTTGCTATTCTTGAGAGAGTGGTATACTTTGCCCTATTGCACCTTTATTCACAACATTCCCTCTGCTTGGACAGCTCTTTCTTTTATTACCTTCCTGGAGAATTACTATTCACCTGTCCCTTGCTAGCTTGTTTCATTTAGTCTACTGTTGTGTAACAGACTTCTTAAAACAACTGATTGACATGTTTTAAAATTTAGTTTTAGTTTTTTTTTCTTTTTCTCTTTGAAATATAATGGATTTGGAAAAAATAAAAAGAAAAGCAAAATGTTGCTTTATTATTTCCTAAGACTCTGGTTTAGTTGGCAGTTCTGCTAGTCCTGGTTAGGCTCACATATGTGACTACAGTTACCTGGTAGGCCGGGTGCAGCTGAAATATTGTCACAGCTGGGCCTGTGTCTTCACATGGCCTCTTTCTAGCAGGGTGGCCTGGACTTCTTTACATGGAAGTTGTGTTCTAAGGGAAAAGCAGAAGCTGGAAAGGCCTGCCTGCACTCGGAAATCCTGGACATCATGTCTGCTACATTTTATTGGTCAAAGGAAGTTACATGGTCAGCCAAGATTCAAGGGAAGGAGAAAGAGACTTCCTGGAGACGGGCAGAATCGCTCTACAAAGGGGTATGGACACAAAGAGGAAAACTTACTAGGAGCCACTTTTATGACAATTACATAGCTGAAATTTAACCTCTTTGTAGATCATTTTTGATATGCATAAACACACACACATTTTCTCATTACTTGTACCTGTGCCTGTTTCGTTTGCTATACTCTGGCATGCTCCTGACAGCCAAACACCTAAAAGAGGCAAGAGTTTAGGAAAATAGATACTGTCTGAAAGTGCAGCTTTTGGCAATCTGACATGGGGAAATCAGTGCTTGGAAGATGAATCTGGAAATACATTTTGGAATCAGATTTTGGAGGACCTTGAATACCAAGCTTAGAAGTTTGGATTTTATTATACTACCACCTAAGTGTAAGACAGAAACATAGTCTCTCCCCAAGTTGCATCTCTTATGTTTCCTGTCCACATGAATGGCAGAAGTAGGTAACTATGTTCTCCACCTACTTCATTTATCCAAAAGGCTTTCAATTTGTATTTATCACAATTTCTGAATATCTCTTGATTCTCATTCTTCCATTTATACTGGCACAACTTTGGTTTGGGGCCTTGCCACTGTTCCTCTATTACTATCATCTCTCTCTCTCTTTTTTTTCCTGTTTGTACCTGGGATTGAATTTATGACCTCACACTTGCCAGGCAGGCGCTTATGCTTCTGAGCTAAATCTCCAGCTACCATCGTCTCTTAACAGGTTTCTCCAATATTTGTCTTGGCCCCTTATCCACACTCCATACCTCCATCCAAATTGTCCACTGATGTCACTCTCATCATAAGCTCTCATGAATTCCTGTCGCTCTCAAGAAAAGCCTCCAAGTCTTTAGCAATAATTATAAGAGCCCTTCATGATTTGGCTCTTACAGAATCTCCCTACACTGCCTCTTACTCTTGCCCTTTATATTTCAATAATACCAAACTTATCATAGTTCTTCATGATAAGTTCACATCATCAGGCTGTGATGCATTGGGTTCTGGTGTCTTTACACATACTAGACTCTCAAATATTTTTGCTACTTTCTCTGACTGGTTAACTCCCAGTTTTCTGTCAAGACTCAATTCTTAGGTCTATTTCCCTGATCCCGTCTCAGTCTAGGTCAGGCTATCCTTGAACTCAGTATGTAGCCTCACCTGGCCTCGAACTCATGGCAGTCCTCCTGCCTCAGCCTCCCAAGTGCTGGGATTACAGGTGTGTACCACCACACCCGGCTAAGTACTTTTTTTGTGCTGCCATAGCACTTATTGCTTATTACTTTCATATTAATAATAGTTAATTTCAGCAATGGGGAGGCTGGCTATAGGACGATTGTATGTTCCAGGCCAACCTGAGCTACATAGCAAGACTTTGTTTCAAAAACCAAATAATAATAATGATAATGATAGTTTCATTTTGTTTTTTATTTTGGAAATAGGCTTTCACTATGTAGCCCAGGCTGACCTCAAAATTAAAGTGACCTTCCTGCCTCAGCATCTCCAGTTCTAGGATTATAGATGTGCACCACCATGCCCACCTAGTAATGATAGTTATTGATCATTCATGTGAATAACTCAATTTTCATACCAACTTCATTTTATATATATATATATATATATATATATATATATATATATATATATATATAAAATGGGGATCAAACTCACGACGGCGCGCTTTCAAGGCAAGCACTTATGCCACTGAGCTAAATCCCTGGCTTGAAGTATATTCTTACAGTGGCTACTAGCAAGTGAAAGGTGGAATATGAGCATTGGTGCCTGGCCCAAGGCCCCGCTCCTGAAACCATTATATTATGCTCTCATTCAAGTATAGCACTTATTGTGCTATACTGTAATTGCCAATTAACCTGTAAGTGTCTCCCACCTACTGTGAATTTCTGTGAGAATAGGAATTATGTTATATACATATTTTTTGGTGCTGAGGATCAATCAAAACCAGGTGCTCACACATAGTACAAAAGTGCATTACCCTGAGACCCACATATACCTTTTAATCTCCAGAACCTAACATCATACCTGTCATATATGAGGTACTCTATAAATGTGCTGAATGAATAGACAGATAAATGAGTAAGTGAATGACTTTTGCAATTTATGGGAGATTACCCTTGCTCCATTGTTCAACTATTTTCTGAAGATAAAGATTCCTATAGAACTGGGTGCATTCTTAAAAAAGATTCAAATTATATTAAGGAAAAGAACAGAAGGCTGCTCATAGGTGATAAACATTTTGTTTAGTGATGTCTATCAGTAAATGAAAAAAATGCATAGAAAATCATTTTATTTTTCAAGAGAATGTATATAAAAATGGAGTGAAAAAGGCTCTAGATAATAGTGAGACTTCCTTCAACTCCTCAGTAAGGTCAGAGATGAAAATAAATTTATTAAGAGAATGATATGACATGTGTCTAGATGTCCCCCCAAAGCCTCAAATAGGTGAGACTTTTTCAGAGGTGGCTGGATCTAGAGTGTATGAATGGTGCACAGTGCAAAGCTAGGATTAAGAGTGTTAGGATTACGGGCGGGTGATTACTAAATCAGTCCACTGTGGGGCCGGGGATTTAGCTCAGTGACATGAGCACCTGCCTGGCAAGCGCTAGGTCGTGAGTTTGATCCCCGGAACCAAAAAAAAAAAAAAGTAAATAAATAATTGCATGTATGTTTGAGTATGTAAAATAGATGACCATATTGCTGAATCTTTGTGGGATCTTTCAGCAGAACTGTTTGTAGTCTGACTGTTTGAATGTTTACTATGTACCCTTTAACTTTGTAACTTGAACAACTACATCCAGAATGACAGTATGTAATTTATAAATTACTGATTTCTTAGTGGGGCTTTTTCTCATTTTCCTTTTTCTTTCTTTCTTTTAGAATTCTGTACTGTTGCTACCTTTTTTCTGTTTTGCTTTTTTTTCTTCTCTTTAAATAAAATTTTAAAAATGTATAATTGCTATTGCAAAGAAAGAGGAAATAGGAAGTGCTATAAAAGATATAACTGCATGTATGTTTAGGTGTGTGGGATTGATAACCATATTTCTTTGTTCTTGTTGGATTGTTGAACAGATCTGTTTGCACTCTCACTGCTTGAGTGTCCACTTTGTGCTTTAATTTTGTAACCTGAATATTTCTAAAAGAACAATATGTAATTTATCAACTAGTGATTTCTTACCGTTTATCTTCTTTTCTTGAAATTCTGTAATATTTCTACCTTTTTCTCTTTAAATAAAATTATATATATATATATATAGTAAATCAGTCCACTGATTGGTTTGGCACTGCCCTAATTCCAATAGCCTTTATACAATATATGGGACAGAAAAAGGCTAGTCTTGTTCCCTTGCTTGCTTTTCTATCTTCTGCCCACCATGAACTTTTTCTTCTATGCAAAGCCTGTCTGCCATTCCACCCTGCCTTGGAGCCAGCTGATTATGGGCTAAAGCCTCTACAAACTGTGAAGTAAGCAAAGATTTCCCCTTTAATTTTGGATGTCAAGTATTTTGTCTCAATAATGAGAGAAAAGTAACTAAGATAGAGAAACTAGCGAGGGACACAATTGTATGAGGTAGATTTTTACAGATGCCATAAAAACATAGAAGCTTGGGCCAGGCCTGTAATCCCAGCACTCAGGAGGCTGAGGTAGGATAATTGCTGTGAATTTGAGCTCAGCCTAGGATACTTACTGAGTTCAAGGCCAAGCTAAACTACATAGTAAGACTCTGTCTCAAAACATCATACACATATATAACCAAAATGAAGATATTAACAGTGCATAAGAGTAGTTCAGTGGTGTAGTGCTTTCACATATTATATTTATCATTAACTCCATCTTTAAAAATAAAAGTTTGCCTACCCAGTATTTCTTTCCATTAATATATAATGAAAAAGAGAGGTTATATGATTGCTCTGGTCTTTTTCTTTTGCTACCCCATATGCAATTTGCAGGGAAGTTGTAAAGACAAATGCAGCATTATAACATAACAGTAATGAGAGCTCTTGTTAGGACACAGAAATTTAAGGCATTACAGTTCTTGATTTTTTTTCTTTTTCACCTTCTTTTCTCAGATCATCCACACCAAAGGGGCGAGCTCCCACACACTGAGGAGTAGAGAGGAGCCACCAAACTGCGTGTAAACGTGATAATTAACTCCATGCTACTTTCAAGGTTTGAGGATGTGCCAAAAGTTGTCTGACCCACGAGAGTGTGGATTAAATGCTGCTTTGGAGACCATTAAGAATCAATGCTTTAGAAACCTAATTTATGGGCACAGTATTTAAACAGCAATATTTGCAATAGAAAATTCTTCTAACCCCCAAGTTAAAGGATAGAAACAATTATTCTGGACAATAAAAATGTACCCTGAAATATGTAAGAGGAACACAATACAAAGGGGGTAAACCTTAACATGAATATTTATAAAATCCCGAGTTCCCTTGATTGTATTTCTGAGGAAAGATACACTGACATGAAATCTATTTGGATGATTTTCTGCTTTACTTACAAGGGTAAAAAAGGAATAAAAGTGTTTTTTTCTGCTATCAATTGGGGGTCTTTTGAGTACTTCTTTTGTTTGTAGTTTATCATGCTTGGGATGAAAGTTAGAAACACACTGATGCTGGCAAGTGCTCTCCCATTGACCTATACTCTCAGTCTTTCCACAGTATTTTAATTTTATTTTATTTTGGTACCAGGGGATGAACTCACAATCTTCTTCTTTAAATTTTTATTTAAAGAGAAAAAAAAAACAGAAAAAGGGTAGAAATATTACAGATTTTCAAAAAAAGATAATAAATCACTAGTTGATAAATTACATATTGTCCTTTTAGAAATAGTTGTTCAAGTTATAAAATTAAAGCATACAAAGTGGACATTCAAGCAGTGAGACTGTAAATAAATCTGTTCAACAATACAACAAGAAATTAAAAATATGGTTATCAATCCTACACACTTAAATATACATGCACTTATATCTTTTATAGCACTTCCTATTTCCTCTCTTTTTTGCAATAGCAATTACACATTTTAAAAATTTTATTTAAAGAGAAAAAAAGCAAAACAGAAAAACGGGTAGCAAAAATTACAGAATTCTAAAAGAAAAAAAGAAAAAAAAGTGAAAAAAGCACTAAGAAATCACTAGTTGATAAATTACATATTGTTATCTTGGATGTAATTGTTCAAGTTACAAAATTAAAGGATATATAGTAGACATTCAAACAGTGAGATTGCAAAAAGTTCTGCTCAAAGATCCAACAAAGATTCAGCAATATGATCATCTATTTTACACACTCAAACATGCATGCAGTTATATCCCTTAGAGCATTTTCTTTTCCTCTCTTTTTTACAATAGTAATTACACATTTTGAGTTTTATTACTCTTATAGTTCTTATTACTTTTTACACTAGAGACACAATGTGATAATTATAAATATGATTCTTATTTATTTCACTAATGAGGATAGTCTCAAGTTGTCTCCATTTACCTATGAAGGCCTCAATATCATCCTTTTTTATAGCTGAGTAATATTCCATTGCATAAAAATACCACATCATTTTCATCCACTCTGCAGTTGATGGGCATCTTGGTTGTTTCCAAGATTTAGCTATTACAAATTGTGCTGCTATGATCATGGGTGCACATATATCTCTGTGGCATGACTTATTCAGTTTTCTGAGAAAATACCCAGGAGGGGAATAGCTGGATTGAATGGGGCTTCCATTCTTCTGAGAATTCTCCTGAAAATTCTTCTGAGAATTCTCCATATGGATTTCCATAGTGGTTGCACCAGTCTACATTCCCACCAACAGTGGAGCAGCGTTCCTTTTTCCCTGTAGCCTCACCAACATTTGTTAACAGTTGAATTCTTGATGGCAGATATTCTTTCTGGAGTGAGGTGAAATCACAACGTTGTTTTAATTTGCATTTCTCGAATGACCAGTGATGGTGAACATTTGTTCATGTATTTATTTGCCATTTGTATATCTTTCTCTGAGAACTGTGTGTTCATTTCAGATGCCCATTTTTCGAGAGGGTCTTTGAATTTGGGGAGCTTGATGCTTTTCATTTCTTTATATGTTTTCAGGGGTTGCTAGCTAAAATTCTTTCCCACTCTGTGGGTTTTGTTTTCACTCTGTTGGTGATTTCTTTTGAAGTGCACAGACTTTTCAATGAGACCCCAGATTCTTTGATTCTTTGAAGTGTTTCCCGTGCAGTTTGCATTTTGTTCATGAATTCTCTGCCTACCCCTATGTCTCCTAGAATTCTATCTACCTTGTCTTCTAGTAGATTTAGTGTTTCTGTTTTAATATTTAGGTCTATGATCCATTTAGACTTTAGTTTTGTGCGTGGTGATATGCATGGATCTAGTTTCAGTCTTCGGCATGTGGAGAGCCAATTTTTCCATCACCGTTTATTAAAGAGGCTATCCTTCTTCCAGTGGACATATTTAGCCCCCTTGTCAAATATCAGGTGGCTGAGTGTCTTTGTAGTTGTGCTTGCATCTTGTAATCTGTTCCATTGATTCTCAGGTCTATTTCTTTGCCAGTACCAAGCTGGTTTTATCACTGTGGATTTGTGGTATAGATTCAAGTCAGGAATTGAGATGCCTCCTGCCTTTCCTTTGTTACCCAGAATTGCCTTTGCTATTCTAGGTTTCTTCTATTTCAAAATGAGTTTTAGGAGTGTTTTCTCTAGATCTGTGAGGTATGTCAATGGTATGTTGATTGGGATTGCGTTAAATCTGTATAACAGTTTGGGGAGTATGGCCATTTTCACAATTTTGGTTCTTCCTAGCCACGAGCAAGGAATATCCTTCCATTTTCTAATATTCTCTTCAATCTCCTTTTTCAGTATAGTATAATTTTCAGCATATTGGTCTTTTACATTTTTAATTAGGTTGATTCCTAAGTGTTTCATTTTTTTAAATGTTATTGTAAAGGGCGATATTTCCATAATTTCTCTCTCGGTGAGTTTTTTTGTTTGTGTACAGGAATGCTATTGATTTTTGAGCATTGACTTTGTATCCAGCTACACTGCTGAACTTGTTTATTACCTCTAGTAGTCTTTTGAGTTTTCTATATAGAGTATCATATCATCTGCAAATAGTGATAATTTAGATTCTTCCTTTCCTATCTTTATTCCTTTTATTTCTCTCTCTTGGCTGATTGCCCTGGCTAGTGTTTCCAGAACTATATTTTAAAGGAGTGTTGATAGTGGACATCCTTGTCTTGTTCCTGATTTTAAAGTGAGAGTTTTCAGTTTTGTCCATTTAGTATAATGTTGGCTGTTTGTTTGTCATAGATGGCCTTAATAAGGTTGATGTAGACACCATGTATTCTGAGTTTCTGAAGGGTTTTATCATGAACATGTGTTGGACTTTATGGAAAGATTTGTCTGCATCTATTGAGATAACCATGTGGTTTTTGTTTTTGGCTCTGTTGATGTGGTGTATTACATTGTGTATGTTAAACCATACCTGCATTCCTGGAATGACTCCCACTTGGTCGTGATGTATAATCTTCTTGATGATTTGCTGCATTCTATTTTTATTGAGAATCTTTGCATCAATGTTCATTAGTGAGATTGGCCTATAGTTCTCCTTTTTGGTTGGGTCTTTCTCTGGTTTTGGTATCAGAGTAATACTTGCCTCCAGGAATGATTTAGGGAGAATTGCTTTATTCTCAATTTCATTGCAGAGTTTGAGAATTGGCATCAAATTTTCTCTAAATTTATTGTAGAATTCAGCTGTGAATCCATCAAGATCTGGGCTTTTCTTTGTTGATAAGTTTTTAATTGCGGTTTCAATTTTAATAGTTGATATTGGGTTGTTCAAAATTGCTTATTTCTTTTTGGTTGAGCTTTGGTAGTTCATGTTTCTAGAAATCTGTCCATTTCCTCTGTGTTTTCCACTCTGTGTGAGTAGAGATTTTCAAAGTAGGTATTCATGATCTTTTGAATTTCCATGGGATCTGTAATAATTTCCCCCTTTTCAGTCCTTATTTTATGAATTTGGGTTTTTTTCTTTCTTTCTCTTGATAAGGTTAGCTAGGGGTTTGTCAATTTTGTTTATTCTCTTAAAAAACCAGCTATTTGATTCATTAATTCTTTGTATTTTTTTAGTTTCAATTGCATTGATTTCTGCTCTAATCTTTACAATTTCCTCTCTTCTATGATATTTGGGTTTAGATTGCTCTTCTTTTTCTAGAAACTTGAGATGGGGCATTAGGTTGTTTATTTGTGCTCGTTCTGTTTTCTTGATATGACAATTTATTGCTATGTATTTCCCTCTTAAGACTGCTTTCATTGCATGCCACAGATTACAGTATGTTGTTACTGTATTTTCATTGAATTGTAGGTATTGCTTTATTTCTCTTTAATTTCATCTGTAGCCCACTGGTTGTTCAAAAGGTTGTTATTTAATTTCCATGTATTTATGCAGGATTTGCAATTTTTTGCCATTAATTTCCAATTTCAGTGTGCTATAGTCAGATATTACGCATGGTATGATTTCAATACCTTTGTATTTACTTAAGAATATTTTGGGATAATATATGGTCTATTTTGGAGAATGTCCCATGTGCAGCTGAGAAAAATGTGTATTCTGATGTGGTTAGGTGGAACACTCTGTAAACATCTACTAAGTCCAATTGCTCACAGGTATGATTCAGTTCTGTTATTTCTGTGCTGACTTTGTGTCTAGTTGATCTATCTCTTTGTGACAATGGGGTGGTAAGATCCCGTTATAACTGTGTTCTTGTGTGTTTGGTTTTTCATGTCCATTAGTATCTGTCTTATATAGTTGGATGCTCTAGTATTTGTTGCGTATATGTTTATAATTGTTAGTTCTTCCTCTTGAATTTTTCCACTAATGAGTATGTAGTGACTTTCTCTATCTCTTTTTTTAAATCATTTTACGTTTGAAGTTGATGTTGTCTGCACATAGAATAGCTACCTCTGCTTTCTTCTGGGTTCCTGTTGCATGGAATACTGTTTTCCATCGTTTGAATTTTAATCTATGAGTTTCCTTTTGGGTCAGATGTGTTTCTTGTATACAGCTTATTGTGGGATCCTGTTTCTTGATCCATTCTGTCAATCTATTTCTTTTTATAGGTGAATTGAGGCCATTTATATTTATGGATATCACTGATATGTACAGGCTCGACTTTGCCATGTTATGTTCCAGTTGTTTCTTTCTGTTTTTTCCCTTATTTAGTTCCTTATCATACCTGGTGGTTTCTTTCTGTTGTTGTTTTGGGGATTGTGGCCCTTTTTTCTCTGTCTAGTATGTCTTTCAGTACTCTTTCTAGGGTTGGTTTGGTGGATGTGAATTTCTTAAGTTGTTCTTTTTCATGGAGGTATCTTGTTTCTCCATCAAATTTGAATGAAAGTTTTGCTGGGTACATCAGTCTGGGTTGAAGGTGGTTTTCTTGCAGGGCTTGAAATACCTCACTCCAAGCTCTTCTTGACTTGAGGGTTTGTGCTGAAAAGTCTGCCGTGATTCTAATGGGCTTTCCTTGATAGGTGAATTATGTCTTTTCTCTGACAGCTTTTAGTATTGTTTTTATGCTGTGTGACTGAGATCTTAATTATTATGTGTCTGGGTGTGGATTTATGTTGATCATGACTGTTTCATGTTCTACATGCCTCACTTATCTGCATATCAGATTCTTTCCTCATGTTTAAGAAATTTTCTGCTATTATTTCTATTAATACGTATGTTATTTGCCTGGACTCCTGTATCTTTGTTAATGCCCATTATTCTTATATTGTTTCTCTCGGGATCATCATGAAGCTTCTGGATTGTCATTTCATGCTGCTTTGTTATTTTTTAAAAGTTCTGTCCTTTCCTGATCACTAATTGTGATCCTGTCCTCAAGGTTTGAAATCCTATCCTCAGCTTCATTTAAGTGGTTTTGCATGCTTTCAAATGAATATTTTGTTTCTTGGATGTCTCTTTGAGTTTGTTTCATGAATTCTGCTTGTTTTCTATATTGTTCATTCAAGGTTTCAATCAGTTTCCCATGCTCCTGTACTTTTTTCTCTAGTTCTTCTTTAGCTGCATTCAACAACTCCTTTACTAAGGTTGTTATTTCTGTCTTTACATGGGAGAGTACTTCTAATTTGATTTCCTCTATAGTCTCATGGAGTTTGTTTTTTTAACTCGCTATCTTTTCAGGGGTTCCTGGTGTATTACTTTTGTATATTCAATTATATTCAATTACTATTTCAATATCTCCTGTACTTGCTTCTGGTGGACTAGATGTTTGAGACTGCATTTTGCTTTTTCGTTTTCCATTTTCACTCTGCCTGATGTTTTCCGTGTTTAGGAGGGGGTCTCCCACACTCTTTTCAGACTCACCAAGGTCTTACAGTTAGTTGGAGGGGGCTTTACTATTGGCACTGTTTACCCACTGTACACCTCTATTTTAGGGGCATACTCACCACACTGACACAGTTAATTTGCTGTAGTCCAAGGTTTGCCACCTGGGAGCGAAGTTCTAAGTGTTTTCCAAGTGCTGGGATTCTGCCAGAGTGCACGGTCAGGGCCCGAGCCTGGGTACTGGGTCTTGCTTGCTGCTTGTCATTTGCTGGGCATGGCCCAGTTAGGCCCCAGTCCCTGTTTGTGCCTTGGGGTGTTCTCTGATGCAGCGCATGGTCTTACTGCCTAGGAGCAAGCTCAAAGGCCCTTTCTGTGCACTGGAATTCTGTCAGAGCGCGTGGTCAGGACCCAAGGCTGGGTTCCAGGTTTTGCTGACTGCTTGGAGTTCGCTGGGCATGGCCCAGGTAGGCCCTGTCACTGTGTGTGCCTTGGGGGAATCTCAGACTACTGGCTGGGAACTAGCTCAAAGTCCCTTTCTGTGCCAAAGGCTAATCTTTAATCCAATAATCAATGTGACCTCCTCTTTGCAGAGGGAAGCAAGTCCTGAAGAGAAAGTGGTTCTGGGAAAACTTGCCTCTTTGTAACAGCAGACAGGTAAAAAGTAGCTGGAACCATGGTGGATCCAGGTTGTGCGAGGCATCTTTGTGAGGAGTGAAGACTTGGGCTTCAGTGTGGGCTTTGCCCCGGCTTTTTCCCTTAGATTTCTTGAGAAATTTTTTTATTTTCTTCAATTTTCTGGTTCTCCCAGGTTCTTCCTATAGCAGTTACATTCATAAATGTTTCCCACCTCACATGTCTGTAGAGCTTCTTTTGAGATGAATTCAGCAAAGCCCACTCCTCCATGCTAAAGTTCACAGCCACATCCTCAAAGGGCACTGTTTCTTAGAAAAACTATGGGCTAATCATGCTGTCCAAAGTCACATGTTGCATAATATGCTTACAGAACTGGACTCTGTTGTGTTACCCATTGTGTGGCTTGAGGGTCTCCCAGGATACTTCAAATGCAGCCTGAAGCTAGTAGAAGTTACAGAAAAAGGTGGTTTAGTCAGCTGACGACTCTCAGCAATACACTGAGAGTGTGCACTTTGGTGCCATGAAACAGGAAGGAAGCGAATTCACAATCTTGTGCTTGCCAGGCAAGTGCTTTTGCTGCTAAGCTATATTCCCTGGCCCCTCACAGCATTTTTTAAATGACTATCTGAGATTTTAGGAGGTCTTGTGTAACTACTTGAATATCTGTAAATGTGAAAAGTGACTAGTCTCTGTTCTCTTTTCTTTTGTACCAATTTTTTGACCTTTAAATTAAATGTTGTAGGGCCAGGGATTTAGCTCAGCAGCACAAGTGCCTGTATGGCAAGCGTGAGTCGTGAGTTTGATTCCCAGTACCAAAAAAAAAAAAAGAATTAAATGTTGTATTAGTTGTGACACCAAATGCCTTATTATTCAATAGAATTATGCACCTTATCAAATATGGTAGTTTATTGGGATACTTCTAAAAGCTGTTTTCACAATCCTTTTTTCTGGTTAAGTATGACTTTCTTTAAGGATGCAATGTATGTGTATAAAACAACAGTATTGAATTTAAGTAATTCCAAAATGATTATGGATTTTTTTGGTTGGAATTTGGACACAGTCTCTCAAGAGGCTTTATATGTGGTGCTTATATGAAAGTATGCTAATAATATTTTACTGTGAGATTTTCATTATATTTATCCTATGTAGAATCTAATTTTTCTCAGACTCTGTCAATGAGCTTTTATTAAACATCCTAGTGCATTTCAACTGAAATGAAAAAGGGTTTCTGAACATCTTAGAATCTTTATTTTTCATTATTTGTATAAATATTTAAAATTACAATCTGAATCATTCATTATATTTGAGATCCAAGACAAATACATTGGGTTTATATTATGCTTCCCATTTTCTTCTTTTTATAACATTCTCTGATTTTTAAAATCATTAAATATCTTATATATACAGAAAAAATACAGAATAATATAATAAATCATCACCCAACCTTGTCAAATTTTAAGTTTCCCATATTTACAGATCTTTTTTTAAAGCAAATAAGACTTGACAAACAAAAGAAGCTTCCTGCCCCCATTCATTTTCTGTTTCTTTCTCAGTAGTCACAATAATAGATTTAATGCCTTAATTTCAATGCATGTTTTTGTACTTTTAGAATATATGTATCTATCTTCAGCCTGCATATAAGATTTTTCTTTTTTTAAGATTAATTTTCATACCCTAAGGTTTTTATAAATGGTATCATACAATATGTAATAGATGCCATACGCATGTATTCATGTATATACATATATATGAATAAGAACATGAATGTTAGAGCCAAAACTGGTCTAGACTATATCCTGTACATATTACTAGCTGTGAGACCTCCAGGAAATTAGTTAATCTCTTGATACTTCATTTTCTCATCTATAAAATAAGAATTCATACTAGTACTTATAAGGTTGCTTCAAGGGTTAAATGAGTTGGTACATTAGCTTGTTCTATACTGTGCCTTGCATTTTTTACGTAATATGTTTGAGTTTTAACCATGTTGATACATGTACCATTAATTCATTTTCGTTATTATGTAGCAGTCCATGAATACACTAAAATATATTTATTCACTATTTTGTAATGAGCTTCTAGGTAGATTGTTTCCATTACAATATAGCACAGTGGGGCTGGGATATAGTTCAATGTTAGAGCACTTGCCTAATGTGTGAAGCCCTGCATTTCACCCCTAGCCCTGAAAGAAGAGAAAAAAACTGGACCAGGGACATAACTCAGTGATACAATACTTGCCTAGCATGCACAAGACTCCTGGTTTGATATTTGGCACTGAAAATAAAAAGCTAGGGGGGCAGGAATATAGCTCAGAGGCACAGTGCCTGCCTGCCTGCCTGCATGCCTGGCCAAGTGTGAGATCCTGAGTTTGATGCCTGGTAACCCCCCACCCAAAAAACTAGGTATGATGTGCATACCTATAATCCCAAATCTCAGAGAAGCTGAGGCAGGAGGCCTGAAAGTTTGAGACCAGCCTGAGCAATTTAGCAACTTAGACTGAACCTGTCTCAAAATAAAATGTTTTAAAAAAAGGTTTTAAGATGTAGCTCTGTGTGAAGGCCCTGGATTTAATCCCCAGTAAAACACACACACACACACACACACACACACACACACACACACACACACACACTACAAAACATTGCAAAGTCACACAACAAACACACACAAAATTTAAAAAACCAACAACTATTACAAAAATTCTATTGCAATTAACATCTTTGTACATGCTTTCATGTGCATAAATATGAGAAAACTTCTCTAGAGTTTTTCATCTTTAATTAAACGTTTCTAAAAATACTTTTAAAAATTATGGTTCTGATTTCTTTTTCACAGGCAAAGGAACTATATCTCATCCATTCCAATGTTTTCAAAATCAGTACTTTTTGTGACTTTAAACATTTGCAACTATACTCTTTAGTATCAAAATCATGATTTGATTGAAGAATAGATGTTATAACAATACTTGCTTTATTAATTTTTATTGTGTTTTACTTTTAATATACTGCTATCTGCAGATGGAAGTAATAGAAGCTGAATTCCAATCAAACACCATCCCATTTTAATATTATGTATAAAAAATCTAATTAATCATTGGACTTCAAAGTTTTTTTTAGCTTTATCACAACAGTTTTAACAAATGTCTTTTCAAACTTTGCTTTGTTACTTCTTGGGAATATAAAACTGTATTTGGACATTTTATTGGTCTTAACTTGCTCAATGGTAGGCCGTAAACCTCAAGTATTTTTCAACAACTCAGAAAGAAATAAAGGTCCCAATTTTTAAAAAAAATCTCTGCTGATTGGGATCTTAAGTAGACTACAAACCCCATTAAGTTTCATCTGGTAGTCTTACTGAAAATGTAATATTCAAAATTTCTGCCACAGATTTAACTCAGTGTCACAGTGTCTGCCTGGCAAGTGTGAGGTCCTGAGTTCGAGTCCCAGTACCTAAACAAAATATGGTAAGGCAGTTACTGATTGATTTAGCAGTGCTGCAAATTGGTAGACAAGCACCTGTCACCAAGTTTCACCCCTCAACCACTAAATTGTTATTTTTTTAAATAAGGGCAAATAACTTCTGATCAGCTATAGTCTTTGGTTTTTCTTACCTTATAATTAATATACTTTTCCTTTAAGAATGTCAAATTAGTTTACAGTGTTTTGCTCTGTAGGGTGATTTTAAATTGATTCTCAAAATGGTCTATAAACCACATTTAAATCTGAAAGAATAAAACTTCAGTAGACACCAAGGTTGAGCTCATTTTATAATTTGGCACTTAGACATTTGGATATTTTACTAACTTTTGTAGAATATTTACTCTCGTTGGTAGCTAGCTCTTTGTTTACATCTCTAAGAAAATACATATCAGGTTTTATAGTTTTGTAAATAAATAAAAACAACTTTGAAAAAATGGACTATATGAAAGACATTCCAAATAAAAGGATAATCCAGTATTTACTGGTCACCAACTTTTTTATTGACTATGTATTGTGTTACCTAGATGTTCCTAATCATGAAAGAATAAGCGTAGTAAATTTGGCCAGGGAGGCAAAAAAAAATCTGTGATTTTGTACCTAAATCTGGTCTGAAAAATGTGTTGAGTAGTGGTGTAGAAAAAAAGACTAGCACTTGGGGATAGAAGACTGGGGTACTGCTCCTAACTCTATTCCTGAACAGTGTGTCTGGGAAAGTTAACCACTTGACTCTCCCATTGGTCTCTGAAAAAAGATCGGGTTGGTCTAGGTGCTCTTCTGTCCTCCACCACATGGTTTTATGAGTTAAAAGGGACCAACGTGGAATGTGATATTTATGCGACCTTGTAGGCAACATGGATGTAGAACAAGCAGTATGTTTGGGCATACTGCTTGTGAGAGATTTGATTGCTGTTCATTTCCAGTGTACAATAAAAAACTACAAAGTTAAGAGACTGTATATGTTTACTTAGATTCTAAGTTTGAAAAAGTAACTTTCAGGTGATTCAAAAAAAGGCATATTTTAATTTTTATTTTACACACTTGCAGCACATAATGTTTATATCCATGTGTGGAGTTGGTACATGTGCACAAGACATCTTAATTCCTTTTTCATCCCCTTTCCTTCCCCACCTCCATCCTCCCTCATCTCTTGATCCCCTTCCTATTTTAGAAAGATCTCCCTACTTCCTATTATCTACATTTTGCTTTGCTCTGTATATTTTGGGTTTCTCATATAAGAGAAACCATGCAGTATTTAAGCTTGTGGTTATGGTATTTATTTCACTTAACATGATGGTGTCACTGGGCCTGGTGGTGCACGGCTGTAATCCCAACACTCAGGAGGCTGAGGCAGATGGATCACTGAAAGTTCAAGGTCGACATGGGCTATAGTGAATTCAAGGCCAGTATGAATTACATGGCGAGTCCCTGTCTCAAACAAACAAAAAAAAAACACAGACAAAACATTATGGTCTCAAGGTACACTCATTTTCCTACAAATAACTCAAGTTTATCTTTATGGCATTGGAGTACTCCATTGTGTATAAATATCAATTTTTTTATCCATTTATCTGTTGGTGGAAATATAGGTTGCTTCCAAATATATAATTTTAATTATTACTAGGTATGTAACAACACAAAGGCTTTTTAAATACATCAAATCAGTTTAAAAGCAAAATAGAAGGGCTGAGGATGTAGTTTGGTGGTAGAGTGTGCCTAGAAGGCACAAGGCCATGGGTTCAATCCCCAGCATCACAAAAAAGCAAAATAGAATAAATAGCCCATCAATTATAACATGAAATTAAGCCAGGCATGGTGGTGTACTCTTGTAGTTCCAGCTACTCAAGAGGCTGAGGCAAAAGGATCCTAAGTTGGACTATAGCCTAAGTAAATGTATCAGTCAGCACTTACTAGAGAAACAGATTTAATACAAGACATACAAATATATAAGAATTTAAAAGATTGGCTTACAATGGCTACCTTTGGAATCAGGTGTGGAACAGTGCAAAAGGTCTGTGCACTGGAGATCGGAAGGATGTAGTCGAAGGCTGGAACTCACTGCACTGTCCTGCGCAAGTCCATATCAGATGGCTGAAGGGTATGTGCTGGAAGCCAGGAGATGATGTCCAAGATGAAGGAAAAGACTGGAGCTCCTCTGAAGAAACAGAAGACAGTTTGCCCTCTTCTTTTCCCTTTATACCAGTCAGGTGACAAACTGCCCTAGGGTGGATCTTCTGTTTTCAATAAATCCCCTCAGCCACACCTAGAATTATGCTGATCCAGTTTAGCTGGCTGTTTCTCAAAGTGACACAATCAGTAAACCATCACAGAAATTTATAAAGACCCTGTGTCAAAGTAAAATTTGAAAACAAGGGCTATCCTGTAATCCCAGTTCTCAGGTGGCTGAGGCAGGAGGATCGCCATGAGTTAGAGGCCAGCCTGGACTACATAGTGAGTTCAAGGCCTGGCTGAACTACATAGTAAGACACTGTCTCAAAAAATACAAAACAAATAAAAACAGTGGCTAGAAATGTAGCTCAGTGGTACAGCACACCTAGGTTCAATTCCCAGTTTTAAATAAAAAAATAAAGATTTACACTGTTGTATTTGGGGATTGAACCCAGGGCCATACACATGCTAGGCAAGTGCTCTACAGCTAAGCTATATTTCTAGAAGTTTCAAATTTTTTTCTCCATTGCTGGGGTTTGAATTCAGAGCCTCTAGGGCTCAGTACTATAGCTCAGTGGTGGCCCTGGGTTCAACCCCTGCAAAAAAAAAAAGGAAGAAAAACATGAATTCAGGGTCTCTGCATTATGCTACATCTCTATTCCCCCCCACTTGATTTTTGAGACAAGATCTTGCTAAATTGCCCAGTCTGGGCTTCAGTTTGTGCTCTTTCTGCCTCAGCCTCCCAGAATGCTGGGGTGGAGACAGAGTCTCAATAAAATACTCAGGCTTGCCTAGAACTTGTGATACTCCTGCAGCCATCTAGATAGTTGAGATTATAGTGGTAAGCCACTTTGCCTGACTGAATTTATATCTTTCTTTTTGAACCATTTGAGGGTAAGTTACAGGCATAATCCCCCTTAATACTTAAATGCATTAATGCACATGTACGTGAGTGTGAATGTGTGTGTGTGTGTTGAGACAGTGTCTCAATATGTCCCCCAGGCTGGTGTAGAACTCCTGGTTCTACACCAAGTGATCCTCTGCTTCAACCTCCTGAACAGTAGCTGGGACTAGAGGTGTGCCATCATGCCTGGCTGGCTCAGGGTGTATATTTTAAAAATAAAAACATACTAGCTGGGTGGGATGGCATATACCCATAATTCCAGCATTCTGGGAATTTGAGGCAGGAGGAACACAAATTCTAGTTCAGCCTAAGTAATTTAATGATTTAGCAAATCCCTGTTTCAAAATAAAAATAAATAGCTGGGCGTGGTGATGCATGTCTGTAATCCCAGCACTGGGGAGGCTGAGGCAGGAGGATCACTGTGAGTTCAAGGCTAGCCTGCAGTACACAGTGAGACCTTGCCTCCATAAATAAATAAATAAGCAAGGAAGCAAGCAAACTAGACATGGTGGAACACACCAGTAATTCCAGCATTTGGAGGCTAAAGCAAGAGGATCTCTGTGAGTTCAAGGGCAGTTTGGGCTACATAGTGAGTACAAAACTAGCTACCTAGCATATATAGTGAACTACATAGTGAGACCCTTTCTCCAAAATGAAATAAAACAAAAAAAACAACAACAAACAAACAAAAATAAATAAAAACAATTAGAAAAGAGGTGAGGATATAGCTCAGTGTAAAGGCCCTGGCTTCACTCTCCAGTAGGGCAAAAGAAAGAAAGAAAGAAGACAAAGAAAGGTAGAAAGGCATCCTTCTATATAATCACAAAACAATAATTAAAATCAGGAATACAATCTACTAGCTCTTATTCAAGTTTTGCTAATTGTCTCCATAATGTCCTGAATAGATTTAAAAAAAAAAACATTTAATACAAAGTATAATCCAGTATTTTCTACATTTTTGGGATAAAATGTGTTTTCTCAGAGGTTTCTATCTCTAACCCTTTTCTACTTTGCAGATATCCACTCATACTTTCTTCACACTTCTTAATCTTTTCACAAGCAGTTCTAACATTAATTTCTAGAGTCTAACATTAGAAGTGCTATCAGCATAAACAGTAAACTTGCTACCAATGACAGACATCAAATGCTGACAGTGGTTCTAGTGTTGGAAATTAATGTTGGTAGTTACTAGTAACAAATATTATGCTTTAAATTCAAGTAGTAGTAGTTTTTGTTATTTAATGTCCCTCCTATTAATATGACCTTGGATTTCTAAGTTTGCATGTGTGCCAATAACAAAGTGTCTCAATGAAGGTTCTGCGCAAAGCTAATTTTAAACATGCCCTTTTCAGCAATGTGGGGAAATAGTAAAAAAGTTTATCTTTAGTGTGGGGAGGGTCTATTATTCTGCTAACAATGCCTTTGCTACCAACATGATTGCTATTTCTGTTTAAAAAGATACCAATACCCAGCAGCAGTTCTACAACACAAACAAAATTAAAAATAATAATCATTGAATGTGTATGGATTTAAAATTTTAAATGTCTTCTGAATATACTAAAATATCATGCATCACAATCGGACTTTTAAAGTAGCTGGTGAGCCTGAGTTGATATGTCTACATGTGACTTTATAAGTATTCTTTGTTGTTTATTAAAGGTTGACATTCAAACAATACTGCAGATGTCTCCACAAGCAAAACCCATGATAGGTTTAACCACTTAATACACATAACTAGGACCAGTGCAAGCATTACTTGGTGAAAGAATTGGCTGCTAATTGTAATCAATTATTTTGGATAGTATTTCTCAAACAATTTAGAAAGGAGGGTTTTTTGGCTCTTGAAATGTTCAGATATTTACAAATTTTGCATATGCTTTTATTGAGGTGTGGCCATTTAATGAAGGCTGAAGGCCGTGCCTCTACTGTTTATGCAAAAAAAGAAAGAAAAAAAGGCACACTTGAATGAGTTATCAAATAAAGACAAAATGACAATTTTGTCTGTGTTTCTTTCCCTTTTGTGGTACTAAACATGGAACTCAGGGCTTCATGCATGCCAGACAAGCTTTCTACCACTGAGTCACACCCACAACCCTGTAATTTTCATCTTTAATTCTTTTCAAAAGTATACAGGGGAGAGTCTCTTATTATTTTATTATTTGGATTTTTCAGACAGCATCTTGCTATGTGGTTCAGGGTGACCTCACCTCACTCACTATCTAGTCCAAGCTGGTCTCAAACTCATGAGTATCCTTCTCCTTGGCCTCCTGAGTGCTAGGATTACAGGTGCTTGCCACCACAAGAGGCTTGACAAGGGAGATATTAAAAGATCTTTGTGCATCACACAAGATTAGAGATAATTAAATGTATATCCTGAAAACATCATCCTTAAGGTGCATTTTACAAATTTCAAGCCATTCTAAAGCTAAGGATTATTCTAAAGTATTTCAGGCCATTCTAAAGCAAAGTTGATATTGTAACTCAGCATGGCCTCAATATAAATTAGAAGGAGTAAATGGACATGTCCTCAAACTTGTTTTTTTTTTATAACGAGAGCAAAAAAATAAAGATCCTACCTGACAACTTAAAACTCTTTCTCTTTTCCCCTTCCAACTCTTATTGGTTTAACTCTATGATATTAGAGTAACTAGAATATTCTGAAAAATTGGTTATGATTGAAATAAATACGTGCTAATTGGTACCTCCTAGGGAAAATTCTGACTAATCTATTTATAGTTATGAACCTCAAACTAAGAATGTTTCTTTGTTGCACAGTCTTTTAAATGATCAGTTTGTGACTCTGGTTAAATAAACAACTAGTATTCTTATGTTATATTTCACACCCTATGTATACCTGAAACTATGGATGTAGATGTATATATATCTGAGGAATACATATGATGTATGTTTAAGCTTTGTCAAAATGTATAAAGTATAAAAACATATGTAAGTTTAATGCATACAAGGTAATCAATAAGTGCTCTTTTTAAAATATGCATTACATCTAGACTTTAAACATGTAAGATGATCAAAACTTTATGATATTGATGCTCTTTGTATTTAGTACAATTCAGTCTTACCACTTTTTTTTTCTTTTGAGAGAAAGTCTCACTATGTAGTTCAGGCTGGCCTTGAACTTCCTGTGATCCTCCTGCCTCAGCCTCCTAAGTGCCGGAATTACAGGCATGCACCACCATGCTTAGCAGTCTTGCTAATCTTTAAAATTTGATCTATACCAGTGCCAGCGTTAAGTGGTGAAAGAACTTTGACTAAACAAGCATTTTTATTGTTTAAATGAGATAAACTAGTACACTGGATAATAAATCTATTAGTGGTCACTAACACTGTTTCCTAAATTTGTAGGTCTGATGCTATCCTTTAACGCGTCAGTGCTGTTATTCTATGTACACAAAGGATTCTAAATTTCTCCTCACAAGGAAAAACTAAACTGTATATGTTGGCACATGCTTGTAATTCCAGCACTTTGGGAGGCTCAGGCACAAGGATCAGAAATTGGAGACGTTTAGGCAATTTGTAATTTGGAATGACCCTATATCAATATTAAAAATAGATAAAAAGGGTTGGGAATGTAGCTCATTGTGAAGGCCCTGGGTTCAGTCATCAGAAATGCAAGGAAAAAAAATAAAAGCTAGGTTAATATGCAAGAAAATTCTATGCAGCTATGATACTGATTATGATTGACTTCTTTATAAGTTAAATGGATTTATGTTCCATAGAATCCTTCTAAAATGCAAAGTTTAGCTGGACATGGTGGTACATGCCTGTAGTCCCAGTGCTTGGGAGGCTAGGCAGGAGTTATTACCATGAGTGTGAGGCCAGTCTGGGGTACCTGAGTTTAAGACCAGCCTAAATACCTTTTTGTCCAAAAACAAAACAAAACAACCAAAAAAACAAAGTTTAATTAAAAAACTTATATAGATATCCTCCAAACTAAATTGTAATGATAGGTTTTTCAGGGTTATGTGTTCCTAATTGTTTTTGACTATCACCTTTGAGCAAATATAGTAAGGAGAGGCTGAAGGTCATGGTATAATAATGCCACTTCATCAGGTTGTCTGAAAGTTCTGTATATCATAGAAGTAACTAGATTCTTTTGTCAGTTCCTAAAAAATTTCCTCAATCTTTTAACCATACAGTAATGATTCTAAGGCACTTTTGTTGTTTTTTTATTGTTTTGTTTCTTTGAGGCAGGGTGTCACTATGTAATGTAGGCTGGCCTTGAACTCCCTTAAGTAGCTCAGCTGGCCTCAGACTCATGGTGATCTCCCTGCCTCAGCCTCCTGAGTGCTGGGATTATAGGCATGTGCCATCACACCTGGCATTCTAAGGGTTTTTGTCATCCACACTTTTGATATTCGCAACTAGATTCATCAGAATTGTAACATGTACTTTTTGATGAAAGTTGACTTCTTTTTTTTTTTGGAGGGGTACCAGGGATTGAACTCAAGACCTTGTGCTTGCCAGGCATGAGGCAGCTTTATGCTGCTGAGCTAAATCCCCAGCTTGAAATTAGACTTCTTAATCATGTTTCTTGATTCAGGACTAGTATACTAACAGCATTTATTTTTGCTATTTTTGTTTTACATTTTCTTTGTAAAACATTATCTGTTAACTTTCTGTAGACATACAACAACCTGAGCAGCACTTCAAAATTATAATTATCACTCATAAGATAGACAGTTTAGGACATTGACTGTTTGGCTTTCCATACCTTTGTTCACATTCCTCTCTGGGCAATGCACTTTATCTTTTGTTTATTTAATGACTACTGAGTCTTTTAACTCTTACCTTCCTTTTAGGACTCCTGCCTACATTCTCCTTTGTGCATATATCCTTTGTCAATCTTTTTTTTTTTCTATTGGGTTTTTTAGGTTTTTTGTTTGTTGAACTAATAGTAAGACCATGTTGCAAAAAATAAATTCACCCCACAGTAGTATAACTACATTTCAAATGCTCAATAACTATGTATGGTTGTCATGCTAGACTATGTATGGTTGCTGAGACAGGAGGATTGCCATGAGTTCAAGGCCAGCCTGAACTAATAGTTAAGACCATGTCTCAAAAAATAAATTCATCCCTCAATAGCACAGCTATAATTTCAAGTGTTCAATGTCTATGTATGTTTGCCATACTAGATTACAAATTACAGACATTGCCTTCATTGCCAAAAGCAGTAATAGTACTACTGATCTAGATAATTATTTCTTCTCTCATTTCAATTTGATATATACTGATTTTCCACCTTGTTCTAAAATTTGTGTAGTCATAGTGGTCATTATCAAAACACAATTACTATTATGTTTATTATATGTAAAGTATTAAAAACCTGGCAGGGAAAAAATTTCAAAGTGAGATGAAGCTAGGTGTGGTGATGTGTGCCCGTAATCCTAGTACTCTGGGAGGTTGAGGCAGGAAGACTGCAAGTTTGACCTCAGGCCAAGCAATTTAGGAACTTTGCAAGACCCTGTCTCAAAGTTTTGAAAGGGGCTCTGGGGGATACAGCTCAGTATGCGGGCCTTGGGTCCAATCTCCAGTACTGAGAGAGATCCAGGCATGGTACACAGGCCTGAATTCTACCATTCAGGCGGTTGACAAAGGAAGATCTTGAATTTGAGGTCAGCCTGAATTACATAGGAACACTTTCTCAAAAAACCAAAACCAAAATCTAACCAAAACCAAAACCAAAAAACCCAAAATGAAATGAAACATAACAAAAATAAACAAACAATAAGAGAGTATTTCCACATTAAGGACTGCAGAAAGGTTTTATGGAGACACTCCCATTTAAACTGAGCATTTAAGGATGGAAAGAATTGGAATGAATGGGGAAAATCTTGGGAAAGCAGAGAAAACAGCAAGAGTCTAAGTCAAGGGTGGAAAAATACATACAAAATACTAAGCTATTTAGTTTGCTTAGAATGTATGGCATAGGGCTGGGAGTAAAGGTCAGTAGCCCTGAGTTAAGTGTCTTCAGCACTAGGGGGTTGGGGTGGATGGTGTACAGCATCTGAGTCTACCACTGTGCTACACCTGTAGCCCCTGAACAAATACTTTCCAGGCACCTATCTTATTTAAGGATCTATGCTAAACACAGTGGATACAACAGTGAACTATATAATTACCCCATCAGAGTTCAGTTATGAATGTTGAGATTTGGATAAAAGTGTTAAAGGCATGGAAATCTTCCCTAAAGTGTTTATATTTGGATCTCCAGGTGTTCACTACTCAAAGTGTGGAATTCAGACCAGCAGCATAGGCACGTCCTGGAAGTTTGTTAGAAATTCAGGCTTATATAGGCATAAAACACCTAAGATGATTATACCACTAATTCTATTAGTTCTTGGAAAAGAACAGTTAATACTAATATGATTAGATCAATTTTGCATGTCTATATCTGGTAATCTAAGCAACTCCTTTGAAGATAACAATATGCAATAATATAACCATTGTTAAATTCCTGTTATCTTGTTTTGAAAGCCTATATTGTTGTTGTTTGGGGTTTTTTGTTGTTGTTTGTAAGTCTCTTGTTTTTTTTTCTTTTCTATGTTTTCTCTTTAAAATTAAAAAAAAATAAATTCAGTCTCAGACTCCACCCTAGTCCCAGACTTACCAGATCAGATTTTGAATTTTAGCAAGATTGCCAGATGATTCTTCTGCCTGTAACTGTTGGAGGTGTATTAATGTATGCCAACTGAGCCAATAAAAAAGTATGTATGTAAACAAATGAGTCAGAGTGAGAGAGTAAATAAGGGAACAAGTAAGCATAAAAATATGGTAGTAACCTAATGAGTACTGGACTAGACGAGAACAACTGGATATGGGACTTTTATTGCAGCTCAGATGAAAAGTGGAAGGGGTTGAATGTAAGAGACACTAAATCTTTAGCAGGCAAGAATATTACCTTCGGTTCCATTAATTCATACAGGAAATATTACACATTATCCAAAGTAAAACAAAAATGACAAATTCAGTAATGTGTTGTCTTAAAAAGTACCAATTATTTGTTTTAGACAAGTCTTATTGGTATGTCTATTTCCTGTTGACACCACAGGTTCAAGTACTATACTATTAGGCTTTACTCACATAGGTTTGTGTAAGAGTGATGACAGAGATCTTGAGAATTAAGTCATTATATCCAAGATCATAAAAAGTCGAATTTTAAACTAGAAATTCTTATCTTTTTTTTGACATAAGGTCTGTGTTGCCCAGGCTGGCCTATAACTCTTGATCTTCCTGCTCCAGCCTCCCGGGTAGCAGGAATCACAGGTGTATCAATACACTTGGCTGAATTGTTTTTTAAGTACTGAGGATGGTACTGGGGGCTTTTGCACTGAGCTACATCACTAGCCTTGTTACATTTTTAAATTTTGAGACTAAATCACTAAATTGCCCAGGTGGGGCTCAATTTGGTGATACCACAACCTCAGCTTCCCAGACTGCTGGGATTACAAGTGTGTACCACCATGCATGGATTGAGATTTTCTTTTGAGACAGGCTCTCTTGATATGCAGCTCATTACTGACCTTGAGCTCTCTACGTAGCCTATGCTGGCTTAGCACCTGAGTGCTGGTAGTACAGGTGTGTCACCATGTACAGATTGGGATTTTTTTTATTAGCAATGTGGGTCTATGAAATTACATCAGTGTGTGTATGCTGGGCTCTGTGCCTAGGTGGTTTGGACTCTAAATCATCCTCATGCTTCAGATTCTTGAGTAATTTGGCACACTACAATGCCCCACTGAATTTTATTAAAACTTTTATCCTGAAATAAGTTCAGGACTTACAGGCAGGTGCAAATACAGTAGAGAGAATTTCTGCGTACCCTTTACACACTGTTCAATAACTATCACTGTAACACACTGTCACACCCAGGAAAGCAACACAATACTATCAACTCATGTACAGCTCTTATTTGAATGTTACCGATTTTTAAGCATGTGTCAGTCATTTTTCTTCTCTCTGAGACACAATATCTGACACCTACAATTCAGAGGACAGGTTTATTTTGCCTTACAACTCATAAAGCTTTGTCCATAGTTGGCTGACTCAGAGGCAGAATTACATGGTAGAGGGCTGGGCAGAGGAAACTACTTACCTCATGGCATCCAGGAAACAGAGAGCCTGGAGGGAGGGGCTGGGGAGTAAGATTGAGCCTTCCAGACTAGGTTCCCAGCAGCTCCTTCTGATCAGACTCCAGCTCCCAACAGCAAGATGGTTGCAAGCCCCCCGTGACCCAATCACTTTCCAAAAGCCTTGCCTCTGAGGGGACGGGCCTCATGGAGGAATGTGGATGGAAATTATATCAGTGTATGTGGGTCTATGAAATTTTATATGTGTAGATCTCTAGTCATCACCACAATTAGGCCACACAGCTGTTCAGTCAGGACAAAGAAACTCCCCCATGTTACACCTTAGGAGTCATTCCTTTTCTCCAACCCTAATTTTTGTCAACTACTGATCTGTTTTTCCCTCACTACGATTTGCCGGCTTGAGAATATTACATTATAATAGGACAGAGTGTACTTTTTGGAGATCAGGTTTTTTCAGACTGGAGCGGCACCTTAGTGGGAAAGGCCATGCTTATTTTCTTGGTGGCAAGTGAAGCTGAGCACTGCATATATATATTTATTTTTTTGGGGGGTACTGGGGATCGAACTCACGACCTTGTACTTACCAGGCAGGCACTTAAGCCACTGAGCTAAATCCTTGGCCCTACACATATATTTTTGAATTTTTTTTTATTTTGAAGGTAGTAAATATACAATGGAACAAGACAGAACAAAGCCAATTGAGACATGCACATATATTTTTAAGTTTAAATTTGGGGTTTGAACACAGCTATTATCACCCCACTTTTATGTTTGAGACAGAATTGGCTTAGTTGCCTAGGTTGGGCTTTGAACTTGTTATCCTGCTGCCTTCCAGAGTGCTGGAGTTGTAGGTGTGTGCCTCTATGCACTGTCAATTTTGTACATTGGCCATTTGTATTTCTTCTCCAATAAGTTGACTGTTGTCCGTTTTTCTACTGGAATTTAAAATTTTATCTTGTAGACTTGCTAGTAGTTCATATAGTGTGGAAATTAGCCTTTTTCATTGATGCAGCAAATATTTTCTTATAGATTTTTTAACTTATATTTTAGTATATATTATTTTTGAGACAAAGTTTTGCTATGTAGTGCAAGCTGGCCTTGAACTCACTTATGTAGCCCCGGGTGACCTAGAAGTCATGGTGATCCTCCTGCCTCACCCTCCTGAGTGCTGGGAGTGCTGGGATTACAGGCCTGTGCCACCACATCCAGCTTTGTACATAATTAAAAAAAAACCTTTGTGGACTCAAATTTATCCAAGTTTTTCATGTTCAGAATGGTATTAGAAAATACAAAATTATACGTATGCTGTCCAGAGTATGAGACTACTGCATCTGGAAAACCTAATTTATAATCAGAAGTCTGCTCCATTTGCACTGAGTCAGAACAAAGAAAATTATGGGGTGTTTGACACAAACTAGCTAAACCAGGAGGATTATCTGTTATAGGTTAGGTTGCAAATTTCTAGTGATCAGAATATTTTTGCATAAAATAGTATCTTGCCCTTTGCAGTTTCAAATGTTCCTGTTTTAACCATTCCACTTTTCTATTCCAGTATTTATTAGGCACTCAAAGCATCTGCCATTTCAATATTATCTCATGAAAGCCATGCTACAAAATTAAGGTTGTTTTACATTAGTGAAATGTTTCATTTAATGGCATTTTTTCACTTTGCTCTCAGATTTGAAGGGTGAACTCTTGTTTTATGAAATAAAACCCACTTCTTAGGAGGCATATAACATCGTGAGCTAAACATATCGATGGCTACACGCTTGTAAGCAGCAGGACCTCGGTACTTTCTAGGAGGTGCAATGACTACCAAAACAAACTATTTTTGCTGGAAAGGGTAGCAAAAACAGGAGGCAATGGACACGGAAAAGTTCCAGCTTGTATGTCTAGTATCAAACAAACGATGGATTCTGGGACACAATTTTCATGTCAAAATGCTTCAGTGCCAAACTAGAGATTTAAAGCAATCAAATACCAAGGAATGATTGTGCACACACATGTGTGTGCACAATCCCTCCATATTTAGTGGGGATTGAATCCAAGGTTTGAAGCATGCATGCTACCGTAATGGCTCTAACACCGAGCTACAGTGCGAGTATTTTTTCAATTTTAAGGTCTTCTTAAATTGACCAGGCTGTCTTCAAACTTGCTATTCTGCTTCAGCTGAGAGAGCAGCTGAGATTACAGGTGTACACCACCACACTGGGCTTCAATGAATTGTTTTGAATGTGCTCTAGTAAAAATAAAAGGGGCTACTGCAAGACATTAAATGTCATTACAAATTTGCCACATAATTAATTTCAGGTGTTATACCAGTTACACTGAATCATTTTCAGGGTTATTTTTCACAACATGAAATCAAGTTTACTAAGCAGGAACTTTTCAATTTTGTTCAAACTATAAAATTATTCTAAAGTTTCAGTTGCTACATAATCAGCTAACATCACATATTTGTAAAATAATGAGAAACTACCGCGAACAATAAATGTGATGTCTGGAGCAGAAAAACATTTTCAGCTATACCAAGCCAGGAAAAAATAAAACAGGAAATCATTTAATATCAGTTGATAGTGAACTGCAACAACTAAAGTAAATTAATGTAAAAAGACTCGGTACACGTTACAACTTTTCTATTATTTTGATTGGAATTTTGTATCAACTTATGTATAACTTTGTAGAACTTCCACTACCCGTCTAAGGTTCTAGCTGCATTATGCGGTAACTTGAATCTATTAAAAACAGTACAATACTCTACCAAAAGATGGGCCTATAAAAGAAATGCAAATTTATTTTGAATAGTAATAATATTACGGGTTTAGCGCTAAGTAAAAACGTTTCACTTTATTTCTTGTTATTGATATTTAGATTTTTCTGTTTAACTTTTATTGTTCCATTGATTAAATACACCATAATTCTGTTTAAAGTTGCAGGAAAAAAACCCCAAAAGAACAGAGAATGAGAGTGAAACTAAGACAGACAAGGAAGAAATGTAATTTAAGGACTGAAATAATATCTACTATTACATTACGAATGCTTTAGTATCGTTATCGGGTGAAATCTCCACAATTTACACGGAGCTCCTACTGTTTCTCCTTTGTGTTACTAAATATTTTATTCACTTTCTTCTAAGTGACACACTGTAATAGTAGAGAAACATGTTAACCACTCTACTAAAACAAGAAATGAAAACGAATTTTAAACCAAATTCTCTGTGTCCAGGAACTTCTGGAACAGTCCTGGACATAGTGAATAGGTCACTTCTTCCTGTCCTAGGAAAAGTGGCGCTTGCAAGGGTCAGGCCCTCCCCGAGCTCTCCCTCCCCAGCGTACAGAGTTCTCAGCAGTCAAAGGTCCAGCACACTAGTCTCGAAACAAACAACAAAAAGCAAAGGCGACAAACTTCAGTTACTGGGGGCCAAAGGAGCGGAAGGGGCCCCTTGCTACTTCAAACACCGTGGGGAGGGGGTTGGTTAAAGGAAGCCGAATTCCTAGCGCTGGGGCGAGCTCCCGCCCCCCGTTTCCAGGAAGGGAGTGCGTGCGCGGGGGAGGCGCAAAAGGCCGGCCAGGTCCCAGAGCTCCTCTGCCCTTTGGAACTTCCCTGCACTCTGCTCTCCTCTCTTCCGCCTCCAGCGCGGGGAGCCCTCGGAGGAGAGCCCAGCCGGGCCAAGAGGCCCAGTCGCCTAAGTTTGTTAGACCCTGAAATAGGGATCACGATTTTTTTAGCACAAGAATAGTGTGGGTTGCGAAGGCGAAGAAAAAGTATATATATATTTCTCTTCCAGAGCAGACTTCCTTTTATCAGGTCTGTTTTCTCTAAACAAAAAACACACAAAGCAAAAAGCGACCAAAAATCCCGAGCCGCGTCAAATCGCTTAGGATCAGGTGCCAGAGTTCTGGAAGTTGGGTCCTGTGGCAGGAAAGGGTCCTACCGGAGAGTCGCGAAGGTCCGGGTATTCGGGTCGCAGGCCCGTGGCTGGGGCGTGTCGGAGGAGGGGATTGGGAAGGGTGATGCCCCACTGGGCAGCAGCGTGGGGCTGCGCGAGGGGCGGAGGAGCCAGGGGAACAAGTCACCAGAGGATCCCGGCCTCTCCATTCCCACGGCCGGGGCTCCGCCGGACATTGCTACTGCCCTCCCTTTCACACCTTCCTCCGCTCGCCTAATAAAAACAGGAACCGCGGCCCCACGGAGTCCACGGCGGAAGCGCGTCCAAACGAATGAGTAAGTGAATCGCGAGCACGGCACCTTGTTTACCCGACTCGGCGGCGCGCCCCTGCGGGTTCCTCTCTTACAGAAGGCGTCGGAGACGCTGAACCCTGGAGTCGGCGGCCAGGATTGGTTGGTTGCGGGGAGGAGGACGCTGGGTGGGAGGGCTCGGAGCCAGACGTTGCAGTACCGACTCTGTGCCGCTAGATGACGCCCCCTCCCAACGGGAGCCGGGCGCGGGTTCGTGGCCGACAGATGGCGCCTGCGCGTTCCATTTGCCTCCAAGTCGCTGAAGAGCGAACACCCCAAACAATCCCGAAGCGCCACCAAAAAAAAAAAAAAAAAAAAAAAAAAAGAAAGAAAGAAAAAAAAAAGAAAAAAAAAAACCCCGCCGGATCCGACCGCCACTTTCAAAACCCCCCACCGTTCTAGAACCGCGGGAGCTTCCGTCCCTGAGTAGAATTCGAGGGTGTAAAGAAGAGGAAGGGGAAAAAAAATCTTGTACCAGCCCAGGGGTGAAGAAGCCCCCGGCCTGAGAAAGAAGGAAGGAGTGGGGGAGGTGAACAGTCTCGTTGCTGCCTCCGTGTACGCTGAGGGGGGAGGTAAGTTATAAAATGGCGGAGGCGAAGCTTCTAGAAGTTTGGAGGGGCACCCGGAGGGTTCGGGGCCCATCGCGAGGTGTGTGTGGTAGACACAGGGCCAGAGAAGAGTTGGGAGGGTAGAGAGGCTGGGCACTCTGTTGACACTTAATTTCCCTCTCTGCTTCCTGTAGCCCCCCCACGGGGGGCAGCCATTGAGTGAGTGGCTAAGTCCAGGCGGGGACCGTCTTCCTCGCCCCCGCGTCCCCCCCCGACCTCGTTTTCCCCACAAGTCGCAGCCCCAACACTTCGGAGGAACTTCCAGCCCCCCTTCCTCCCTACCTCCTACTCCTAGAGTCGCTTTCTACCGCAGGACTCTTCGACTACCCTCGCTGAAGATTTTCTCTTCCTTCCCTCGCCCAAGTGTCCCTCGGGGCCTCTACGGAGGACCCCCCCCCCCATGGGTGGCCCAAAATGGAGAACGCGGAGCAGCGCAAGATGGAGGCTCTGCTTCCCTGTGTAGCGTTAGATTTAGGTTTCTTTTCTCCGGCAGGCTCTTAAGCCTAAGACAGCCAAAACTGGAGGTGGGGTGGAGTGCGAGCCTAGGTGGGGGAGGCAGGCCGGGAGGCTGGGGCTGGGGTGGGGGAGAGCGCGGTATCGTGGCGAGGGGAAGGAAGAGAGCAAAATGGTGGTGCTGGCAGCCTAGGGGGGAGGGGAGAAAGAGGAGGCTCAGTTGTGTATATTTGGGCCTCGGACCGAGGGAGGCGAGGGAAAATCTACTCTGATCACACCCCTCCCTCGTGCCCCCTCCCATCTCCCTTCCCCTCCTTCCTTCCCTCCCCTCCCTCCCTCTCTTCCTCCCTTCCTAGAGAGGGAACAACATTCATGTGACGGGCCCCTCTGCTTCTCCCCCGCCCCACCATCTACAGCGCGTGGTGGGGGAACTGCTTGGGAAAGCGGTTGGCATCGATCTCTTCATCCCTTCCGAGGCCCGAGTTCGGTCAGTTTTCTTAGGGCAACAATTTTCTAAATAGGCTGGGGTCTGGCGGCGCTGGCCCCCGCGCGCAGCCCTTGCCCCGAAGGGGGCCCTGCCTGCCTGGCATGGGCGGAGGGGGGAAGGGCGGGAGTGGAAGGCTGTTTGTTGGGGGGTTTTGGCGCCACTTTTGTTTTAGTTTTAGTGCTGCTTTTCGTTCCCACCCCCACCCGCACGTCTTTCTCACGGCACGAACTGAGCTGATCCTTGCCCCAGGTAGGCAGCCTCTGCTTTTTCCCTCCACACTTTTATTCTTGCTTGAGGGCGACTTTCTCTTTTCTTCTATCACCTATCCGGAGCTCTGAGGACGGCAATTTTAGGAGGAATAGGGTCGGATGGGCCATTGGAGAGAGAAGGTGTGGGAAACAGCATCAAGTAGTTCCGCAAAACTTTGAGCCCCGTTCCCATTTTCTTCTGGCCTAGAATCCTAAACGTATTGTTGATTTCAGCCTTTTTTCCCCTCCCGTCGCGAGAATGTCTTGTTTTGCCTTTAGTTTTTTATAAACCGCTGTACTTTCGACATTTAGTTTCTGCTCTTCCTCTGTGTATAACATTTTATTTTTAATGCTCAACTATAATGGGCTACCGTGTGATTTTTTGTTTTTTTTTTGTGTGTGTGTGCTTTAGTGTTCGGTTTTAATTTGTAATCATTGCATTAGTTTCCTTTGGTGTGTGAGACTTTCTCCTCCTTGGCCTAGGATGTTTTTTTACATTGTCGCCCACCCCGTCCCTCTCCCTCCTTTCTCTTGGGTATAGTTTTTAAATTGAGGGACATGGTTTTTGATTAAATGGTTATTTATAGTTTACGTGCTGTATCTACTAGAAACTTTTGATCTGTAGGGTTAGGTTTAAGTAAACGAGTAGCTTGTGTTGGTTTGCAATGGTTCCTTAAAATGCGCGGGCCGCCTCCCCGCTACCCCCCCACCCTCGTAAAGCCCCATCTTCCCTTCACACTGGAGTGTAAATTCCGTACCCCTTTTCTCCCACGGACCGCCTTATTTCACAGCAGCCACACCCTGTATTTGTCTCTGTGGATTGGACTCATTATCAGCTTAATTTAGTGACTTAAACCACCATGATGGGACTTGCTAAAGCACGAAGCTTCTTTTCCTGTTTAGTCCTAGTGGTTAGTGTCGAAAGAGGAATGATCGAGGTTTTCTTGATGAAACCTGGTGCGGTCCAAGCTCTGCCTTTTTTCTGTTGTCTTTTTCCCTACTCCGGGCTGTTGGCGGTGTCAGCGCCGCTGCTGGGGGCGGGGGGTGGAGGGGAGAAAGAGTCGGGTTACCGAAGTGCGTCATTCCTGGCTCTAGCAGGGCCTGCTCCAGAGCTGCTGGTGTTTGTTACTGTCCTCGCAGCACTTTCCTGCCAACCTTCTCTCTCTGCGCATTGGTTAGGAGCAAAAGCAGGAGGCGGTCTCCTAATTCTGTCTGTAACCTAGCGCGTTGCGTTTAAGGGTATATGTGAACTTATTAAAAGGGGGGGGGGGCTGGAAAGTGGATACATTGCGGTTTAATGACGTACAATTCAGGTAGTTTAGACTTGCTTTCATATATTTACCAATGAACAGTGGGGTCAATTTTGAACATTTTAAGCCACTTAGGCTGCAATACCTGGTTTTCGTTTTACATTGATCAGTCTGTAATTAGGGATCATAAGGACCAGTTAAGGCATAAGTATTCAGCGATTTTTCAAATAATTGAATTGTAGTTTCATGGCACATTATGTTAAGAAGTCTTTTTCATTCCAAGCTAAGATGGTAATGTGAATGCAAGCTAATTGCAAATGTTTTAAGTTCCTTTTCACCACATATTCCTATTTATCCTTTTAGGTGTACTTTAAAATGTACCCTTTGGGTCTTGTGGACTTCATTATATTTCTTAAAGATGGTTATTTCTTTGTTTTTAACTGAATTCTTAAAGGCATTTATTATCATATGTAAGAGATATGTACGGTGCCTGCGCAGTTATATTGTTGCATTTTTGAGTGAATTTGTTAGTCTGATACTTTTGGCTACTTTTGAGTTTTTCTCAGTGCTCTTAGCGGCATCTTCCTCTTCCTTTTTGAAGATAATATTAAGGGGAAGGAATGGGAGGAGATAGAGATGAAACAAAAGTGGCCTTGAGTTGATAATTGTATCTAGAAGTAGAGGAGAGAGCTCATTGTTACTTTGTACTTTTCTGTGTGCTTGAAGATTTCCTTTCTTAGAAAATAAAAATTCCAAATTGTAAGTTTATATTTATATTACCGTCATTTACACGGAAAACAGCCTAATATATAAGTACACAATGTGCAACACAAACTTTCAAAAAATAACCGGTGTAGAACATACATTTTAATAAATTGATTGGCATTTAAATGTTTGCAACTTAATCTGAAAGTGCTCTTCCAGTTTCCTTTTAAATTCATTGAGAATAGGAAAATTCCATTTGAAGATTTAAAAAATTCTACTTGGTGTCTTATTTCATGAAGTTGGAGTTAGAATGAGTCAGTATGAAAGGGATTTACTAATAGGAGGGGCTTTGGCATTTGTAGTGACAGTGGAAGGAATTGGGGTGCCATGGGGAGCATCCCTGGTAGGAAGATCTAGGTGGCTGAATTCAGTTTCAGTAGGTTTAATATTAGACTGGGAAAAGAAGCAGATTGGGAAGTGAATGTGGGAAATAAAATGTACTTACTAGCCATTCCTTCCCACTAGGAAAAAACTATAGTATTCTAAGCTATCAGAAGCTGTCAGGGAGGGTGGAGCGGGTTCTTTTAAAACTGATATGGAAATGAGTGTTTACATTAAAAACGATATAAATCAGCCCCCTTTTTAATGAACTGTGCTATGACTCGTTAGAAGTTGATATGCAAACTATTCAAATATTTTCTATTAAGACAGTTATTTTACCAATCAGCAGTAAAAGTGCATTACAATTAAAACCCTCCATCTATTTAATTAATGTATTTTTGAACGTCTCTTAAGGTCTAAGGTAAATGCCTTATTTTCTGTAGTTTTGTATAGTGTCAGGTTTATTTTTTTCCTGTGAAATCTACTTTTAAATATATGTCAACATTCTAAGGGAATAAAAAATACTGGATTTTTAATTTTTATATTTAATTTTTATATAATACTATATTTAAATTTTATATTTAATTTTTATGTAATATTATATTTGCAAAATTCAACTCCAGTCTGGGGATGTATTTCACATCTGGTAACATTAGTATGTATATTTCATAATCATTTCAGCTTTAGAAAAATGTTAAAGGCAGATTACATATTTCAAATTTTTATTTCTATGCAAATATTCTTAAGTAAATGCTGGAGATTGTGGCATGTAGTTTATTTTATTGTGGTATGGTAAAAGCTAAACTACGAAACCAAATTATGACTTGGGTAACTTTGAAGTTTATTTGGTTTGGTTTTTAATTTTTAATTTTATTTTTATTTTTGGCTTTTTAAAGAGAGTCTTGCTATGCAGTTCAGACTGGCCTTCAATGCATTGTATAGCCAAAGTGAACCTCCTGCCTCAGCCTTCTAAATGCCAGGATTATAGGCATGTGCCCCCATGCCAGATCAAGTTTTCATTTTTTAAAGTTCAAACTCTCCAGATTTCTTCCTTTCCTTTTCTTTTGTCTTTCTGGTTTTTTTTTTTTTGGTGGAGCTGGGGATTTAACACAGGGCCTTGCACATGCTAGGTAATTGCTCTGAGACTGTCTATATCCCACCCCTTTTAAAAACATTTTTTATATTGAGACAGGTTCTTTTTATATACCCTAGGCTGGCCTCAAAAATCTGTTCTCCTGTCTCAACTTCTGGACTAGCTGGGATTACTAAAACTTGCCATCACGCCCAGCAGATTTTAATGAAATTCAATGTTTTGTTTTCCGTTTCAACCTTATTGTCTTCTGTGGTCGCTGGAGTACCTGTGAGTTAAGTTAGGTAGTTGGAGTAGGGGGCAGGCTCTGATCTCATCCTTTGGGATACAGGGTTAGATGTGAAAATATGTTATGGACAGTTTCATAGTGCCTAATAGTTTGCATATTTAACTGATTCCACCCACTTTCTTGTGTGGGAAGGTAGTCCATAGTGAATAGCATATTATTTTTTGCTGTGGCTTCTTTATAATGGAAAACTTCAGTTTTTGATGCTGCAAGTTAACTTTTGAACTTAAATTTACAATTTACTCTACTGGAGCACTATTTTGGGATCTGGGAGAATATCAAATTAAATGGATACTCCAGTTTAGTGATGAGTGTTCATATATATTGAATTGTGATTACTTGTTGGAGAGTTAAAAGGAACTTTAAAGTTAGAGCTACTTTAAAAGTTCTTTATATGTTTCTTTTGTGATTTTCTGCATTTGACATATGTTTAGGGCTTTTAATATTCCCTGTATAATTTTTAAAATTTCATTCCGCTATCATAAATGCTATTTAGTGCATGTTCTATTTGGCAAAGATACAAAGAAGTAAAATTGCTTCAGTTTTCAATCTCTTGAATTTCAAGTACTGAGGATTAAAGACAGGACCTTCATGTGTCTAGGGAAGCACTCTTCGAGGGAGTTTCATTCCCACTCCCTTTTAATTTTGAAATGGTCTTGCTAAGTTGCCCAAGTTGAGTTTCAACTTGGAATCTTCTTGCTTTGGCCTCCTAGCAGAATTGGGATTTTAATGTATGCTTGCTATAATTCTTTGACACCAACTAGTAGACACCAAGAAGTTGATTGTTAGTCAAGAGATTATTGAAATTGTTTTACACTCCTACCCCCAAAGAGAGGGTGAATAGTACAAAATGGGTTTTTAAAAAATTTTTCATAGGAAAAATACATGACTAGGCTAGATGAGACAAACTAGGGTGATTTCTGTTAAGTTATGGAGAACTTCATGTAAAATTCCTTTTTTCTTTGAGACAGCCTTGCTATGTAGTTCAGGCAGGCCTTGAACTTACTGTGTAGCCCAGGCTGGCCTCAAAGAGATCTGGTCTCAGCTTCCAAGTGTTGGAATTACAGGTGTGCATCACCACACCCAGCTCTATAATTCCTTTATAAAAAATGAATTAGTTGAATGGAATAGTGAGTTCTCGCTACATTTTTTGCAAGACAAACATTTGTGGTAATAGGATGTGACCTATAATTTCTTGAATCTTTATATATTTAAAAAAAACTTAATTTATTGCCATTTGAATCTGTTGAACCTGTTTTAACACTAATTGTTTAGTCTTCTCTTGCAAGTCCATATCATTTTACTGAAGGTGAAATTGAGGCTGTCAACTACACATTAAATGACTTGCCCTAAATCACACCCAGATTAGTTTGAATTCAAAACTTTTGTGGGTATTTTTTATTTTTGTTAAACTCAGTTGTTTTCCTTAACTGGATTAGGTTTTGGCCTGTCTCTCACTTGAATGAATGCATCATAATTTTAATTTTTCAAAATCAAAAAATTTTTCATATAAAAGGTAAAAGCTTGTTTTTGTTCAAGATCAACTGAGTTGCTGCAAAATAAAGGTTTTATACTGTTTCATACTAATTTTCAGAATAGTTGAAATAAATCTGAGCTCTGCTCTTATGTTCATTAAACTTTGTAGTATATGTTGAATACTTTTTAAAAAAATATAGATTGAATACCTGATTATTTTTTGTGGTACTGAGCTTGAAACCATTGCCTTCACACTGAGTTATATCCCCAGTCCTTTTGTATTTTTTAGTTTGAGACAGGGTCTCACTAAATTCCTCTGGCTGGGCTTGAATTTATGATCCTCCACGTTTAAGCCTTCCAGAGTGTTGGGATTACAGGCCTGTACTGTCATGCTGGGCTTGAATTGATTTTTGGGGAGGTCACACTGTAGTACAGACAGTGGTTTCACAGATAATTGTTTTTCTTTATATCATTTATGCTCTATCAAAAATGGAAGGTAAGTGTGTTTTTGGATAGTCCCCTGGTCCTTTAATTTGTTTATTATTACTGGGTTTGAATTAAAAATTTAGGTAACTGAACAGGGCAGCACACACCTGTAATCCAAGCTATTCTGATGGCTGAGACAAGAGGATGACAAGTTTAAGCCTAGAGTACAAAATTTAGCAAAATCCTGTCTCAAAATGTCCCTGGGTTCAATCCCCAATATTGCTCTCCAAAGGGTTAAAAATCTGTTAATATATTTTGTTTGCTTTTTTGTTCTAGTTTATCTTTTGCTTTATTATTTCTGTCAGATGTCATGGTCTCAGATTGTTAAGATTAGAACCTTGGTCTCAGTATTCTCTTGTTTTTCTTCATTCTTGCATTTTATAAGCTATAACTAGGGTTTTTCTTATCTGAAACAATGGTGGGTGTTGGAATTTATTTTGCTTTGCTTTGTTTTTGGTATTTTGGAGACAAGGTATCACTGTGCAGTCCAGGCTAGCCTTGAACCTGTTAACTGTTAAGGTAGCACAGGTTGGCCTTAAACTCATGACCTTCCTGCCTGAAACTACCTAGTGCTGGAATTATGGGTGTGTATCACCATGCCCAGCTCTGAATGTTGGATTGTTTTTTTTTTAAAATCTAAGATAATTAGTGGAGATGAGTTGAAACTGAATATACTGTACATAATAGTGATTTTTTTTTTTCTCTCTGAGTACTGGGAATTGAATCCAGAGCTTGATGTATCTAGGCAAGTGTGTGACCACTGAATTATATCCCCAGCTCTATTTTTATTTTGAAACAGTGTCTTACTGAGTGCCCAGGCTGGCCTCAAAATATGTGATCTTCCTGGCTCGGTCAAGATGGGATTGCAGGCATGCACCACCATGCCTATTGTATTAGTGCTTTATAGCCATGAGTCAAATTATATATTTTATGTTGATCATATCATAAGCTTCATTCTTTAGGATATATTGCTTCTTTTCTTTTCTTTTTTTTTTTTTTGGTACAGGGTATTGAACTCATGACCTTGCGCTTGCCAGGCAGGTGCTTATGCTGCTGAGCTAAATCCCCAGCCCAGCTTCATCTTTTAGGAAAGTTCTCCCAAGTGATGAACAGCAGTTTTGGAGGTGCAAGTTTGTAATCCCAGCACCCTGGGAGGCTGATGCAGGAAGATTGCAAATTTGGTCCTAGCCTGGGCACCTTAGTGATTTAGACAGACTCTGTCCAAAAAAAATGAAAGCTCTGGGTATGTAGCTCAGTGCCAAGGCCTTGGGTTCAGTCAATCCCCAGTACCCCTCATCTCCAATGTGGGAAGCAAAATTCATAATTTTATTTGTAAAAAGGAATATCGTGGGAGCCTTGTTCATTGTATAGTTAAAGCTCTTTCATAAAATGTCATTGAAAGACTGACTGAACTCTTACGCTTACAGATTTGCATGTATTAACTCAATCTTTATAGTGCTATGGGGTAGAATGACCCATGTGATTCATTGTTTAAGGCAAGAGAGTGAAAAGGAGCACTAATCAGATAACATGTTGAGATAACGTAAATTAGGACTGTCTCAGAAAAACTAGGATGTATTGTGAATCTAATTAATACCCCCTTTTCAGAAGAAACTGAAGCATAGGGAGGCCAGGTAACTTGTCCAATTAGTAAGTGGTAAAAAGGTCTTCAAAATTCCTATAGTGATTTCCATGGGCATTAAAATGATTTAAATTACTTTAAATTGCTGTATTGTGATAGTTTGCTTATTTTTACTCTTTTAGGAGAATTTTTATTGGTACAGGGTCAATAAAAGACAATGCAGTGCTTTTTAAAACCCAGGAGAATTTCCAGTTGGCTTTTTTCAGGTGAATTAGACTTGGGTTATTATATGTCTTAATGTAGAAAAGTAACTTCCCTGAGGTTCACCTAAGTAAAGGAAAACAAAAATCACACACACACACACACACACACACACACACACAACCACACCAACTGAAATACATCTGGGTTTGTTTTTTTAATGTATTCTTCAGGTTTCCTTTACTATTTTCGTAGGAGAAAATGTAGATTACATATTTCATGGGGTTTGGAGAACACAGCTGAAAGAAGAGAAATACTTTGTGATTAGGGTGAAGTATTAAAACACAAAGGAAAAGGCTCACCTTTAGAGACTTAACTGAAGTTAAACTGATTCTGTAATATAATTTGAGGGTTAGGTCTTGTAGAGATTGTTGTGTCATTTCATAAAAATCAATAGTCCTCTTGGGGCTGGGGATATAGCTCAGTGTAGAGTATGTATTTAGCATTTGCTAGATTTTGTTTAATCCCTGGCACCAAAACAAACAAGCAACAACAACAAGCCAAAAAAACCCTTCTAATTATGATAATTTTTAAATTATTTAGTGTTTCTCACCTGCTTGTTTGTTGTGCGCCGCCCTCCCCCATTATTAAGTGAATTCAGATATGGAGAAATGCTTTTGTCCCAGTTGTGTATTGTACTACTGTATTGTAAATAAAGATTCTTTTCCAACTGGAGGTTAGTGCTAGAGCTCTGATCTTAAGAGGATTTCCAGTTTTGTTTTTGTACTTGGCTGTTTGCATTTAATTCAGCAATTTGTTTTTTTCCCCTTAGCTAGTTTACTTTTAAGTTTTATTGGTGTCACTGTCTTATCATATGACAGCCACATCATTAAGTAGACCTGTTATGTTTTTTTTTAAGTCTTTTAGTTTGTTAAAATCATCTGGAAAAAGAGATACACTTTGAAGGACTGCATTGCTCATCAGTTGAAGGAATTTATGGGCTTAGATAGTGATTGTGGTGGACAAAAGGTTATTTTGGGGGAATTTATTATACAAAATTAGTGTAGTTTTTTAAAAAATGGCTATTCGTGGTATGATATACAGTGGTATACTAGATTACATAGAGTGCCCTCAGGGAATATTGTTAATTTGATTTTATCATCACAAAAAGATTTAAAGTTCCTATTTTAAAAATATAATTCTGGTGTTGTGGCACAAGGCTGTAATCTCAGCACACTGGGAAGCTGAGGCAGGAGGAGCATGAGTTTATTGCCAGCGTGGGAAATTCGGTGATTTAGTGAGATCCTGTCACAAAATAAAAAAGGGCTAGGAACTTACTTAGATTAATGCAGAGCCCCTGGGTTCAATCTCCAGTACATCCAACACACACACAGACACACACACACCCACCCACACACACAGACACACACATACACACTCTGTTTAAGGAGTATTAGGCTACAACTAGTAGCCATCAATGCTGTTTCACTTTCCCCCCCTCCTTCCTGCTTCCCTTGTGTGCGTGTGTGCCTGCATGTATGTATGTGGGACTGAGATAAGGGATAGAGACCTGGACCTCATGCTAGGCAAGTGCTTTACTCAGCCATCAATGCAGTTTTGACAGTGTCCTTAATTTGAAATTAATGATACAAAGATAAATAAATAATTTTCTGAAAAACGTTAGGGGAAAATAATGACTAAGGACTTTAATATGGCTTTGGAAAGTTTCAGTCTTTGGTGGTTAATAAATTTAAGAATCCATGATGGTCCTATATAACCAGTAATGATAATCCAAATTTTGTAGCCTTCCAAATGGTTCTGTGTTAAAGCAGTAGGTGTTCAACAGAAAGTATATTAGTTGAGTATAGTGGTGAAGGTCTGTACTTGGGAGTCTAAAGCAGGAAGATTGCTTGAGCCCAGGACTTCATGGATATCCTGGGCAAAACATCACCACTAATTACTTTGTTATATGGGATTCTCCTATAGGCTCTTATGTCAAGTCCTAGATGTGTAATTTTAAATGAGAATTTAAGTGTTTTTTTTTGAGACAAGATCTGGCTATGTAGTTCAGGCTGGCCTTGAACACACTATATAGCCCAGGCTGGTTTAGAACTTGTGATCCTCCTTCATAGGCATGTGCTACCATGCCTGGCAAGACTTTAAGTTTATATGTGCTCCTGTTTTAATTTTGGATTTAGGTTTCTTTGTAATACTAACTTAAAACTTGTGGCTAACAGTATAAAATACTCACTAAATTCATTCTCATCAGTCATAATGGTGCATGTTTGTAATTCTAGCACTCAAGAGAATGAGGCAGGAAGATCTCATTATCGACCAGCCTAGGGGCACATAGTGAGCACAAGGCTTGTCTAGACTACAGAATCAGACCTGTCTCAAAAAACTAAGAAAAGTACATTATGGGATATATATCCAACGTACAATGACAAGTATTATTTGAAGTATCTTCATTTTAGGATTGGAAAGTGTGTTATCCTCTTCTGAGATTTGTAATCCTTTTTTTCCTTTTCAGAAGCAAAGAGAAATTTTTCATTCACCTAGATGTTGCCTTGTATCTAATTTCCAACTTTATGGCAACTAGAATATTACTACAAAAATATTTTAATGTTCTCTTACTCTTTTAGTATGGCATTTTTCTAGTTTAAATAACTAGTATTAAACATAGGAGTATGTTTGAGAACTTAATTTCTATACTAAAGGAGAGAAAATTTAGGCAGTACTAGCAAAGCTGTAATTCTTTTCTTTTGGGATACGTCCCTTCCTATTTCCACTGCTCATTGAGGCCAACAGACATTCCTCAGACTTTACACCTGGCAGAGGAATTGAGGGAGTGGTGGTAGTCATGGCTGGCAGGGAAGTAGAAGGATGAAGGTATGTTTTTGAAAAGCAAATTTGTCAATGACAAATGGATTTTTTCAGTTTTTGTGTATATGTATTTTCTAGACTTGATTAAATATCAATGTATAATGTACTGCTATTCATTGAAAAGTATTAAATAGTTGCATTCATCTTTGAGTGTTCTAAGTATACTTGATAAAAATTTCAGAGGAATCATTTGGACTATGGGATTTTATTAGGAAAGTTTCCTTAATAGGGAATTAGTACCTAATCCTTTGAGGTTAGACTGAAGCAGTGACCCAAGTGCTGCAGAAAAACAAAACCTAATTTGAACCAGGCATGGTGGTGTACGCCTGTAAACTGAAAACTTCAGTGGTTGAGCCAGTAGTGCAGAGATACCTCCTCAGTTTATGAACTTTAATTTGTTCCATGATTTTGGAAAAAATGGCCACAGTCTTATCACCTGATGTAGTATTTGAAAACAAAAACAAAATTTTGACACTTTTATTTGTGAAATGTTGTTCACAAAGACATTCATTAATTGAGGTACCACAGTATTGCTCTGAATTCCAGGCTAGCAGTGTCTAGACAGTGAGTTTAAGACTAGCCTAAGCTACATAATGAAATTTTGTCTCAAAAAAACCCACCAAATACCCAACAAAGGAAGCCTAACTTGACAGGTATAAATATATCATATTAAAATGTACAGTTCTGGCAAATATCCATGTTTATTGTCTTTTCAAAAGATTCACTTTCTCAGTCTAGAAACTTTTGTAGTTCTGTGTGTGTTTGTGTGTTTGAGACAGGGTTTCACTATGTAGTTCAGGATGGATTTGAAATCACTGTGTGTAGTTCAGTCTGACCTCAGTCTCTCTAAGTGCTGTGATTACATATGTGTGCTACCATGCCCAGTGTTTGTGACTTTCGATTACTGGTCTCATTATGTGGTGTTTATTATCCAGTTTCTCAAAAAGTAATTAAATTTAAACCGTAGGGTTTTCTAGAAATGTAACCCTAGACTTTAATTGTATTATTAGTACTCATCTTTAAGAGTTGTATGTTGTAAGAGTAGTCACTTTGTTCTAGTTCACTCGGCAGCTACAAGCAGTTCGTAGTAGGCTCCTTAACATTTTTGTTTTGTGGCATTGTGCACTGAACCCAGGGCTGTTTTACTATTGAGGTATGTTCCCAGTCCTGTTTGTTTTTTGAGACAGAGACTTGCTAAATTCTCAAGATGGGCTCAAACTTGTCATCTTTCTGCTTCAGCCTGCTGAGCACCTGGGATTACAGGTGGGCAGCACTGCTTAGCTGCTTTTTAGCATTTAGTTGTTTTTTTTTTTTTTACAACAACCAAATGTTTAAATGACTTGCCCAAGTTCACATAGCTCATAAGTGGCAAAGCTTACACTTGAATCCAATTTGTCTAGCTCTAGAGCACTACTTTACATGTTGATACACTGCCTCCCAGTGGGATGATTTATAGATTTCATAGTGATGCCTTCTTTAGGGAAACAATAGGAGAAAAGAATCCTAAATAGATGACAAAGTAGAGGAAGTTAAACTTCACAAAGAAGGCAGAAAAGTTGACAAGTAGAAATAGCTTATTTTTCAATTTGAGCTGATAAAGGATAAATCATTTTCATCTGAAGTTGTATTAAATATGTTTTGTACTTGTAATAAACATAAATAACACCTAAAAATGGGTTGAGTGGAAGGGAGATGATAAAAGTTGTTATTGTAGCGGCTGGGAATTTAGTTCAGTGGCTCAAGTGCTTTCCTGGTAAGTGCAAGGTCGTGAGTTCAATCTCCAGTACAAAAAAAAGTGATATTTGAATTAATCTTAAGGAGTTAACCTTTTTATAACAAATTTTTGAAACACCATGTTACCCAAAGCACTCTTGGCATGTTTAGACTCAAAGATGGCATTTGTACTAAAGCACAGTAATTCTAATAGTAACAGCCTGTTCATGTAAGCTGATCTAATCGGGCAATAAAACCATGATGCCTAGTTTGTGTTGTGTTTTGTTTTTCATTCCCCCCTACTCCCTGCAGCTTTGTGGTGCTAGGGACAAGCCCAGTTCCTTACATATGCTTGTCAAGCACTCTCAAACTTTTTTTGTGTGGGTTTTTTTTTTTTTTTTTTTGGAGATAGGGTCTTGATATGTAATTCAAACTGGCTTCAAACTCCTGGTGATCTTCCTGTGTCAGCCTCCCAAGTGCTGGGATTACAAGTGTGCATCACAATGTCCTATCCTTGGCAAGCACTCCCACCCCTGTCTTTGTCTTTAGATTTTTTTCCCTAGAGCTAAGCATTGAACCCAAGGCCTTTGCCTTGAGCTATACTCCCAGCTCTCACTTTTCTTTTCTGCTGTTTTTCCATGTCTAGTAGCTTTACACTTTCTAAATTCACCATGCAAAATATAAACATTCTGATAGTTGTTTCTTTACTTTACTTTTATGCTTTTGCTACTAAAAGTAGATAACCATGTATGTTGTGCACTGGAATAGAAATGAAGGAAATAACCACTTAATCTTCCCCAGCAACCCTCTGAACCCTCTGTGACAGGTCCTATCATTATTTCTTGTTTACCAGTGTGGAAATAGAGATTCAGGGATGTAAATGTTCCTAAGGACAGGTACCTGGGATTTAGTGGAGCCTTGATGTGAATTCAGGCAATGTGACTGAGTCCATATTTTAATGTCACGCTATCATACTGCTGATATGTGGATATTAATGTGAATGGTTTTTTCATCCTGCATTATATTTTAAATCTTTTGTTTAATTATGGACAAGGTTTGTGCATCCTTATAGAATTTTAGAGATTAGCAGAGGATTTGGCAAATCTTTGATCTTCAGGGTGCAAAGCTGTAAACTAGGTTTAATTTACCTGCCTTATAGGTTATTATAGAGGTGAGATAATAGTACTTCTTCTGAGTGCCAGACAATATGCTGAGGGTTTTGTTTACATGATAGGTCTCCTGCTAACCAATAATATTTCTATTCATTCTTTGTGTTGGATACTTGACATAGTACACTACCATTAATTCTTATGTGTTAGGGGATTTTACACTTATTTTTCAGATGAGAAAGCCAAACCTAAGCAAAGTAAGTAATTTACTAAACTAAAGTAGAATGTCTAAGTCAGTTCTTAACCCCAGCCATTGTACTTATTGGCATCTCTGCCTTCCCTGGTTTCTTATTCAGGATATTTTGCTCAGTTATCCTTTTAAGCATTCCTTGGCTGTAGCATATAATGTTCCCTGCATCCTAGCTTCCCCAATTCTTCTTTACTCTCTATAGCTCTTATTAACATCAAATGTATATTTACATAGGTTGTCTGTTTTCTCACACTACAATGTAAACTTAATGAGGAAAGGGTTGTCAGCCTCATTCATGGCTGTAACCCTAGCATTGAGAACAGTGTTTGTGATTTATAGGTATGTGATGTTTGTTGAGTGAATAGTTGATATGGTATCCTTTGATACAGTAGATATATTTGCAAACTGATCTGGAAGTAAAATGATTTAGTCTATAATAGACCTATGCCAGATAGGTGCTTAGACCTTGTTTTTCATTAGAACAGGATCTTACTGTGTTGTTCAATCTACCCTTGAACTCAGTATGTTCCCAAGGTGGCCTCGAACTCGAAGCAGTTTTCTTGCCTCAGCCTCTGCCTCCTGCGTGGTTGGGATTACAAATGTGTACCACCGTGCTTGGCTGCTTAGGCCTATTTTGAGGTATAGGTAGGAAGATGGCTAGGTCTCATAGGTTTTATTTTTTTATTATTTTTTATCGGTACCAGGGATCAAACTCAGGTCCACACACTGGCAAGGCAGGTGCTTATGCTGCTGAGCTAAATCCCCAGCCTGTCTCATAGGTTTTAGAGGCCTAATCTCACAAATTGTCCTACATTCCATAAGGGAGATGTGTTCTCAGCAGATCTTGTGGGTTATATGGAACCTTTTTCGACTGAGTACAGATCTGCCTTAGAATTTCTTCTTTGCACTGTCTTAACTTTCCAATCCCATTTTGCCTAACAATACTTTGCATGACCATTTGTAATGTATTTGTGATGTACAATGCATGGAACTAGATGTGAAACAGGAGATTCGCTTTGTAGGAAGTAACATATACAGTGTATATCCATATGTGTGTGTGTGTGTGTGTGTGTGTGTGTGTATATATATATATATATATATATATATGTATGTTTAATTATTTGTCTTTTTGAGATAGGGTTTCACTAAGCATTTCAGGCTGGCCTTGAAGTCGCATTATTGTCCAAGCTAGCCTCAAACTCTTGGTGATCTTCTTCTCTTGGCCTGCTGAGTGCTGAGATTACAAGCATGTATCACCATGTCTGGCTGTGTATTAAATAAATGTATCAATTTAACAATTGTGTTTCAGGCAGTGTTTAAAATTTTGATGCAATTTTTTCCTGATGTCTTGCAAAACATGCCCTTTTTTTGTTTCTGTGTCTCAAAACATGTCTTTTAACAATGTATGTATTTTGAGCACAGTGGTGACAATATTGTGCTTTTACATCTGAATGATTGCTGATTTTGGAGAAAAAGGAATATTAGATACTTCAATCCTGAACTAATGCTGTGATATTGTGCAAGTATAGGCCAGCAGAGATAAGAGCAGAAGATACTATATTGGGGGTCATTATTCTTAGAGTGTGTTGACTTTTAGAGGAGAGAACTAAGAGCAGACAGTGTCAGGAGTGAAAATTTCATTGAGTGATAGGAAGAAGTAGGATCATTGATTCTGAGTGATCAGGAAGGTAGGAGAAAAGTCTAGGATAATGTAGCATCCAATCCATAAACATTCCAAATTTAAAAATAATCCATATGGCATATTCTCCCATATGGGAGACACTTTTAAACTGTATACAGTATAAAAACTGTTCCTCCAATTATTTCAGGTTAAAATTATCTTTAAGGTTGATATAATCAACAGTTATCCCTATGTAGATTGTTTTCTTTGTGGTATCTCATGGGAGTTCTTCTCTCACACTGAGTCCTAGGTTACTAAGAATAGGATTAAGGTGTGAAGTGGTCAGGGATAGGAAGGGAGCGATTACTTGGCTTACTGTATTCTAAAACATCAAATACAATTTTATTGGGGTTATTTGTATGGAACATATTAGTGTGGATAATCAAAGAATTGGTGGTACTTGAAGATGTGAGTGGTGTTTTCCTAGATAATGTAATGTTACAATTTGATGTCTTTCTCAAAATAGCTCTTATAAATATGGTTGGACTTGCTGGAGCTTGTTTTGAAAAGGAAACCTTTTCATGTACTTTGTGAAATAAGTGTATAGGCAGTCTACCTGTAGTTTTCTTCAAGTTTTATGGAAAAGCTACCTTTGGTAGAAATAATGCTAGAGGAAATGAGTATCTTACAAAATCTTATTTCTCTGGTCTAATAGTGACAAAAGATGCTAAATAAGTAGTAAAAATAGGTATTACAAAAGGGAACGTTTACAGTGCCCTGTATATGCTTTATATGCTTCCAATCATATGTGTATTGTTAATTGAAAAAAGATTACTAGTCAGCCATTGTTTTATTCTTGTTTTTTTTGTGGTGCTGGGGATTGAATTCAGGGCCTCACACACACTAGGTGCTCTACCACTGAGCTACATCTCCCAACCTAAAGTGAAAAAAATACAGAACATTAAATACTTTTCCATATTTCAGTATAATTTCTTTCAGCACCATACTCCACTGTGCCCATTGTGTGGAACTTTTTCTGCTTTTTGTATATAAAAGTTAATGCATCTGGAAATTAATTTTGCTTTTATTTCTTTGAGACAAGGTCTTGCCCAGGTTGGTCTAGACCTCTTGTGCTCAGGTGAGCCTCCTCCCTTGGGAATAGCTGAGCTTACAGGCACACACCAAGGTGCCTGGCTCTGGAATTTGCTTTTGAATATATGGTCTTTTTTTTGGCATATCATGAACTACTAATTATGTTTATCTTTGTACATTTATGTGTTTTCATGCTCTTTATTTTTTAAATTCATTTATTTTGTACTCTTGTGGATTGAACCCAGGTCCTTGGGTATGCTAGTCAAGTAAATGCTCTATAACACTGAGCTATAACCCTAACTTCTATCCTTTGTTTGAAATAGCATTGCTTCTACAAGTAGGTTTTTTTTTTATCAAATTATGTCCAGCAGCAAAATAGTATCAGTCCTCATGAAACCCATTTACCTTCACCCATACTTAGGAACCCATGGCCTTTGCACTGAGCTACAAGGTTCCAACAGTTTTTTTGAAAAAAATTTTGCATTCTGAGACATGGTCTCACTAATTTGAAATCCTCCTTCAGCCTTGCGGAATGCTGGGATTACAGGGTTGTGTTACCATGCCCTGCCAACATGAAAGATTATAAGCTCATGGTAGACCAAATATGTATTGTTTTCTAATGGGCTTGTACCCATTTTACAGTAACACCAGTGCTGTGATAAACGGTCACCACATTGTTCATGGTTTGGGGATGTTATTTTTAAACAGTCTTTATCCATGGTACCTGACTTCTTTTGCTTCTATGTCCTTAATTACTGACTGGATCTATTATTTCTCCTTGTTTTCTCAGCAAGATATTTTCAATGTGACTGACAAACGTTCGGTTTAACCAGAGGGCTTTTTAATTATGTGTGTATACAGTAGAAGTTTTCTGATTAATTACTACTGCTGATTTTTTATTTTAAACAGATGTGTCTATTTTAAATTGGGTTTTTAATATTACTTTGCAATGTTTTCACCTTATTTGTGGTTCTTCTAATTCATTTCCATTTACAAACAGCATTTATTTGGAAAGCCTAAAATGGTCTATCCATTCTTTAGCCTAGTAGTGTTAAATTGCATTCAGTGGTCATCCAGTTTATGGATGAACTGGATTTAATTGTTTGTAAATAGAATATGAGAGAGTCCTGGAAAAGCCCAGATACTCTTTTCTTATCTACAGTATAATCTTTTTGGCAAAAAAGCCTATAGTGAAATATATTTTTTTAAATAGCTCAGCCTGTTTATTGATAGTGGTGATTATTTTTAGTTACAAGGAGGGTGGATAAAGGAAAATAATTTTTAAAAATAATTGATTCTTTTAGAATATGATTATAGTTATTGTAATGCCAGGTGGTAGTAGTCTACATAGACTATTTCCAGGTAAGAAGTCAATAAGACTTCTCTTTTTGGAAGTTTTGCAAAACCTATGGGGAAAAAAAAGACAGCCATCTTTTTGACAATTGGAGAATATTCTGATCTAGCTAATTTTAGAGTGGTTGACCAGATACTTAGTCATTTAGTACTGAAAAATGTTTCCAGGTCTAGGAAGAAGTTGGGGCAAATGGAATTATAGAATAGTTAACTTTCAACATGCTTTGTAAATTAAAATTTATTTTTCTTAGGAAGATAAAAGTATAACTTTGCTTAAAATGATCATGCTTTTTGAATGACTAGATCCATCTCTTTGACAGCACAATCACTTTTTTTATGTCAGCATTTACCACTGTATAGTATTTTTTGTTGTTGGTTGTTTCTTTGTGGTTTCTCTTCTCAGTGGACTTTAAGCTCTATTGGAACAGACAGTTTTTTTCTATATATGCTATAACTTTGGTGTCTCAAATAGTTCCTGATATGTAGTAAGTGGTCACAAATTTTGATGTTATTGTTGTACTATTGTGGGATTGAACTCAGGGTCTTCTCAGTTAACCAAATCCACAGCCATATATATATATATGTATATGTATATATGTATGTATATATGTATATGTAAATTTAGAGACAGGTCTTGGCTAAATTTCCCAGTCTAGACTTGAATTTGTGGTCCTCCTGAGTGGTAGGATTACAGGTATGTGGCACTATGCCTGATGAACAAGTATTTGTTGCATGAACAAATTATTTGATGTATTAATTTATCTGGGTACTGATTCAAAAGTTACAAGTAAATTTGGCTTCAGTTGTGAATTTTTTTTTGTTATGAGGGATTGAACTCATGACTTCATACTTGTCAGGCAGGTGCTTGCTTAAGCCACTAAGCTAAACCTCTGGTGTCAGTTGTGAATTTAAATAGACTTCTGAACTTTTAGGAGTTCCTGAGGTTTTATTTTTTTTAATTAGCTTCAGAAGCATGAAAAAGTTTTGAGATGTAAAACGCTTCTTAGTATTACTATAGAATATAAAAAATTGAAGCTAAGGTTAGACAGTCTAAATTCCATTGTCTTTTCCTGTATTTAAGTGTCTGAACTCATCTCAACTTTACCATGTTTTCTTCCAATCATTTTATATTCACAAGACAGGCTTTAACCATCTAGTTTGGTGTAGTATTTCCAAACTTCAACCAATTTCTTTTGCAAGTTGAAGTTCAGATACCTGAAGCAAGTGAGAAAAGAATGTTAAACATACATTGCTGTGGGCATGGTGACACATGCCTGTAAACTTAGCTACTCTGGAGGCCAATCAGGATTGAAAATTCATGGGCAGTCTAGGGTACTTTGAGACCTTATCTCAAAATAAAAAAAAAAATAAAAGGGGCTGGGGATGTAGCTCTGTAGTAGAGTGACCCAGGATAATTTCAGTCCCAGTTTTGTGTTTGTTTTAAAAACAAAAACAAGCCAGGCATGGTGGTACATTTCTGTAAAACAGTACTTGGGAGGCTGAGGCAGGAGAATAGTTCACAAGTTTGAGGCCAACCTGTGCTACAAAGTGAGCCCCAAGCCAGCCTGAAATGCATATGGAGATCCTGTCTCAAAAAGACAAAATAAATAAAAAACAAAAACAAAAAAATGTGCAAAACCAACTTTACTGCTTTTTTGAGTGCCAACAACTTTTTTTTTAAAGACAGGGTCTTGCTCTGTAGTTCAGGCTGGCCCTGAACTCACTATATATAGCCCAGATTGGCCTCAAACTCACAGTGATCCTCCTACTTCCACACTTTTTAGTGCTGAGGTTTGTGCCACTATATCTGGCATGAGGGCTGTCTTATATGATTTGGAGAGAATATGTGTTTGCTTTCACTGTATTTTCTAGCGTTGCCAATCTGGACTTGAATTTGTGATTTTCCTGAGTGTTAGGAGTACTAGGATTACAGTCATATAGCACTGTGGCCTAATGTAAAAATTCAAGTGTGCTGCTAATTATGTGTTTTAATTAAATGCAATAGCAGTAATGATCCCACCATAGTTTTGGTGTATTATACGGTTTATGTAGCACTTTCACACACTCCTCATAATAGTACTTTAGGGAGGGAAGGCTGATGTTCATGCTACTTTACAAATAAAGGAATATGCTGTGTACTATTTTACAAAATATGAAATTGATGTTATTACAGTATGGAAAGGATAAATAAGATGAAAACACATTTGGGAAAGTATAACAAATACGACCAAAGGTTTCATATCCTGTATTATTCATAAAAATTGATATGATTAACTATTATCTTAAATGTTAGTGAACATGGGGTTTTGGGTACTATTATTACCATTTATTGTATTTCACTAAGTGCTTGGCACTTAGCTAGGTGTATGACATCTGTCATTTTAAATCATTAGTAACCTTGTAAGAAATAAGCACAAATTTCTGCATTTGATAAATAACAGAAAACTGTTTCTCATCAAGAGCCCTAAAATAAATGTTGATTAACTTTGCAGCTAATACGATAATGGAACATAAAATGTATATACAGGAAGCATTATTATAATGAAATATTGGGATCAGTTATGTTTAATAAGTAATTGTGACTTCTGGTAGGATTTCATAAAGCCTCACTAGAAATTTTTATTATGAATACTGTAGAAGTTAAATGGATATGGAGATATAAATGCATATAGTATAAATACAAATGGAGATGAAAAATTACATATAATTATATTTACTTTATGGCTGTAGTTGCCAGTACCGGGGATCCTTGCACATGCTAGACAAGTGCTCTATACCACTGACCAACATCCCTAACCTAAGGTTTTAGATTTGAAAGAGCTACATAGTGTCATGCATACATATACATGTGGACAAAGGCTTGAAGGGAATGAAAATGAATTGTCAGGCTATGTGATTGTTTTCTTTCCTTTCTTTGGCACTGGGGATTGAATCCAGGGCTTTATGCATACTAAGCACAAGCTCTACTACTGAGCTATGCCCCCAGCCTGTTTAATTTTGTGTAATAAATGGGAAAAACAAAGTGAGATACTTTCTGTGTTGTGTCAGCTGAAGAACAATAGCATTGAAACATTCAGAAGTTTGATCTACGTAACATTGTCCAGTAGGTTATTGTTATTACCTTTTTTTGGGGTGGTTAATATTCTCAAGTACTGGCTTATTTTATTCTTTATTAGTAAATTCTCAGTAGCTTACTCAACTTTTGGCATTTTACCACGAAATTTTAGTGTTTCTGTTATTTTTGTCTTGAAAATTGTAGCCATAATATATAGACATATAGTATGCATATATTTTTTATCTTAATAGACTTTTTGAGAATCTTTTAACTTGTTGATGTCATGAACCAGCATGTTTTTAAGCCCTAGATACACATCCCATTGCAGGTATTATGAGGGAGGCCATCTATTACTGTATAATCATGTATGTCCATTTGTTTTTGTATAGTTAGTCTTGTCAATCAGCAATCATGTACTTTATTGCTCTCTGCCTTCCAAATTACTGCATATTATTTTATGGTTGGTATACTTTATGGTATGTGCGTTCTTTTCTGTTTTATTGTTTCTGTAAGAAAGACTGGCTGAGGTGTTAGATTGATTGATTCCTTTTCCTTTAATCTGTGAGCACAGTAAGATGCAGTGCACCAGTGATCCTTGCATTACTCATTTGTATTTTTTTTAAAGTTGTTAAAAAAGAACGTGCCTGGCTTAGAGATACTACCATGGTATTGGTGGTTTGAATACTTATCAGAATGCTTTTTCAGTTGTTTCCAGTTAACGATATGTTAAACTGATTGGATTTTTTTCCCTCTCTTTGTCTTTGTGTTATGTTTGTGTCTAAACTACCCTTATATCCCAACATTCTGTTATATGTTTCGAACCAGTTTTCCAGGGTTTTATCTACAGGTGAAACTTGTAATGTAATTCTGGAAATGTTTGCCTGTCTTGGGTTGTTGTGTATTTCACAGAAGACTCATTAAGTTTTGTAGCACAATCCTCTTGTTTTCAAATGGCTATTTATTTAGTAGAATTGGTGATTGGCCCCAGGATGTCTCACATGATAGGTAAACATTCTACCCCTGAGTTATATTCCTAGGTTTTAAAAAAAATTTTATTGTGTCTTACTAAGTTGCTCAGGCCAACCTGGAACTTCCTGCCTCAGCCTCCCAAGTGGGTAGGATTATATGCATTTGCCACCAAACTTGTGTCAAAGGATTTTTAAGTGTGCACAAGGGGACTAGAATATAGCATAATGGTACAGCAAATGCTGTTAGTCTTGTAGCCCTTGCCCCCAGGTCTACAAAAAGAAAAATCAAATGAGGGGGGGTAACTTCATTACTAATTGTATAACAACAATGATCCTGGCTCATGGTAAAGATTTACTACAAAAGAGTTGTAAAGGGAAAATTATAACCCTGCTATTCCAAGTTTTGAAAAGTAACTGCTGTTGATACTTTTTTTGTATCCCTCAGGAAATTTTCTAAGCATAGATGAATGGGATAATATTTATATGTATTGTTGTTTCTTGTTCTCAATGATACTATCTAACATTTTATAATACTAGTACATTTTTAGCAGCGCATATTTTTTATTTATAAATTCATTGATTCCCATGGCTTTTTCCAAACTCAAAATTTTGGGGGATATGTGTGATTTAGTGTTGTTTTCTTCTAAAATAGTGGTATTTTATAATTTTTTCTTTTTTTTATAATTGTTTCTTTATATTTAGTTAGCCTCGACATTTTTTTGTTGTGTGGGAAGTTCACAGGGATGTGATTCAGGGCATATCATACTTTGTAGTGAAAGAACAAATTTGATAGTGTATTTTAGTGGTGAGTTCCCCCCCGCCCGAATTTAATTGTATATAAGATGCAGGCTTTGTCCTTACAGTCTATGGTCCTAATATAGAGGGTAGATAGGGAAATAAAAATGCAGACTAATTGTTACAGTGATGGAAGCTTGTATAAAGAATAGCAACAAAGTGGTGGCAGTTATCTGGGAGACTTCAGAGAGTGTGTCTTTCAGAGGAAGCAGTGATTTCGATTTAGTAGTTTATCTCAGGGTTTTCCAAACCAGTCAAACTGCCTTTTGTCTCTCATATTTTTGACTAATACACAACTATCTTATGGTAGTTTCCTGAAGACACCACCAGGTTGTTTGATGTCTAAATGCTACTTCTCTTTGCTTGCCTGCATAATTGTGGGTTGGGTTTACTTGGACACCATACCTGGGCTCTCCATTCCAAGTTAAGAGTCACTTTCCTGTACCCTAGGGCTACCTGTGCATATGTTAATTTATTTTCAATGTACTCTGTAGTAATTGATTGCTTCTGTGATACCTGCATTGTACTCCATACTCATGGAGGGAAGGAAGAATATTTTACTAATTTACACGAACATTTTGTCAGACAAATTTGCTATGCATTTAATTGTACAGTGAATACTGGTATACACATTACCTGGATTTGACTTTTATTATTTCGCTACATTTGGTTAGTCAAGTATCTGTCCATTCAGTTTTAGCTTCCTTTACATATATTTTAAAAAAGTTTTCAAGGTAATTTGCATAGTGTACTTTATCACTGAAGAGCTTTTAACATTAAGATCATCAATTTTGAGCCAGGAATAGTGTACATGCCTATGATATCAGCATGTGGGAGGCTGAGGCAGGGGGGTTGCCAGTTTGAGGCCTGTCTGGCCAGTGTAGCCAAGACCCTGTCTCAAGATAAAACATTTAAAAAGAGACTGAGATGTAGCTTAGTATGAAGAGCCTCGATTCAAGCATCAGTGCTGCCAAAAGCATCAATTTTATTCATTTATTACAATTAACTTTAATCCTTTTTCACATTTGAGAATGTCATATGCCTTTATTGATTGGTGACAGGGTCTTGGCAGGTAGTTCAGGCTGGCCTTGAACTTGTGAGACCCTCCTGCCTCAGCCTCATGAGTGCTGGCATTATAGTTGTGTGCCACCACACTGGGCTATATTATTTGCTGTTTATATTAGGGCTATCACAGGGCTGTTCAAGATTTATTTGATAATTGAATTGAAATCTTTATTTTTGTGCTTTTGAATGTAATGTTTTGGCACTTAGAAGGAGCAATTTACTGATATAGACTCGGGAGTTTCATGGAATTGATATAATTATTATTAGAATGTATTGTTTAAAGGTTGAAATACAATGTTAAGTAAACAAAAAGGCAGTGGATTTAGGGATAGGGTGAGGAGTGAGTTATATTGGGAGGTACCAAAAACTGATCCTGGAAGCTAGTTCATTTTATTATGGCACTGGGAATTAAGCTATATTCCCATCCCTTTTAAAATATATATAATTTTTAAATTTTGAGACAGAGACTCACTAAGTTGCCCAAGCTGGGTTAGAATTTATGATACTCTTGCCTCAACCTCCCAGAGTGCTAGAATTACAGGCATGTACAACCACACCCAACTTAAAGCTAGGGTTTTGATTGCCCTCCTCTTAGTGTTTCTTTTAACACAGGGCCTGAGTGGCTTTAAACTTATGATCTTCCTGCCTCAGCCTTTTAAGTACTGTGATTACAAGCATGCACCATCACACCTGGTTTTTTACTGGGCCTTAAAGAATGATTTAGGTTGAGTTAAAGGAGGGCATAGTTACAGGATGGAGAAGCAGAGATTAGAGTGAATACTTTTCATGGAACAAATAAGATAAACATTGTAATTGGGGCTGTAGGTTCAGATTTGTTAATGAAAAGCACGTTGGTTTTTGGTCTTTGAGGATTTTTTTGGGATTACAGTGGGGATTGGTGATACTAAATTCAAGTGCTTGAAAAGGTTACCTTGTGCTTTTCTTTAAACTCACAGTTCAAATAATATATGCCTTTTCTTGGTATCATTTTTCCAATTAAAACTTTTTTTTTGGTACCAGGAATTGAACTCATGACCTTGCTCTTGCCAGGCAGATACTGTCCTGCTAAGCTATATCCCTGGCCCTATCCAATTGGAACTTTTTTCCTGGCTTATTCCAAGTAGAAAATGGCAGTTTCTAGTGTATTCTGTAGAAGGTAGAAAATGCGTAGAAAAATCCCAGTGATGAGTTGAGATTTATATGGAATGAACTTGGAGAGTTTCATTAGCATAAACTTTGGCAGTACTTTTCAGGAAAGGCACATTCCTTTCCTGTGAAAAGGGTACTATCTAAGTAGCCATTGGTGGGTTAGTCTCTAGGAAGCTTCTTAAAGATGTTCTGGGAAATGCATCATTGAGCTGTGGGTTCCTGGATTTGAGTGAATAAAGTTCAGATGATTTAAGTAGCTCAAGGCAGAAAGGGAGAAATGATTGTGTTTCTCTTCCTAGCTACTCATACCTGTGTGTCTCTAAAACTGAGTCATCCCATATATCACAGGTTGCTGATTCCATGAGTAGCTTTTCTTAAAGTAGGATATGGATCTGTCCATATTAGGAAATTTGTGAATAGTGTAGATAAGTGAGACTTTGTGTATAGATCCACAGAATGAGTTCCTGGAGCCTGAGATCTTGCATTTCTACAAGCCTTCTGTATGATTCCTGTGTGTAATGGAATGTTTAGGAAAAACTACCCTCCACACTTAGCACCCATCTTTTCATTCATTTATTGCAGTGGGTGAGGATTGAACCTAGTCCCTGCACATGATAGACAAGTGTTGAATCACTGACCTACATCCCTAGCTCTACAGAGAAGACTACTCTTACATTTTTCCATCATTTATTGATTAAGGTGCTACTAAATCTGTTTGGTTGATGAGTTTTGAATAACAAATAATACATTGAAAATTATGTTTGGCTTCTGAGTTTGTGAAATGGGACTTCCTGTAGGACATTCTCTCATGCCCTGAATTACCATTTTTTTCTTAGTACATTGGCCAGTCAGAGCTACCCAGTGGGAACTGGGTGCTTAAGTTTTGAATTACACCATTGGTGACTGTATAGAAACTCATAAATCTTTATTTACATTTCTGGTGAAAATACAAATTTGTGTGACCCTTTTTTATGAGGGTAATTTTGATGTTATCTGTTAATTACAAATGCATGTGGGATTTGGTCAGAATCTTCAATCATATTTCAGTTGACATGGACAGTTTATATGTTAATTGATTAAATTGATCACAGCGACATGGAATAAATCTAGTTCTAGCTAAAGTAGGCCATTTTGCTGTTTGATTGCAGATGTTGATCAGTAAAAGAAGGCATTTGAAAGTCACATGAGGGAACAGTAATGATGCATTGTTTTAAAAATATCAGTCACATATTGCCCATTTTACTCTGTAAGTTTTAATTAAAAATGTATGTAGTTGTCATAACTATTCTCACAATCAAGATGCAGAAGGGTTGCAATACATACATGCCAAAATCCTTCCAATACTCCTTGGTACTTTTTTCCTAACTCAAACTGTTAGCAACTATTGACCAGTTTTTTATCTGTGTGTTTTTGCCATTTTTAGCTTGTCATATAAGTGGAATGATATAATAAGTAGCTTGCTGAGCCTGACTTCATTCACAGAGCACAGTGCATTTGAGAGTCATCCATGTTATTATGCATAGCAGAAATTTTTTTATTATTATTTTTGAGATAGGGTCCCACTGGGTAGTTCTGACTGGCCTTGAACTCACTATGTAGCCTAAGCTGACTTTGAACTCCCAGTGATACTCCTGCTCAGCCTCCCAAGTGCTGGGTTTACAGGCATGTGCTGTCACGTTTGGCTTTGTTCCTTTTTATTACTGATTTGCATTCCATTGAATGAATGTAAGATAATTTCCTTAATACTCATATTTGGGTTGTTTCCATTTTTGATGACTACAAATAAAACCACTTGTAAGTTTTCATAGTTTTAGGTTTTTTACATTTGAGTAACTTTCATTTTGAGTTAATTTTTGCATATGATACAAGGTGTGAATTGATGTTTTTCTTTAATGTAATGGATATCCAATTTTTCATTGATTTGCCTGAAACCTTTGTCACAAACCATGCTGTCCTTATGTCCATAGGTCTATTTTAGGACAGTACTGATTTTTTTTTTGGTACCAGGAATGGAACTCACTACCTCAGGCTTGCCAGGCAAGTCCTGTGCTGCTGAGCTGTCTTCCTGGCCCTCCAATGATTCATCTTAATTACACTTTACATTGTCTTAATTTCTCTAGGATTATAGCAATCCTTGATATCAATTAGTGTGACTCCTCCCAATTCTTCAATTAAAAAATAGGGTATATGATAATATAAAATGTAAACCCTTCTTTTAAGGTTCAGTAATTTTCTGTTGTATGTATACCATATTTTGTTTATCTGTTCATTTTTAGATGGATGTTTAAGTTGCTCTCATCTGTTGACTATTGTAAATAATGCTCAACAGTGGACACATTTGTATAAATATCTGTTCAGGAGCTCTTTTTGGGCATATATGTAGAAGTGGAATTACTAGACCCCTACGGTAGGTAATTCACTGTTTTGTGGAAACAGTCATAGCAGTTTTCACAGCTCTGCACTGTTTTACTTTCCCAATACCAATTCATAAGGAATCTAATTTCTTCATATACATTTAGTTTTTATGTTGAAGGAGTATTGTTTATTGAATTAAATACTATGTTCTTTAAAATTCTGTAACTGAGATATATCTGATTTTTAAATTTTCCTTAGGTCAGCACAAATCAGATTTACATACAACCTTTGATTGCAGATAATACAAGAAAGTAAGTTTCTAAGTGATACTAGTAGAGATCCCCTTCCCTTTAACATAAGCAAATGAAGAATTTGAAGTTTATTGATGTACAAAGCATCAAAACACTTTAACCAAAATGTTTATTTTTTTTCAAATTGTCTATTTTTAAGAAGAGCCATTTTCTCATTATTGGCCTAAATTTTACTTAATTCTTCACATTGAAACTAAAGCCTTTGGAACCCTTTTCAGTGTTATGCATGAACTTCTGTTTCCAGATAATAAACCTATTTGTAAATGAGCTGGGCAATTTGATCAATCTTTTTTACTTGAAACTTATCTTTACCAAAATTAAACAGTACAACACATTTCCTCTATAATCTCTGTGAAGTGTTTGCCAACTAAACTGAAACATGGAGCTACTCTTCCATAGCACTCAGAAGGAAGAGCAATTTTAATGTCTATTTTCATAAGAACTTTCTCCATAGGTAATATCATATAAATAGGCATTGTACAATTCGTAGCCAGCAGCACATGCAGACCCCTGCATTGGGACCTTAGCATACTCAAACCTCACAAGTTGCTGGACCAGGTGGGCAGGAGGGCCAGAGAAGTGAGGGGAGCAGGGAGTGAAGGGTTAACAGGTGGTCCTGTTACTTAAATAGTGGCCATTCTAATAGGTGTGAATAGAACTTTATTTTGGCTTGATTTATATTTCCCTAATGTTTAGTGATTTGAGCCTCTTTCATGTGATTTGGGCAGATTTTTAAATATACTTTTAAAGTTAAGTCTTATAAAAGTTGTATGCACATTGTAGAATATTGGATAAATAACTAAAAATAAGGATACAAAGTCCCTCTTGTTTCTGTCTTCAGGTTTTTTCTTTTCTGTGCATGCATGCATTCAAACACACCATTAATAAAAGAGACATTTCTGCATGTGCTTTTGTGTTTTCCCTCCCTCTTTCCTTTCCTCTGTTCTCCCTTTCATTAGCTCTAAATTTCCATGTGAATAAAATTTTTCTTTTCTTTTTTTAAAGAGGGACATGCTGGGGATCAAACTCAAAAGCCCTGTGCATTCTAGGCAAGTATTCTACTGCTGAGCTATTCTCCCCCCAAAAGTTTCATTTTCTTTTTTCTTTTGGTTTTTTTTTGAGACAGGATCTTCCTGTATCTTCCAGACTGGCCTTGAACTCCCTCACTATGTTGCCTAGATTGGCCCTGAACTTGAAATTCTGCTGCTGCTGTCTGTCGAGTGCTGATGTGAGCCACTACACCTGAAGGCAAATGTTAATTTTCTTAATGCCCAGTTTATAACTCAGATTTCTCTTAATTTTCTACAAAGTCCTTTACAGCTGGTTTACTCAAACCATGTCCATACATCATATCTGGTCACTTAAAAGAACTGTGATAATTCATCACAGCCCACTCTGAATTGTTTTATTTTTTGTACTGGTAGGGATTAAACTGATGGTCTTGCTAGGCAGGTGCTATACAACTGATACGTACCTACAGCCCCCATTCTGTTTTTATATTCACTATATTGAAGCCTATATTCTGAACTTCCCCTGTCCTATGATTTTGACAATCGTATATCCCCTTGTAACCACCAACCACGATTAAGATAGAGAATGTCTCCACATACACCCCCCAATTTGTTCATTTCTTTGCAGTCAGTTTCATCTTGCACTTTGGCTCCAAGCAATTACTTTTTCCTTTTCTGTCATGGTAGATTAGTTTGCATTTTTAACACTTACCAAAATTTTGTAGTGCTAGTGATCAAACTCAGTTACTCATGCTCTTACAAGTGCTTGACAACTTAGCTACATCCCTAGCCCAGTTTTGCTATCTGTCTGGGGATTGAATTCATAGCTTTTTTACTGAGCTACATCCTCAGCCCTTCTTTTTAATCATTTTAATTTTGAAACAGGGCCTCACTAAAGTCACTAAGTTGCCTACACTAGGCTTGAACATAGGATCCTCCTGCTGTAGTAGTAGAGTACTAGGATTACAAATGTGTGCCACCATGTCGGCTCCATTTTGTTTTAATGATACTATCATGTTGAGATATTGTTGTTCAGTTTTTAAGTGTCACTTAGGCTTGATGAACTGGTCCCTGTGTTTTTTTTTAAACATTTTTTTGAGACAGGGTCTTGTTATGTAGTTCATACTATCCTTGAGCTCACTATATACCCGAGGCTGACCTCAAACATGCAGCGATCCTCCTGTTTCATCCCCTTCAGTGCTCTGATTACAGGCATGCACCACCACACCCCACTGGCTCCTGTGTTTCTTATAGTGGAAACTGTATCTAAAGGCTTCATGAATTCAATTTCGTATTTTTGGTTAAATTACATCCTAGGTAGGTTTGCATATTTGGCATTATAGTTCATTATGAGACAATTAGAGATGACAAAACTAATTTCTGGCTCAGGGTGATGACTGACTGATCCTCTCATTGCACTGCTTGTTTTTCACATTTAAATAGAAAATAGTTTATATACTGTTAATTGGGAACTAAAATGTGGTCAGTTCCTCATCAGCCACATACCGTAATATTTTAACAACTGTTGATAATTCTTGGCTTGAGTTACTAATTCCGCTAGGAACTAGGCACTGGCCTTCAAATTCTGTATTTATTGCCTGCCTTTTGTTTGTTTCTTTTCCTTTGTAAAATTTTTGTTTGCTAGGGATTGAACTTAAAGCTATGCACCTGCTAGGAAAGGGTTATATAACTGAGCATCCCCTCCAGCCCCACAGTGCCCTTTAAAGGAGAACTCTGCTTCATTAGGTGGGGTTGTTACCTTGAAATATAATTCATAGTGGAAAAGCAGGGTACGTGCTGGGTTTTTTTTGTTGCCACATTTCAAATTTAGGTGTTGATATAGTAATTATAATGATAAAGTGGATTTTCTGTCTATTTTTTGTTTTATTGCAGATCTTTATTGAGTATATTTTAAAATACTGTAGTCATTGTATTTGTTATTGTTATATTTTAAATTATGAGTTCATATTGATATTTCAATTGTTAATTGTTTTATTTGGTAAAATTACATAATAGTAATCTTTTTATTTTGTAATACCAGGTTTTGAATTCAGAGCCTTCATACTGTGCTATGTCTGTGTAACTTTTTTGTTATTTTGAGACAAGGTCTAGTTAAGTTGCATAGTTGCCCAGGCTGGGTTGAACTTTTGATCCTTCTGCCTCAGCTACCCAGAATACTGGGATTATAGGCATATGCACCATGCCCAGCTAATGTTTAACCATTTTTAAGTGTAGGATTAAGTGGTATTAAAATATTCATGTAATGTTGTATAGCCAGCTCCATTAACCATTTTCAGAACTTTTTCATCATTTCCAATTAAAATACTATAACCATTTACACTTAATTCTTCATTCTCCCTCTGGCAATGCAACCACCGTTCTGTTTGCTTTTTGAATTTTACTCCTATATGCACTGCATATGTAGTCTCTATTATTATACAGTATTTGTCCTCTTGTGACTAATTTCACTCAATAAGCCTTCCAGGTTCATCATGTTATGTAATATGTTAGAGTTTCTTCTGTTTTAAGGCTGAACAATCTGTTGTATACACACAGACACACACACAGACGCATGCCACATTTTGTTTATCCATTCATCCGTTGGACATTTTGAGTTGATTCTACCTTTTGGCTATTGTAAATAATAGTGCTGTGAGCATGAATGCAAAAATATCTCTGGATGCCTCCAATTAACAATTTTCTGTATTTTTTCAAAAATTTTATTTTGTAATTTTTTATTATAGCAATCAATTTTTACAGAGTTGAAAAATCGGAGTGAGGTTCCACATATTTTGTTTTTTTGATATGGGATTTTACTATATAAACTAAGCTGGCTCTGAACTTGTGACTCTCCTTAGTCAGCGTCCCATGTGTTAGAATTACAGGTGTGCCATACCACAGTTGGCAGGTCCTGTGCATTTTTTGTTTTTTCTTTTACTCTGTATATTTTTAACTGTCAGTGGAAATATCTTCTGTAGCTATAATAAAATATCAAGATCAGAAAAAAAGCTAGGGCCTCTCATGCCAGTAGTTGGGAAGCTGAGACAGGAGAATTTTAAGTCCAGCCTGGACTATACAGCTAGACCTTGGCTCAACCCCGCACCCATAAAAAGACCAGGAAATTGAAATCAATACAATATGCATTGCTTATTCAAATTTTACAAGTTAAGCATGTATGCATTTATGTGATGGTGTTTACTTGTGCATAATTTTTTCTAATTTTTTTTCATGGTGGTGGTTATTGAACACAAGTTCTTGTGAATGCTAGGCCCACTGAGCTTCATCTCCAGCACTAATTCTTTGTGTGTTGTTTTTTTCTTGTTTTTGATGATAGTGCCCATTGAAGCCAAGGTCTCATGCATGCTAAGTAAGTGCAGTGAGATGAGTCCAAGTTGTTAGGCGTGAACCCTGGATCTTTCTTCCTTAGCCCCCAGCATAGCTGGGACTGCTTGGTTGTGCTGGCCAATTCTATGCAGTTGTATCACATGTGTAGACAAATGTTACTACCAACTCCCTGAAGAGATGAAGCTGTTCTGCCACCATAAAGATATTTGGTGTTACTCTTATATAATCATATAAGAATATATATCTATTCCTCTTCTAGACCTTTTCTGTGCCTAATCCCTACAGTTTATTAGTCTGTTAATGATTTTGACATTTTCAGGATGTCAAATAAATGGAGATCATACAGTATATAATTTGAGATTTTTTTGACTTAGTGTAATGCTCATGAGATCTATCCAAGTTGTTACATTCTGGTATTTCATTCCTTTCTGTTGCTGAGTTGTACTGTGCCATAGTGTATTTTAACTACTCACTCACAGAGGAATATTTGGATTTGAATTAGTTTTTAAGACTGCCCTTAACAAAGTATTGCAAAGTTGATGGCTCAAAACAGTGGAGATTTATTGTTGTGGAGGCTAGAATTCCAAGATCTAGGGGTTGGCAGTGTTGAATCCTCCTGAAGGACATGAGAGAGAATGTTTATGCCTCTTTGGTGATTTGCTGGTGATCTTTTTTGTTTCTTGGTTTATGGAAGCATCACCTCCTTCTCTGCATTTTTACATAATATTCTCCCTGTGTGCTTCTATCTCCATATTACCCCATTTTGCAAGGGCACCATTCTTTTTGCTTTAAACCCCATACTAATGACTTCATTTTAAATATATAACTTCTTTTAAGATGCTGGCTTCAAATAATGCCACAATTTCAGAGGTATTGGGAGTTAGGATTTTAGTGTATGAATTTTTGTGTGCTACAATTTAACCTGTAACAGTTTCTTCCACATTTGGGCTATTACAAGGAAAAGCTTCTGATAACATTCATACATATATTTTTCTGGAAATCCTCTTTCATTAATATTGTTAGTTGTATTGTCATGGCTTGCTCAATGTCCTGAATTGATTTCAAAACATTTAATTTTCACCATCGTTTTGACTTTGAGGAAGAAGCAAAAGTTGTATGATACCAGATATGGTGAATATGGTAGATGAGGACATACCGTAAAGTTTTTTACAAGCCTCCTTTTCTGTGGGAATACACTCTGCAGCATAATTTATCCTATTTTTGGTTATACCTGATAAAAACATTCATGAAAGAGAACTTCCACAGCTGCTTTAGAAAGTGGCAAGAAAGATGAGATAAACATATTCAGAGATAAGTGGGAATTATTTTGAGGGGGATTAATGTAATTGTGTTTTACTGTGATGCAATTTAAAAAAATTAAACATTTTCCATGTATTTTGATCATACTGCATAATCACTTTGTCAACTCCTTTCACAGGCAACCTTTTTTTTTGTTGCCAAGCATTGAACTCATGACCTCCCACTTGCCAGAGCTAAATGCTTGTCCCTCACAGGCAACTTTTAAAAAGTTTCTTTTTAGTCCTTCTAGTGTCTCTCTCTTTTTTTTTCTTTGTATCCCATCTATTTGTTTTTATTTTGTGTGTATGTATGTGTGTGTGTATGTTTGTATGTGTGTGTCTTCTGGGATCAAACTGAGGGCCTTGCTCATGTTAGGTATGCATTATGCAGCTGATCCTACATCCCAGCAACTCAGTGTTTATTTTTATGCAGACTAGTGCATACATTGATATACACACTTTTTATTTTTTAAATCTTATGTGAAAGATAGCACAACTAATCAAGACAGTTTGATTTAAACTTTAATATTAAATGCTGGACTTAAGATCTTCAGAGTTTTTTCTATTTTTTCTTTATTTTATGTTTTTGAGTCTCACTATATAATTCAGGCAGGCCTTGAACTCAGTGTGTATCCCAGCCTGGTCTCTAACTCAGGGTGATCCTCCTGCCTAAACCTCTTGAGTGTTGGGATCATAGGTATGCCCTGAGCTCTTTAGTTTTCATGATGCTGTTGTACATGATAGAAGTGTGAGTTGAATCTGCCACATTTTTAAAATTAATTAATTAATTTAATTTTGAGACAGGATCTTCTATGTAGCCCCTGCTGGCCTGGGAGCTCATGTCTCCTGAGTGCTGGGATTAAAGGTGTGTGCACTAGACCCAGCCATCACATTGACCTTAGAACTAGTTTGTGGTCTGCAAATTATGATCAGTATGAAATAGTAGTTTTTTGGTAGGTAACTTAAAAAGTATGCAATTCTTAATTATTGTCATTCTGTAGTTTTGGGTAGAAAAATGAACAGATGGTATAGAGTTGAATACCTAGTAAGTTGTTATGGTTAATCAGAGTAGGTGAGTGAGACTACCCTATGTGGAGAGCACAATGAAGTAAAATCATGTGAGTGTGATACTTAACATATATCAATGAAATAATTTATGTGAAACAGTTGGAGAAAAAAAGTTTCTTCTTGTTCAAGATTCATTAATCAGGAGAGCTAGCAACCATTTATGGGAGAAAGGTGAAGAAGTTTATTATCATGAAAGGAATATTTTGAGTATTGTTGCCAAAGTACCAAAATAAATGGGAGGTCCTTGCACATGATAAATCACTTCATACATGTTTCTCAGTCTTGCTGCTTTATTTGGAAGATGCCTTTTTTGTGTGTGGATCATTACAACAAGTTTTTGGGTTGAAAAAATTTTCTACTTGAGAAGTTTTCTTTTGTAATGACTTTGTAGATAGACCACTCTACAAGAAATCATAACATCAAAGCTTCAATAACTTAATTATGAATCTCTAAAATAATAGTTTCTAGTTCTCTTCAGTAGAATATACTTTAAAATCTATCCAAAACATGCAAGCTCTGATGAAAAAAATTATGACGTGCTTTAAACATTTCATTACAGTAAAAGACACATTGCCATTAAATCCCCTCGAAATACGCCCACTGGCTTTAAACACACTTATTTCATCTTTCTTGCCACTTCCTGAAGCAGTTCTGGAAGTCCTCTTTCATGAGTGTCTTTATGAGATGTAATCAAAAATATGCTGCAGAGTGTCAACCCACAGAAAGGCAGGCTTGTTAAAAATATGTATGGTGTGTCCTTATCTGTCTTGAAGTGTGGCACCATGCACCTTCTGGCTCTTCCCCAAATTCATTGAAAGGTAAACATTTTGAATTGATTTAGGGCATCACAGAAGCCATGACAATGCAACTAAAATCACAAAAGAGAACTTGCAGATCTGCTTTAGAAAGCAAGAAAGATGGAACAACTGTGTTCAAAGTAAGGGGGAGTATTTTGAGGCATATTAATGGCAGTGTGTCTTTTACAGTTACAAATTTTTTAAAATTCAAGCATACACCATATGTTTCAAGCATACCTTGTATTTGTGGTAGTTTAGAAATATTCTTGTATTTGTAGCAGTTTAGAAATATTTTTTTGGCCTCACCCAGTGCATTGAAAATTACCATCATTTTAGGGTTTAGATTGACAGTTGGTCTATTTGAGTTAGTATATTATAGTAGATGAAATGTACTCATGGGCATAGAAAGCCACTGAAAATGGAGTAGGTTACAGGGAAAAATGTGAAGGAATTCTCAGTGATGCCTAGTACTTGTGATTTAGGTAACACATGTGTGTGCACACATATACACACAAATAAGATTTTTTACTATGTCTTAATGGATTGTCTGTGTTGTGTGAGGTGTGATGGAATCATGTGACATTTACCTTTCTTGGTAATTTTGACTTTGGGAAATAGCCAGAAGTCACATGGTGCTACATCTGGTGAATGTGGATGAGGACGCAGCGTTTATGTTTTTACAAGCCTGCCTTTTGTTGGATGCAGCAGCAGTCAATATATTTTTTATCTTATTCCCTAAAAATACAAAAAGAACCGCTTCAAAAATGGCAAGAACTATGGGATGCCTTTTCAAAGTGAGTGGGAGTACTGTATTTTGTGGGAAATTAATGGCAATGTCTTTTACTATAATACATTTAACAATTTTTTAAATACTGTATTTTTCCATCCCCGTGTACACATTTTCCCTTGAGTTTTATGGAAATAAATGTGCATTTTAAGGATTGGAGACTGCAAATTTCCACTGTTTTTGTGAAATAATACTTGATTTCATTGCTGCAGAGGGTTCTTAGTGCTTTTTTGATAACTTTGTGTGTTGCTTACTTGTTGGTAATTATGAGACTTTTGACTTGTACCATCAAGTTTAGAACATGGAAGAGAAATCTTGAATATTTGTTAAATAGATTTCATGAATAGTTTTTCATATCCTTTGGTGAGTTAAAAATGTACCTGAGACAGCCCATATTCTACCAATTGCTGCTGTTTTTTGGAAAAGCTACATTAACCAAAGTAGGTGAGTGGGACTAACCTGTTTTCTATTCATATTTTGCTAAAAATTATGTAAGCGTTGGTCCCTCTTTTACCTTATTTAAGGAGGAAAACGTGTGAGAATAGATATCAGTTATCAGTGTCATAATTTGTAAAATTAGATCTCAAGAATAACAGTAGTTATACATTTTGCTTGTTTAGTGGGAAGGTATTCTCAAATGATTGGTAATTGAAGTAAAAGCTTATGAATCTGTACCATATGACAGAAGCTAGTTTGATAAATGGGGGTTTACATTTAATTTTTTTTATTGTATAAACAGAACAAGATTTACCATCTCAGATATTTTTAATTGTATAGTTAGTAGTAATAACTATTCATAGAAATTGAAACAGACTTCCAGAATTTCTTAATCTTGCGTATCTGAAACCATACCCCTTAACCAATTTTCCTTTTACTCTTTACTCATTCCATGGTAACCACCATTCTGCTTTCTGTTTTTCTATAATTTGGCTGCTTTAGATACTTTGTAAGTGGAGTCATGTGGTATTTGTTTTTTTGTGACCGAGTTATTTCCCTTAGCATAATGTCCTCAAGGTTTATCCATGTCATGTAGTGTGTCGGTTTGTGAGTCTGTGGTTGGTTTGTAAGTCTGTGTGTCTTTCTGTCTGTATCTATCTACCTGCCTACCTATTTATCTATTTTTTGAGACAAGGAGTCACATATAGCCCAGGCTGGCTTCATACTTGAGATCCTCCTACTTCAGACTCCAGAGTGCTGATATTACAGTTGCTTGCCACCAGGCCTGACTTTGAGGAAGGGTCTTTGTGTGTAGTTCAGGCCAGCCTTGAACTTACTATGTAACCTAGGCTGTCCTCAAATTCAGCCTTCCTTCTCAGGCTACCAACTGGGATTGTAGGTGTGTAGAATCACAGCTTCAGAATTTTTTCTTTTTTAAGATTAAATAATAAATATTCCATTGTGTGATAGGCCACATTTTTGTTTATTCATTCATATGCGGATAGACATTAGGGCTACATCCACCTCTTGACTAATGCAAATAATCCTGCTATGAACATCGGTGAGCAAATAACTCTTTGAGACTCTGCTTTCCATGTGAAACTAGGGCCTTGTATATGCTAGGCAAGAACTATATTACTGAGCTACATCCTTAGCTCCCTTTCAGGGCTTTGTTTATTCAAGGTCTCTTAAGATTCTTTATGACTTTTAGGAAGAACTGTTGTGTTTTGCTGCTTGGAATTTTATAAGAGTTGCGACTTTTAGGAAGAACTGTTGTGTTTTGCTGCTTGGAATTTTATAAGAGTTGCACCGAATCTTTATATCACTTTGGGTAGTATGATGATCAAAATATTAACTCTTCTAGTCCATTAACATGAGATATTTTTCTCAGTATTTGTGTTATCTTTAATTTCTTTCAGCGGTATTTCATAGTTTTCACTGTAAAGTCTTCTACCTTCTTTGTTGGGTTTATTCCCAAGTATTTTTATTATTATTGATGCTTTTGCAATTGAAATTGTTTTATTAACTTTTTCAAATTGATCATTGTTAGTGCATAAAAGTGCAGCTGAATTTTGTGTGTGTTACTAGGATTGAACATAAAGGAATTTTGCCCCTAACTCACCCCCAGACCTTTTTATTTTTTAATTTTGCAACAGGGTCTCAATAGGTCACCCAGGCTGACACAACTTCGATCTTCCTGCCCTTGCCTCCCAAGTAGCTGGGAACGCCAGTGTACACCACTGCACCTGACTTGTGTGCTGAATTTGTATCCTGTCTGTTTATTGAATTCTGCCATTTTTGTGTATGGAGTTCTCTGTTTATGAGGTTATGATACCTGGCAACACAAATAATTTTACCTTTTTACTGATTTGAATGTCTTAAATTTTTTTATCTATTTGGCTAGGGATATGTTCAATAGAAGTGTTAAGAATGGATGTCTTGGCCTTGTTTATGATCTTAGAGGAAAGGCTTTCAATCCTTTACTATTGGGTATGGTGTTAAGTTGTGGGCTTATCATAAATGACCTTCATTATGTAGAGGTAGTTTCCTTCTAGATTATTGACTGTTTTTATAGTAAATGAGTTTTAAATCTTGTTAAGTGCTTTTTTTCCCCATCAGTTGAGGTAATCATTTTTTTTAATTTACTGTGCAATATTACATTAATTTTTGCTTGTTGAACCAGCCTTACATTGTGGAATAAATCCTGACTTGGTCATGGTGTATAATCCTTTAAATGTGTGGTTGAATTCTGGTTTGTCAGTATTTTGTTGAGGACTTTGCATCATTGTTCATCAGCAATATTGGTCTGTAGTATTGTTTTCTTACATTGTCTTTTTTCTGGCTTTAACTTGATTTTTAAAAAGTAATTTGCATGATTTCCTCTTTTTCTAGGGATGCTTATTATTAGAATTAAGTTAGAGCACTACAGACATGAATGGTTTCCTGTTAATTCCCACTGTCTGCAGTAATAACCAATGAAGAACCAACTTCTTTTATCTGAAATAAAAAATGGAAGTATCTACATTGTGTTCACAAACTGAATTGTGAAAGCATATTTGATTTGTCACTAGTTGTACATTGCGACTGTTAGGAAAAAGGTTTGTGACTTTATATTGAATGGATTTTAATGCTGGGTATATTAATAAAATCTTAGCTAATCAGAAGTGAACAACTGATCCTAATGCAAGGCAGAGGTAGGAGGATCACAAGTTTGAAGTCAGTCTGGGCTACATAAATGGAGCCAGTCTTCACTGACTCCAAACAAGAAACAAAAAATTGGATATGTAATCGTATATTCTATGATGTGGTCATGCTTAAATGGGAAAAAGTGTTGTACTTTTTAATAGTTACTGGAATGCTAAAGTTTAGTTTAAAAATTTCCCTTATCCTCTATAAAGTGGTTTACAGTATTTTGTATTTTGGTTTTATTGTTTTTAACTTGTGGAACTGTATCTCATTTATGGTTGTCTCCATTAGCATATAAATTAACACTCACTTCATTACTTCATGTATTAAAAGATGAAAGATTTATGTGACCTGAGCAGAAACCAAACTATCAGTGCTTCATTTGGATACTTTTTAAACTACCTTTAATAAATAAATATAAAATCTTTATCTATTGAAAATATGCAAAATGAAAATTGTATTTCCTTTGAATCAAAGCCAGATTATCTCATCTTCATCTACTTTGCTATAAAATCTGCTCTGAGATATATGCTTTTGCCTGAAATCTAATGAGTGGTGTCTGTTGTAAAATGGTTTTGATGGCAATGGCAATACCATATTTTGCTTAAATCATGCAGTATGCCATTTACTATTTTTTTTTTGTTTTGGTATTGGGGATGGAACTCATGACCTTGTGCGTGCCAGGCAGGCGCTTATGCTAAGCTAAATCCCTAGCCCCATTTACTAATGTTAATGCAACATTTGAGCTCCTTGTAAATTTGATTTTCATATACCTAGGTATCTGTTTATATCAGCTAATTGCGTTGTGTCTGAAATATTGATAGCTACTACATCCAGTTTTAATTACCTGTTTATTCATGGTATATTACCATATAGGACAGTTTGCTAATAGGATATATACATATTTTAATTAACTTAGTTTATAAAGTTAAATTTAGAGTGTGATACTAAAATGTAAGTGAAATGTGTTAGCTTTCCATCACTGTAATAAGATATCTGAGATAATCAACTTACCAAGTGAAAAGGTTTCGCACAATTTTGAAGGTTACAACTCATAGTGGATTGGCCCTATTGTTTTGGGCATATGATGAGGCAGCACATCATGCTGGAAGTGGCAGGACCAAAATGTTCATCTCATTCTGAGCTAAAGAGCAGAGAGAGAGAGCAAGGGATGAGAGATATATGGTTATGCCTAAATAACATGCCCCCAATGACCTAAAGACCTCTTACTAGTTCTCACCTCTTAAAGGCTCTCCTGCCATCCAGTAATGCCATCCTGGGAACCACATATTTATAGGTGGACCTTTGGGGGACATTCAAGGTCCAAAGTGTAGCATGAGACAAAGAGTGGTCATTTATGGTTCCTTTAAAAATGATTAACTGTTTGCCTCACCAGACTGAGACATGATTTTAAGTTGATAGTAAATGATAAAATAACTATTTTATGTGTTTTGATTTTATGTTGGGTTGGAGCCAGAGTATATGTAGTCAACTGTTGTTCCTTAGGGAAAACTAGGGAATTGGCAGACTTGGAATTAGATAATAGTACTTTCCCTAATAAGTCAAGGGTAATGTGGCATATAGTGGCTGGTAGCCAGTCACAGTATGGTCAGACAGGTGAGAGGATAGTATTATGATATTCAGGTTAAAGCAACCCAGGATACACATGGAGAGTGTTTTTGTGTAAATTTGTGAACAGGATTCTAGTTCCTGGGATAGAGTGATAGATGTATTACAGCAATAATATGTCAGAATATAATGCTTGGAGGATTCAGGAATACGTTGCAGCTGAGTGCAAGTTGGTAGACTCTTCAAGTGTAGAGTAGAAACATTTTCTTGTTAACCCCCCCACACCTAGTAAATACAGTCATTTGTTACTGAGTTCAAAAGTGGCATGCTAGATTTTATATACAATCAGAGCTGATGATTAAGAACTGAGAGAGTGTGGCAGGTACATACAGTGAGCCATGTGATCCCAGTCAGGTTAAGGGAATAAAATTTCTTTTTGTCATTTTCTTTTGATTTTTTTTTGAGATGGTTCACTGTACAGGCTGGCCTTGAGCTTGCAGTGACCCACCTGCCTCAGCTTCCTAAGTGCTGGGATTACAGGCATATACCACCATGTCCATCTTGAGATATATATTTCACTCTCTTTTTTTTCTTGTCTTTTTTTTTTTGAGATAAGATCTTGTTATGTAATGTAGTGCAGGCTGGCCTTGAACTCATTTATGTAGCCCAGGCTGACCTCAAACTCAGGACTCAGAACAGTCCTCATGCCTCAGTCTGCAGAGTGCTGGGATTATAGGCGTGAGCTACTATGCCTGGCTTGAGTTATATTTTGAAAGTGTTGAAGAATAAATGAAGACAAGGAAACTAGGAAGATCACCGAGCAATCATACCCTACCATACTCTTGAAAATAGGAGAGAAACGGGTATGGGTTTCCAGTTTTGTCTGGCTTTAGTTTTTGGAAGTGTAGTGTGATGCCTCTCTGTGTAGACTGCCCCAGTATACTCCTTCCTGTCTTTCAGAAAATAAAAGTTATTTTTGAATGTTGTGGCCTTCAGCATGTTCAGTTTGTCTACTTATTTGAGAAAGATCTTTTACTTTGGATCATGGCTCTTCCTTTTTCATATTATTTTAAAGCTTTAAAGTGCTGATGTTATACCTATACTCCAGTTAAGACATGAGCACAGAGTCATTACTTCTTTGCATATTTCTTTTAGCCACACTTTGTCCAGATTGCTTACTAGAACAAGGACTACCATTGCAAATTCTTGAGGACTACATCTAGGTTTCCAAAGAAAGTGTATTTGCAAATGATTTATGTGGTAACAGTAGTGGATGTTGTTCATAAGCTTTTAGATTAAGGTTTATTACCAGTTTGAGTATATACATGCTCATCACTTGATTTGTCATTTTCACCATGCCATTTATTCAGAAGACAAATTGAAGCCATAGCTGGAGGGAAGTAGAATACCTTTTGGGTAATGAGATTTTTAAAAAAGATTGTTAATCATCAAAAGGGCAGTGGATTTTTTCCTTCTTTTAAAGTAGGTATTATTTCAAATTTAAATTTTTGCGAGCCTTTCATTTAGCATAAATCTAACAGGAATATTAGTAACTTTCCTTTTTGATCAAATATATAGTTAGAATAACTTAGCAGTCACAAACTCAAACTGTAAGACAATCTCTTCTTTTCTAAGAGAATGGGTAGGCCAAAGAAAGGAATATACTTTTGGATCTTGTTGTCAGAAGTCTGTAAGAAACTTTCTATTCCCTTTTCAAAATGAGTCAACAAACAAGGAAATTATGATTGAATTCAAAAGTTTTTGTGTGTTTAACTATAAAATTAAGGACCTAAAATATTAATGTTAGGTTTTATCAATATAAGTTTGTAGTTTCTCATGTAGTTCAGGTTTTTATAGGATACATTTTCCTTTCATACTTTTTTGTACCAGGAATCAAACTCAGGGACTTAGGCTTTCCAGGCAGGCTCTGTGCTACTGAGCTAAAATCCCTGCCCCTCATGATTTGTTTTGTGTTAGCAAAAAATAAGATTGTAAATTAAAATTTTAAAAATCACATTCCACTATTCTGATATGATAATTTTTTTTCTTTTGCTTCTTTGCCTTTTGTTACTGTTAGATGCCAGTGTATGATTTTTTGGTTTGCTTTTTTTGAGATGGGCTCTCACTGTTTAATTGAGTCTGGCTTTGGACTGTGTACCCAGGCTAAGCATTAAACTTGTGGGGAATCCAAGTTTGATTCCTGGTACTTCAGTCTCCCAAATGCTGGAATTATAAGCAAGCACTCCCATGATTGGCTCCTGTGTGTGTGTGTGTGTGTGTGTGTGTTTAATGTGTCGGGCTTTATCCATGTTGATGCACAATCATAAACTTTATGGTATGAATGTTACATTTATTCAACTGACGTACCATCCCTTAATCCATGGTTGGGTATTTAAGCAATTCCTAATTTTATGTATTTATAGTAAAACAGTGGTGGACTTTTAGAAATGTTATATACATATATTAAATATTAACTTTTTAGGTAAAAGGATATGACCTTTTTAGGGATAGTATTATGAAAGAGAATTCAATATTGTATATCAATTTGCTAGTTTTTAGCCACTGAGTAGATCTGTATTTTTAGTGAGAGAATTAGCACACCAGTTACTTAAATTGTTCCCCTCCACAATGTTCCCAAGTAATAAATGGACTCTGAGGAACCTTAGTAGTGATAATTCCGTTTTTGTCTTTAGATGACTTGAGACTCAATTGAAAGACACTTGAAACCATCATTCTTTCTGTGAAATAATTAAAATTGCCCTAAGATTGTTTTTAACAATATGAAAAAGCACATTTTTTGTGTGCTTAAATTTCGGAGGGGCAATATCAGTGAATTTAATTTAGCAAGTCAGTTTTTGGAGCAAAAGATGTAAGCACAATCATAGCTTTTACATATTGAGTCTATGTTTTAGTGATGGCAACATACTACTTACTCTAGAGTTCTCTTATTCAGGAGGAATATGTTACAAGATCCTCAGTAAATACCTGCAACCAAGGGTAGAACTCAGCACCATATATACTGAACTGTTTTCTCCCACTATATATACATACATAGAGATAATAAAGTTTAGTTTATAAATTAGGCAAATATATTAACAAATAATAAAATAAGACATTTGTAACAATCATACTGTTGAAGATTTATACGCTGGCCTTTGTTAAGTATAATACGAGTTGCTTGAAAAAATGCGCTATCATAGTAACACAGTAGATTTGATAACTGAGGGAGCAAAGTGACTAATGGTGGGTATTGTATATGCACCACAGTTACTGTGGGATGCCTCGTGTACTAGGTGGGATGAGGTGCAATGGCAGGTCATTTCATCTTGCTACTCCAAATGGTGCACAGTTTAATACTTAAAAATTTTTATTTTTGGAGTCGTCCCTTTAATATTTTTGGAGAATGGTTGATCAAGGTTAAGTGAAGGTGCAGAAAGCTAAACAGTGGATAAAGGGGAACTGCTATCTAGTTTTGAACCCTAACATGTTGCTTCTGCTTTTAATATATGCTGTTTACTCTCTGAATGTGCTTGCTCAGTTTTCAGTAAGGAGAAACAAGCTGGTTGTTGCTCGGTAGGTCCCCTCAAAAGAAAAATAGTGATTGAAGTGATGTAAAATTCACGCTTCTGCTTTATTTTCTAAAGCTGTTAAAAGGGCAGTTCTTCTGTAGTAGTTGTAATGAGTTAGTACATGTAATAAAGACCTCAAAGTTTTCTTTGAAAACTAGGTGAGAGCTCCACCTTGTGATCTTTGAGCATATTTTTTAAAAAAATTAATAACCCGAAGTAGCCCAGGAATGATGTGGGGATTTTGCTTTTGAAACTCACAGTTTAATTTGATTATTACTTGTTACAGTTTTAGGCTTCTCAGTTTAGGTCAGTTGGTTTTAAACACTTTGAAGGCAAGAATTTCATGGTGTCCTAGTGGGGAAGCAGATTATATGCAGTTACAGATATTTAAAATAAAAATGAAACATTTTCTGTACTTTATGTAGATTAAAGTTTATATTCTTTAAGAATTCCCAGTGATGCAGTTCTGTAATACCAGCACTTTGGGAGGCAGAGGCAGGAGGATCTTAAGTTTCAGTGTACCCTGGGCAAGTTAGTGTGAGAACTTGTCTCAAAATAAAAAATTGGGTCTGGAATGTAGGTCAGCATGAAAGCCCTGAGTTCAGTCAACAGTACTACATGCACACACACAACAAAACCCAGTGTCAACTTAAACATTGTTCTACCACCCTGCTTTTAAATTACAAGGTAGCCTTAGTTGTTCTGATATGTTATTTTAATAGCAACTTAGTTATTTGATGATTAAAATGGTGAAAATTCACAATATACATGCATTTTTTTTAGCATTTAATATTAGGTGTTCCTAGAGGTGTCTTCTAGTGGAATTAATGTTTTCATTTTTTTTAGATAGGTAGTTACCTAAGGTCAAGGATCACTGCTGTCTTGTTTCATTTACTAGGTTTCCAGTGCCTAGCACTGTGCTTGGCACATGGCGAATACTTTTAATTGGTTGGATGAATTTTTAGAATAGAAAGAAGTTGTCTAGTTCAATATATTGTACTCTCTGTCAGACCCCGATATAATACTATCCTTTAAAAAATATAGGCTCCTTGTTTTGAGAGATTCCCATTCCAGATTTTGCTTTTGTGTTTGCTTTGGTTCCTAATTATCAATTTCCTAGCCAGGTGTAGTGGCACATGCCTGTACTCCTAGCACTTGGGAAGCTGAGGTGGAAGCATTGCTACAAGTTCGAGGCCAAGCTTGAACCATATAGCAAGAACTTATCTCAGTAACAAAACAAAGCAAAACAAAACAACAGGAATTATATACCCTATTATCAAATTCCAGTTAGTACAAGTTGGATGTTCCTTATCTTAATAGTTCAGATTTTGGAAGTTTTTGTACTTTTTCTTAGCCAAAAGGTCAAGAAGTGTTAACTTTAGGAGTTTTTTGGAGTTTTGCATACTTGTGTGGACTTTATTTGGTTAAGTATTCCTGCTCTGAAATTGAAGTGCTCCAAAATTTGAAACTTTTAGGCATTATGTCAGTGCTCAGAAAGTTTTGGATATCAGGGATTTTTGGGTTTGGGTATTAGGAATGCTTAATCTGTATAGTCTGTGCTGTGCAAAATAAATTGAAGTAGATAAACTTCCTATACACCAAAATTAATTCTGTGATATTTAGGGGAATGTAGTGTGTTACATAATATTTAGCATTCTCTAATTTTTAGAGCTGATACACTTTTTACATTCATCACTGGTGATTCCTTAACATACTGTATTTGTGAAACATCTTTTGTTTTTGTTGTTTATTTGGCATAGAGTCTCATTATGTATGTCCAGGCTGGCTTTGACATCTCTATGTAGTACATAGCACAGGCTGGCTTTGAACTCCAGGCAGTCTCCCTACCTCAGCCTCCTGAGTGCTGGAGTTACAGGTGTGTCATCATATCCACACTATGAGATCTTCAAAGTCTTCTGAAAAACTGTGTTGCAAGAAAACACTAAGTTTAGCAGAGGGTTTTGTGTGTGTGTGTGTGTATGAGAGAGAGAGAGAGAGAGAGAGAGAGAGAGAGAGAGAGAGAGAGAGAGAGAGGAGTGGTTGCTGAGGATGGAACTCCAGCTAAGCCCATGTGTTATAACTGAGCTATACCTGCTAGCCCTAGCAAATTTGGTTTTTATGAATTGTTTAGGGAGGTAAACAGAAACGGTGACAATCACATGACCATATTTTATTTCCATATGCCATTTGGATGATCATATCTGTTGATCTGTGCCTCTCTAGTTCCCTTTAAAAAACAAAATGGTTTATAAATTCTGTTAGGATTTTAAGAGACAAAGGTGTGTCCTTTATGATAAGCTTCAGAATTACGTATATGTTGCGTAGGTTATTATAAAACTAAAGACGGGGTAAGACTTAGTAGTCTTGGAAGGAAACAATCTATGTCAGTAATTTAGGACAAGGAGATGAACATACCAACAGTTATATCTAAATATTTTACAATATGAATACCTGTCAGAAAAAAGAATAGATTCAAATTGGTAGTATATGTAATTTTTGATTACTCAGGGTTTAATTTATGGATTTTTCACTTTTGTTTTCTCCCATTACATCATTTGTTATTTTGCAATTTACAGTTGTTTTTTTGTACTGGAAATTGAACTTGGGACCTTGCACCTGCTGGGCAGGCACTTGTGCCACTGAGCTATATTCCCAGCCCTCATAAAGTATTTTTATAAGCGAAAAGTTATTTTTGTTTTAGTTTATCTTGAGTAAGCTAAGAAATCTTTTCTTTTCTTTTCTTTTCTTTTCTTTTCTTTTCTTTTCTTTTCTTTTCTTTTCTTTCTGAGACAGGGTCTCACTATACAGTTTAGGCTGGCCTTGGGCTTATTTTGTAGCTCAGGCTGCTCTCAAACTTGCAACGATCCTTCTGTCTCAGCCTCCCAAGTGCTGGGATTATGGGAGTGTGCCACCATACCTGGCTATAGTGACCATTTCTGATGTGTTAAAATACACCTAAAGAGTTAAGTTGGATCTCTCTTTCTCTTTCTCTTTTCTCTCTTCTCTTTCTCTTTCTGAGAGAATTTAACCACAAAATTCAGGCTGACCTCGAATTTGCAGAGATACTCCTGCCTCAACCTCCTAAGTGCTGGGATTACAGACTACTTTTTTTCTGTAGGTGGCTGCCAAGTGGTGTACTAGATTTTCTTGGGAATTAAAAAATACACATAAGACAAAAAATTATAGTCTGATATGGTGATATGTGACGTGCCTATAAAACTAGCACTTGGGAGGCTGAGGTAGGACGATAGCAAGTTTGAGGTCAGTTTGGGCTATATAACAAGTCCAGACAAGCCTGGACTACATAGTGAGGCCCCCTCCCCTTTCTTTAAAAATAGCTTCAAACCTTAGCTTTGTGTTTCCATTTTGTTATAGACTGGTCATTTGGTTTTGACTTATTCTCTCATTTAGTAAATGTATGTTTGACCTTCAGAGTTAGAAATACTTTTGGTGTGGCTAGATCTGCATTTACTTGTTCACAAGTGGCATTATACTGTCCATATTACTCTCCCTGTATGCTGGGAATAGAACTCAGAGCCTCATACATGCTAAGCAACATAGGACATTATTTGTGTTAAAATTAATTGTAAGTTCCTTGAGGGGAGTAAGTCAGGTATAACTTTTCCTCTTTCTCAACACAGTGTGCTATTATTATGAAAGGGATTGTTTATTAGTAAGACTGTTTCCTCAAGGATAGAAAAACCTGTTTTTACAGTATTTAAAATTTTATCTTGAGTTTTTTATTAACTCCTTTTAAACATATCTGTAGACCATCAGCAAAAAGCTATTCATTTTCAGACATTTCATATTAAGGTTTAAACTCATTACAGAGATTTCACGACCAGTAAAAAAAAAAAAAGGTATCAGTTATATCCTATACCTTTTGAGAGAGAGATAGAGTAAGTTAGTTACAGGCCAGTCATAAGAAATTTTGGACATACTGCCTAACATACATGCTACTTTCTTCCTCTTTTGGGGTATTGTTATTATTGTAGAACTGTAAGAGGTCTAACAAATGTATGTCTATAAAAACAATCAAATGCAAGAGGAAGAAGTCCTTATTTACTAAAATGTATTAATAGATACTGGAAAATTAAGCCTTTATATGTGGATGTCCCTTTCCAATGTTTTTGATATGTCAACATGTCATTTTCTCTTTTTTAAAGGAATTGTCTTTCTTAGAAGAAAGAAGCAAAGTATCATTTTACTCAAGTAAAATATATGAGTATACTTCTGATATTGGAGTGTTCCAGAAGATGATAAAGAAATGATAGCAGCTCCAGAAATACCAACTGATTTTAATCTACTACAGTAAGTTATTTATATTGTGGTAAATTTTACCTTTTTTCCTGCAAAATGGGAATTGGTAACTTTGCTTAAATTTATTTGTGTTTGAGAAGATCTATTATGTAAAATAGTATGTATTTTTGAACCAGTTTTTCAACATTGATGGGGCTTCATAGTAGTTAATATTCCATATTATTTTGTGGTATGGTTTTTTTTACAGTGTGTAATTTATTATTTTTTGATGAGTCATTTAAAATCTATTCTTGCTTTTGCAATAGTATTTTTTGAGGGTGCAGCATAGATTCTTAAAAATTAAAAAGTTCCTATTAGAGAGGAATATGTACCATGCATCAATGTTCAGGATATAATGACAGATTTCTGTTATAAAGCCAAATGATGATAGGCTAAAACAATTCTATCTAGGAGAGTAGGACATGCAGTCCATAACTTTTACAAATGCATACTGGTCAACAAAGTGATTTCATCATAGATATGATTTATACTCCTGTCTTGAAATCTGCCTGCATTCCTTAGTTAACTTTTATTCTGTTTATTTCTTGGTTTTTGATGTACTAAGGAATTTGAACTACTATATATATGTAACAGTGGTTTTCATACTAAGCTCAAGTTTGTGAGGTGCCTCAGTAGAAGGTGGGCCTTTAAACTGTCTACAGATACATTTAATTCTCTCACTTATTACTCACTGAAATATATATACACTTTCCTGTTAGGTTCTTTTTGAAACGTTTCAGTTTAGTTGCTAAAAATTTTGAGTGTCATAAATAGACTGTACATAATGACAATCAGTGTCTGTTTCAAATGGCGGGGAGATTTTGATATTTTTAAATTTTTTGAAGTTTGAGTCTACTGGGGTATTATCAGTATTCAAAAATATATATGTATATATTATGGGAATTGAACTCAGAGCCCCAGGTATGGTAGGGAAATGTATTCTACCATTTGAGCCCCATTTCTAACTCTCAAAGTAAAAATTTTTAATGTGATTTTCATGCTAGTGTATTTTTTTCATTTTAGTTTGTTTTTGGTGGTGTTACTAGAGATTTAACACAAGGCCTTCTATTATTTACATATAAATAATGCAGCTAGCTTATTACTATTTTATTATAGCCCCAGCCTTTTTATTATTTTTAAATTTTGAGACCGCTTCTCACTATATTGCCCAGGATGGGCTCTGGTGTTTCCATCCTTCTGCTTTAGCCTGTCAGAGTACTGAGTTTCCAAACTTGTCTCTACCATACTTGGTACTTTTTAAAGCTTCCTGAGGAGTTTTTTTGTTTGTTTGTTTGATGAAATACATGGGATAACAGAGAATGAAATTAAACTTTGGTTTGGTTAGTCTAAAATTATCTAAAACATGCCAGGGAGATAGCTCAGTGGCATGGCACCTATCTGGCAAGTGCGAGGTACTGAGTTTGATTCCTGGTACTAAGAATAAAAAATAAAATTATCCAAGACATTGTTTTCCCAAAGCAGCACTTTTGGTAAGAATTGCACATATTGGCAACCCGCTTGGGACTCCTGTCTCTCTTCAGACAGAAGCTTTCTTTCTCTCAATAAATATATTCTGCTCTCAAAATGAATTGCACATCTTCCAAGTCTTTGAAAAGTTGAATATTACCTTTGATAAAATACTGAATGTCTACTGTGTATAAAATACTATATTGACTCTGAGAGGAATTAAGTTAGATCTTTCTGCCTTTATGGGCTTTTATTTTATTTTGTCTTACTTATTTCTTTGTAGCATTGGCAATCAAAACTAATGATGCTCTACTACTGAGCTACACCCAAGCTCTTTTTATTTATTGTGAAACAGTGTCTTGCTGGGTTGCCCAAGCTGGCCTTGAACCTGTCATCCTCCTGTCTCAGTCTCCTGAGTATCTGAAACGAGCTCATATTTTAAGAGAAGATCATGTATTTATTTACTGTATTGAGATTATATACTATTAAAAAGTTCATATAGATTAGATTGACTTAGAATATCTTGATTAATAAGGACCTGAAATAGGATAGTGGATAAAAGAGAATTGATGTTCTGGGGTAGAATAAATCTAGAATTTGGCTGAGAATGTGGAATTGGTAGGGATAGTTAAAGAGGAGCATAGGATTCCACTTTCTGATGGGTAACTCATGTTTTAGATTACTGAAGGATTAATTCAGTATCCTCTGTTGACATACAGAGGTATTATTTGCCTAAGGTTGCTTCTTGATCTTTAATCTTAAAGCATCAAAGAAATTAAGATTTGTAGCAGTACTTTTTTCTGAGAGTTATTTTATAGCCCTGTTCTGATTATTCACTTCAGTTTTTTTTTTCCAGAAGGTTTTAGAGTTAGTAATCAAACCTCTAGTGCCTCATTTTTGTAGTTGAGATAGCCTGGAAATTTAAGAGTATAACTGAGGCTTTGATTACCTTGTGGCCCTTGGAATATCACGAAAATTGGTGACTATTCACAAATTTATAACAGTTACTGGGCTAAGTGACTGGGTATTATACAAGTGTTTTGGGAAGGTCAAAATATTTATGCACCAAGATTTTTATTGTTTTATTCATTTTTTATTTTAAAGCAAAGGCACAAAATTTCAGAACAAGATCATAGGAGAGTAACAATGGTTAGTATATTGTGTATTGTTATTTTCAAAGTAGTTGCTCATATTGCAAGATCTAGGCATGAAAAGTTGATCAAACAATATAGATACAAACCTTTCTGTTCAATGAACTAATAGCAATGAGAAGTGTAACTATCTTATTAACTATTTTGTATATTTATTTTTCCTTTGCCATTCCTTCTTTTCTTCTTTCCCCATCCCAGTATCTCTTTTTTTAACAGTTTCTCCCCATTTCACAATATCTGTTGTACATTTTGGATCTTACTTTTTTAGGGGCTGGGAATTTAGCTCAGTGGTTCAGCACCTGCCTGGCAAGCATGAGACCCTCAGTTTGATTCCTGCTAACCAAAAAGGAAAAAAGAGAAAGAAAGAAAAAGAAAAAAGAAGCAAACAACTATTACTCATTGCTTACAAATGTACTGCCTTCAGACACCATCCCACCAAGACATTTAAAAGCATTTGAAAATTGTTTTTGGCCAGGTTATATAGACACATGAGAAGAATATTGATACCAAGTCTTTTTAAAATGTAGCAGGCATAAATTTCAGTGCATGAACTCTGAGAAATGGCATTTATTACAAATTCTTTCCTCATTATGATAGGACATAGTTAGGATTCCCACTATCTTCAGTAGTATTTAAATTACTTTGTAGGTAAGTGCTATGAATAGTAATTTTTTCTTGACAACATCATAACCATCACTTTAGATTTATGAAGTATTCCTACTTCACAGCCTCTGGACAACTGGTGTTATTGTGGCAATAAAGATGGAATTAGAGCAAATCTAGATTGAGAAAACTAGCTTTATAAAGATAGCTTTTCCATTGGATTCCATTTATTTGAAGCAAAAGTGGAATTATGTTTAACATTTGGTGGGGTAAAATGTTTGTCTGTTATGGATGATGCCCCATTCTAAAACCCAGTGTGACTCAAATACCAATATAAGTAGACCCTTGCTTTAAGTGTTTTAAGTATGGCTATGTTACTACTTAGATGTACCCATGTTTATACATGTGGAAAAGATCACACACATTTATCTAAATCACTGTTTCCTTATGTCTGAGAAAGTCAAAATTATACATAAAGGATCAATTTTTCGGAATGCAGATTTATTGTTTGTGTTTTAGAGATTTCATTCTTCCCTATGTTTACATGTTACAGATGAGCATACTGAGATATTTTCACTTGCACAAGATGAGTTATTTAATGCTAAAACTGGTTGTTCTGACTACTTTACTACCACTTAAAGGAGTTTATAAGTATTTAACACACTTCTCTACCCTTTCAAGTGATACATAGTTTCTTAAAATGTTGTATATATACTCTTTCAGAAATGCATGTTTTATATACTGAGTCATAAATTTATAAATGATTTTTGAGTGAGGTAGAAGAGGTCAGAAGATCAATAATACTTCTAAAATTCCGTAAAAATGTCCAATTCTGAGTGTTAAAATTGTTTCCATTAAGTGCAACATCTTTGCTGTGATGTTTTGGGAAAGCATTTTAATTACTTTTAATGCTAATATTAAGTTTTATAATACATTAACCAGCCCTTTTAGAAAATGTTTCATAAATAAAAACTCCGTCTTATGTTTCTAAGGATGGTCTTAAAAGTTTGCTAATTTTTTGTTTCAGGGAGTCAGAAACACATTTTTCTTCGGACACAGATTTTGAGGACATTGAAGGAAAAAACCAAAAGCAAGGGAAAGGCAAAGTATGTACCAAATATGTGATTTAATTTTGATTCCAAAAATTGTGTGTGTGTTTCCTGTGTATGTGTATGTGAGAGAGAGAGAAAAAAGTACACACACACACACAAAGACAGAATTTTATCTTTTAAAAATGGCTTGTTTTGGGGACTGATTGGCATGTAAAAAATCATGTATTGCTTTGCTTTATATTTTGGGAAAAAATAGCTTTATAGCTACTCTGTCTTAAAAAAAGCAAAAAACTGAGTTGGGCATGGTGGTGCACACCTGTAATCCCTACACTTGAGAGTCTGAAGCAGGAGGATCACATCAAGTTCAAGGTCAGTTTGTGCTACAATAGTGAACTCAAGATCAGCCTGAACTATACATTGAGATTATGCCTCAAAAAAGTAACATATAACCAATTTTAAGTCTTTAGTGGGTAATGCACAACAATCATTTTACACCTTATAAGTAATGCCAAGTTTAATAACCAACAAATTTAAGTTCTCAATCAAATGCAAGTTCAGAGTATGAGTGGCTATAAAAGAGCTATAGATTGTTTTGGAATGTACATTTTACCCTGCATTCATGTACAGACATTCCTCATTTAAAGACCAAGCTCTGTTACTCCCATTAAGTTGTTAAATGAATTGATTGCAAAGTGAGGAATTGTATATAGTATGTACTTTACAGTACTTCAGTACAAAGGAAATTCCAGCTTTATGACTTTGCTTTTATTTGCATAACACATGCAGTACTGTAATGTGTAACAGAATGTAAAACTGTAGTACTGTCATGTACAGTACAGTCTGCAGAAATTGTAGTACTGAATAAAAAAAGTGCACTATACAAAAAAAGACACTGAGATTCTCTAAACAAGATGGATAGAACTGTACCCCAAACAAGGACAGGTTGTAAATCCTAACAGCTGTCAAACAGGTAATGCGTTGGAATGTATGTAAATTCATGTAATATATATATATGGAATTCATGTAAATATATTGTTCAAAACATGACTTGTTTTTGTTGTTTAGCATTTTTCCCAAATGAATTTTGGGTTTATATTTTTTTCATGGCATGCATTGAAAAAAGTCTAAACCATACAAAAACACACAATAAATAAAAGGGGCTTTTCTCATAACTTGTCACTCAGGTAATTGTTGATGAACATACTTTTATGTATCTATAAAACTGTGTGCAGAATTTTACTTAATGCGATCATAACATGCAAACTGTATGAAATGCAGTTCAAAAATGCAGTAGTATATTGTCAGTAACTTTCCCATCAGTGAATATACCTCTAATTTTTAATGGTGGCACAACATCACATTTTATTTATGGAACATAATTTATTTACCTAACCCATGGAATATTTCTTAGAGTGCTTATAATTTATAAGTTTGTAATCTTTAGGTTGTCTTAGTTCCTTGAATAGATGTGAGAGAGATGGAGAAAAAGAAGTGAATGGGATCATTAACCTATGACTGTCCAAAGTAAATATATCCATATTATGGTTGTTAATTAGAAGATTGTGTTTTTAAATGTTTCTGCCTTTGATTTAATATACAAGTCAAGATAAGATCCTTCATGGTGTTTGAATAGAGGAGTCTGTAAAGATTTTTATTTTCTGGGTAGTGCATGGGAGTGGAACCTAAGGCCTCTCACATGTGATGAATATGCTTCTTATCACTGTTGCTACAGCTTCACCCAAGTTTTTGTGATCCAATTTGGTTAACTTTGTATAGTCACTGCTGTGAGTGAGGTGTTAGGGCTCAGATTAAGAGCTTATAATAACAAATGTTTTAGTACTTTACTATGTATGTACTACAAACTATGCTAATTTATGTTATCTAATTTAATATTTGAACAACTCAGTGAATTAGAAAACATCCTTGTTTTATAAATAGGAAACTTAGATCAGGAAAAGCTCAGTGGTTAGAATATTTGAGTTGAGGTCAGGGCTCTAAATCTACTACCTCCTAAATCTTTTGTTTAGAGATTTTTTTCTCGGTAAGGCTGTACCTACATTAGAATATTTATTTCTTATTCTTTCCATGTATTGCCACTTCCTGCACATATATTTGCTCAAGCACAGCATATCCATTGAGCTATTTTAATTGTACTAGTTTTTCATACTGATGGAGTATCGAGACTTATAAATTTTATGCAAATACATTAGCATCGTGTTAACATTGATATTGTATACTCTTAGAACCTATTCTTTGTAAAGATCTTTTAACATTATCTACAGAATTCTTTTCATTTATTACAAAAGACTTTCATTCTATAATCAGTAATTAATTTCTTAGTTTCACAAAGACTGAATTTCGTTAACACAATAAACTAATAGTCAATGTCTTTGAGGTATTAGTAAGGGGTTTAAAAGTAACTGAAGTTTAAGGTGGTTGAGACTCTTGAAAGAGGAAGGACCATCTATGGAGTAATGTACAGATATACGCAGTCTCTCAGTGGAAAGAAATTTTGCAGATGTATTATTAGATCAGGAGCATACAAAATATGGCTGCTTTTTGTAGTGCACACAAACTAAGGAATATGTAACAAAGGTGGTATATGGACCACAAAGTCTAAAACATTTTTTATCTGATAATTTACAGAAAGTTTGCTTACCTTTGTTTAGTAAATTGTTAAAATGTGTTGATCTAAAAGACATTGGAAATATCACAAATCCAGGGGTTAAAAGAACTGTTTCTGTAAAGGTTTTAATTTAGCATTGGCATTTAAAAAACATTATGCTGCTGGGGATTGGACCCAGGGGCCTCATTCATATTAGGTAAGTGCTCTCTCACTGAATTACCTTCCAATCTAGCCCTTTTTAAATTTTGAGACAGCATCTTCTAAGTTCTCCAGGCTCGCCTTGAGTTTGTAATCCTGCCATACCTCCTGAGGCATTACAATATGTACCACTCAGAGCTAATGCATGCTAGGGAAGCACTGTGATATTGAACTACATTTCTAGCCCTGTTGTTTTTCTTTAACCTGGTGTAAAAGCAGTAGGAGTTATGCAGGTAACCTTTTCATTGATTAATGAAGCTCCTACTGCCATTACTGACAATTTCTTCATAATGGGACTTCATTTCCAGTGTTTATTGATTGAATTTTCAGAAGTGTTGGAGCGAAAGCCCAGGATAGGGATGAGGTTCATAGGCCTAGAGTGTTCAGAATTACTCATTTATAGCACCGCAATGATTTATAAGACAAACAGTATAAATTAAGTAAAAACATTGAACTAAGTATGAATTGCTTACTTAATACATTTGTTAATCTTGCTGCCCATTTCACAGTGCACAACAGAACAGCATCAGGGACTATTACAAACCTTGGATATAGCCTTCTTGTTGTACTATTTTCTAGGAATTTCCCTATTTATACATTAGGAGTCTTTTTGCAGTGATTTTTCAAACCTTGTTGATACTTTAAGGGCTTTTAATGTTGTGATTTCATATAATTTTCAAAGTTGGTTCTATCTGGAAATTGTTTCAAATCCAGTCTTTCCAGCAGATTTAGATTCAAGTAACATTTATTGAGCTGTTTACTGTATATTTTCTCATTTTCATTGAGGATAATATTTTCTGATATTATTAGGTGCTATGTATATTGCTTACAAATACTTTGTTTTCGTTATCGCAGCATAACTTTGAAGAAGATACAATTTTATCCTCTAGTTTAAAAATTAGAAAAACAAAATCTCTGAAGCACAGTGGTTAAGTAATTTGCCCAAGATCATTCAGCTAATAAGAGTCGAAATTTTGACCTACACAGTCTGTCTGCTGCCATGCGTCTAATAACTATAATGTAATGTGGGTTTTATGGTAGTGTAAATGAAAAAAACCACAAAGAAACTTTAACAATCATAATTTTCTTGTGTTGTATAATAGTATCATATAGGTCAAGTTATGTTATGTTACACTTGTTATCCTGTCAGTTGCTTCTACATTAGCTTTGTTTTAAGCTCTCAAATGTAGTGCTATAATTTAACCAACTTGTATTTTTAATGCAGACGTGTAAAAAAGGCAAAAAGGGCCCAGGAGAAAAGAGCAAAAGTGGAAATGGAGGAGGGAAACCTCCTTCTGGTCCAAACCGAATGAATGGTCATCACCAACAGAATGGAGTGGAAAACATGATGTTATTTGAAGTTGTTAAAATGGGCAAGAGTGCTATGCAGGTAATATTTGTAGAGTTTGTTCCAGTTTATGTATTTTAAACTATAGGTATAGCCCTGTTATTTCTTACTGTGTTTTAAAAATCAAGCTACTTATAAAATATACTACTTAAAAACTATTCAGGAAACTGTTTGAATATAAAATTTTTAAAAAATTTTTAAATTTTTTTATGAGTGAAAGAATTTGTTGAGAGAAAGAAATATTTTGTCTTGAGTGGAACAGAAAGGGGCCCAGAAAGTGGGTTGCCCTGAATACGATATCTTTAAGCTGTGCTTTGTCATTTTCTGCTGCTTTGTTTTATCTTTTGGCATAAGATAAAAATTTTTTCGTTGAAACATATACTAATATAAGCTCTGGAAATGAGATTTCAATTTCTCCTGAGATGAAGTTCTTTACTCATGTCGAGTTCTTAGAAATCTATCTTTAATGAATTGAATTATTTTAGTCACTATTATCTATTAAAATGTTTATATTTGTGCTTGATATGTAACAAGAGTAAAACTTTGGATGCATATTCATGTCAAATTATCCGAATTATGTTTCTTTTGCATTATTTTATGCAAGTAGGTGTACTTAGGTTTTGAATAGTGAGCCAAATCCATAAGGCTTTTAAATTTATTGACTATTATACTTACAAATATATATATATATATATATATATATATATATATATATATATATGTATGTATGTATGTATGTATGTATGTATGTATGTATGTATATTTTTTTGCTTGCTTGCTTTCCTGGGTACAAGCTATCTTCTCATATCAGTTTCCTGTATAACTGGCACTACAGGCATGCACCACGCTGCTCAACTTGGAACATACTGTTTTTTGGAGATGAGACCTTACTGTGTTGTCCAAGCTGGTCTTGAATTTGTGGACTCAAGTAATTGCTCTTGTCTCAGCCTCCCAAATAATTAGGACTATGGATGTGTGCCACTGTAACTGGCTTTAATTTTTATTTAATCTGTAAAAACTAAAGAGAATAACTTTTCTTCATTTAATTAACTTTAGTCAATAGATGTTAAAGAATAGTTTTCTGACACCTAGTTTTTTAAGGCTTTTTGTTATTAGTAAAGGAAATGCAGAATTTGTAAAAATAAAATTATGTGCTTTTGTAAAATATCAGTTTGGTTTCATAGAGAACAATTTCCCATGTAAAATCTAGAAATAATAGCCATTGGAACTTGCATCAGTTTTACAGAGCAAGGAATTTATGTACATATGTAGGGGGTTTTTTTGAGACAGGATATTGCTCTGCAGTTCAGGCTGTACGTGAACTCACTTTGTAGCCCAGGCTGGCTTCGAAAGTCACAGCTATCCTCCTGCCTCAGCATCACAGGCATGGGCCCCTGTACTCCCAGAGCAAGGGATTTAATAGACAGCAAATTTATAGCATTTTAATTTTCCTTCATTTATCCATCCACTAATGTTTGTTTCTCTACAGTTGTGATTAGTGTTGACCTTCTCTCATTCTCTCTCACTTTCTCATTCTCTCATTTGTCTCCCACTTTGTGTGTGTCTCTGTCTCTCTTTTTCTCTTTCTCCCTCCCTCCCTCTCTCCCTCTCTCCCTCCTCCCACCCTTTTTTGAGGCAGGGTTTCAGGCTGCCCTCAAATTTGTAGTAATCCTCCTGCCTCAACTTCCTGAGTGCTGGGATTACAGTTGTGCATCACGGTGCCTGGCCCATCGTTTAATTTTTTAAATGATCATTTTGAACACACATTTGGCTTTTGCCAGCAGATTTCAGGGTCTGGTGAGTGTCTGTTTTCTGGTTCATGGACTGCCTCCTTTCATTGTGTCTGCATGGTGGAAGGTGCAAGGTCTGGGATCTTCTTGAGCACTAATCCCATTCTTGAGGGCTTTACCTTCTTGACCTGATCACCTTCCAAAAGCTCCACTTGTTATATTACCATATTGATGTTTAGTGTTTAACATACCAAGTTTGGAAAGAGTGATAACCACCAGAAATTTCAACATATAGCCACAGCTAATTAGGTATTCTATTTTTGTCTATTCTGTAGGGGTTTTGTTGAACTTTCTGGCTCAGGAAAAATTTTAATAGAATATAGTGAAGATTTTAGCTTTGTATTTCTTTTTCTTTATCAGTGTTTAAAGAAAACATTTTCATATTTTTTGTTTCCTTTAGTTCTGCATTAAGATCCTGCATCTGTACCATACATTTTTCTGCTTCTAAATTTGTTTGTATTTTACAAAAGAATGCCTATGATATTTCTCCTTTGAAATTCCTAAATTTTCTACTTCCTGTTCCTTATGTTTGTTCTCACTTGTGCTACATTTGTGAGACCAGATTTGATCCCAGGGAGTCCTTTGTTTAGAAACAGTTTTTCCTTTTTCAAAAGTTTTAGCTCAGAATTTCTTGTAGCATAGTTTCAGCTCCCAGCCATGATATGTGTCGTGCCTTCAGGCTACCCTTTTTGTTCTTCTAGATGCCACCGATGGTTTCTTTTGCCTCCTCATATCAGATAGGACTGATTGAATCAGATGCCACTCTTCTTTTGAAAGACATTCTCCTTTTGAAAGTCTTGCTTTAAAAATTTTTGCATTGTTTTTGTAAGTTTTGTTTACCATCTTATTCCATTATTAATACTATCATAATGTTTATGTATATATCTAACTTAGCTTCTACATTATTAATTAATTCCTTGATCAGAAAGTGTGTTTTTGGTTTTTATTTTGCTTTTTCTTCCTTTTGCTTCCTGTTAGTAATTATAACTATTAGTAATGATAAATGAGAATGACTAAGAGATTGACTTTTGGCCTGAAAATAGTTCTTGCATTTTAAGAAAATAGAGACCATGTATGTGCCCTCTAATTTTATTAGATACATGTTGAATTTTATTTGGTATACTATGTTAAATGTTAAAATTTTAACTATTTTAGTGTGACAGTGTATATTTTTTATTATAGTAGTCTTGTGTTCCTAGTGTAATTCTACTTAATCTTCATGAATTACTTTTTAATGTGATGGGATGGTCTCTTTGTAAGGTTGCAGTGAATATTTTTGTGTCATTACTCATGAGAGTAGCCCTTATCCTTATCTATTGATGTATAATGGGCTGTGTCAAATTTAGAATGTGAAACAACCATTTTATTTTGGCATAATGATTTTTTGGGTCTAAAATTCAGACAGAACTAAGTAGGAATTACTTATCTTTGCTCATTATGGCTGGGGCCTTAGTTGGGACAGATGGACTGCCTCTTAAGTAACATTGTTGGCATAGTTACCTAAAAGGTCTCCACTCTTGGTTGGAACATACTGTATAATAACTGAACAATTGAGCTCAGCCAGAACTACTTGGAGTACCTACAATTGGCCTTTCCATGGCCGTAGACTTTTTACATTATAGCTTCTGTGTTTGGAGATACTGTATTGAGGGGTAATGTCCAGTTTGCTGTAGTGCTCCAAGAGATAATGCAGATGCTTCTATCACAATCTCATAATATACTCTTTTTACTGTTTTTTTTTTTTTTTTTGCCTGTATCACTTTGGGAAAAACTGGAACACATGTCTTTTGTAAATTGTGTTAACATACAGTAACTTATAAAATATAAAAAAGGATTCAGTTGTATAAATCTTGTTAGCTTTCCATTGCTGTAGCAAGTATCTGAGATATAGTCAGTTTTTCTTACTGTAACAAACGTGATATAATAAGCTTATAATCTGGAAAGGTTTATTTTTATTGGTTAGAGCTTCGGAGGTTTCCGTCGATGTAGTACTCATTTGCTCCTCTTGCCTTTGGGCCTGTGGTCATATAGCATATAATAGGAATGTGTGGTGGAACAGTCACTTACTTCATGGCACCTGGGAGAGAGAGACTGGCCACATACTATCTCCTTTGAGGGATTGTCCCTAACAGCCTCACTAGGTCACAGCTTTTAAAGTTTACATCACCTTCAGTGTCAGGTTGGGGACTAACCTTCAACACATGGGTCTTTGGGGAACATTCTAGGTCTAAACTACAGCACCAGTAGTCTTAAAAGAGTAAATTCAATGCTTTTTAGTATATTTATGGAATTGTACGGCTACTATCCACATCTAACTTTAGGAAATTTTAATTATCCCAGAAAGATACCTCATGTCCATTATCAATCATTTCCTCTCCCAGGTCTAAGCCACCACTTAGCTACTTTGTATATGTTTGCCTATTCCAGATATTTCATATACTTGAGTCATAGAATTTGTGATTCTTTTGAGTGGTTTCTTTTGATTTCACATAATACTATCAGAATTCATTCATGTTGTGGCATGTATTTTAACTTAATTCAAAGTATGGTATAGCACGTTTTGCTTGTGTATCCGATAATGCATATTTGTGGTGGTGTCACTTTTTGGCTATTGTGAATAATGCTCTACAATGTTTGGACATAAGTTTATATGTCTTGTGTAATAAATGCTTGGGAATCAAATTGTAGTGTCATACAATAACTATATTTAACTTTTTGAGGCATTACCATATAGTTTCCAAAGTGGTTACACCATTTTACATTCCCATCAGCATTTTGAGTATTTCATTTATCCACATCTTTGCCAATGCTCGTTGTTGTCTGTGTTTTTCAATTATAATTGTTATATTGTGTGTAAAGTAGTATCTCCTGGTTTTGATATGCATTTCTTTGATGCTGTTTCTGTGGTGAATCTTTTGATGTGCTTATTGATTGTTTGTATACTGCTTATATAGCCCTCTCTTCCGACTCTTTGTATTTTTAATTTTCAGTTGGGTTGTTTGGCTTTTCGGTCTGTGCACAAATCCCAGATACATGACTTTCAAACAGTTTATCCTGTTCTTTGGATTACTTTTTCACTTTCTTGATGGAATCCTTTGAAATGCAAAAGACTTAATTTTGAATATGTTAAATTCATTTTATTCCTTTTGGTGCTTTCACTTTTGGTCTAGTGTCCTAAAGAGGCTTTGTCAAATGCAAGGTTTGAAGGTTTAATTTTATGTTTTTTTTCCTAAGAGTTTTATAGTTTTAGATTAGATTTATATTTTTCATTGATTCATTTTATTTAAATATTGTGTGGACTGTGTGAGGTGTAGGGTCCAACTTCATTCTTTTGCCTGTTGGTATACACTTGTTACAGGAAAAAATAGGATATATAGTCATCCCAGGAAAGAATTAAAAAGACTATTTTTTCTCTGTTGAATTATTTTGGCATCCTTTTTGAAAATCAGCCATCAATTTAAGGGTTTATTTCTGAACTCTAAATATTGTCCCATTCTTAATCTACATTTCATCTACATTTTCTGTACTTATGTCAGTATTATATTATCTTGATTATGGTAGCATTGTAGTAAGTTTGGAGATGTGGCTCAGCAGCACAGCGCCTGCCTGCCAAGTGGGAAGTCCTGAGTTTGATTCCTAATGTGGATCGTAATGTGGATCTTCCAGATTTCTCCTTTTTTGAAGTTTTATTTAGCTATTTAGGATCCCTTGCATTATCATAAGAGTTTTAGGAGCATCTCTTTTAATATTTGTAAATAAGCCACCTGGGATTTTGATTGGAATTACACCAAATCTTCATATATCAGTTCAGGAGTACAGATGTCTAAAAATATGAAGTATCCAGATCCATGAACTGTCTACTTTTGATTTTTTACTGTAGTCTTAAATTTCTTACTTATTTAGGATTAATGCCATTGTTGAAAAATACCGTTACTTTCATATTTTCTCATTGATTTAGGCATTGACCTCTTAAAATTTTTTAAATTTTATTCTATTGCAATAGTAATGTTCATATTTTACTAAAGTGCTCGGAATGTATGTGAATGGAAGTTAGTTTGATATTTTAACACATGTATACCATGTGAATTAATCAAGTCCAGCCTCCTGTTAACTGTTTTTTGCATCTCTATCCTTCCAAACTTTTAGTAAATCACTATTCTACATTTATATCAATTTTTAAAATATTTAATACAGTATGCTAATCCAAAGGAAATCTATGTATAGCTTTTAATATTTTCTAGAATAATTTTAAAGACACTAAGGTTATACTTTATAGAAATTGAGTCCTATACCTAAGATTATTATAATGCAAAATAAATAGAACATTGTCATTTTATGCTATTAGGCAAATTATTACCTGAATTTGATTCTAGTTTATTTAAAATTTTTTTTAATTTATTGTTAAAATGAATTTTATTTTAATTTTAAAATTATTTTTATAATCGTTTGCCTTTTAAAACTGAACTTTGACCATCATTATACAAATAAGTTTATATAAGGTAATGTGATACCTATACTGTCAGTTTTATATTTTTCATTAGACTTAATTGATTCTTACAACATCAGAAAATAATAATAATTTCTTTAAAAAAATTTTGTTTTTACTTTTACTGCAGTCGGTGGTAGATGATTGGATAGAAGCATACAAGCATGACCGAGATATAGCACTTCTTGACCTTATCAACTTTTTTATTCAGTGTTCAGGCTGTAAAGGTAAGATGTGTTTATTTTGGAAGTAGAAGGTCTCAAACAATCATTTCTTTGTTCCTCCTAAGGAGCTATTAGCACTTTTTAAGGAACAAAATGTCAAAATAGTGAATTATTTCCATTATGCTCATACAAAATATATAAGGAAAATGGTGAAGAACAAAGAGAGAAATCCTATTGAAAAAATTATATTCATATGTGAAATTTATCTGAAAACTTGGCTATTTATAGTTGCTGTTACTTTTGTTAAATATATTTCCCACTTTCAGCATCTGGTTTTAGGAAAAAAAATTGATTAAAAGAAAAGAGAAAATAATATAGATACAGGTTTAAATAGCAGGGAGTTGTAAAGTGTAGGGAATTATAAGTGCCATGAATAACAGTAAATAAGAATATAGATTGATGAAATTGTTAGCTATTTTTCTAAAAGATAGAGAAATATGCTTGTTAGTGTGATTTTCTTTAAAGTGTTTTTTTACTTAATAAAACTTGAGGTAGGAGTGGAGAAGGTACAAAATACAGTAATCACTTTCCTATGACAATAATATTTAGGACAGGAATTTGGCAGTGGGACAAAATTATGTAAATTGGGGAGTTATATATTGTTATGTAGATCAGCAAATGAGTGAGTCAAGATCATTGGCAGGTTGTGTTGTATCATGCATCTCTTAATACTTATAAATCATCCCTGAAATTCTAGAAGGTGCTCAGGCAAATACATTTTATGGCGTTTTCAGGAGTATTAGATTTTTAATGAAAAATGGTACTAAAAAATCGACCATTAGAAATCAAAAGGGAAGATTTATGAAAAAAGAATTATAAAGTTGAAATGCTAAAAATGACTTCAAAAATGTGAACTAAGAATCATAAGATACAGTTTAATTCTTTATTTTATAAGATACAGTTTAATTATTTTATAAGTTTATTAATGCAGTTTAGGCACACAGAATGATCACATTCATCATAGGGAATTTGTACCTGTACATGATATAACTTGATTCCTCTTTTTTTCTCATTCTCCTCCCTTCCCCTTAGTTACAAACCTTTGTTTTTATCCTTTTTCTTTTCTCTTTCTTCCTTTCTCCCTCATCCCTCCCTAGTTCCCCTTTACTTTTGAACAACTTTTTCCTATTTTATAATATCTATTATACATTTTTGGCTCTCATTTACACTTTCAGTTTCTCACCAAAGAGACAATGTGATATTTACACATTAGTCTTATGTATTTCACTTAAGAGTATGGTCTCAAGGTGCAGCCACTTAGCTATAAATGTCTCAAGTTTATCCTTCTTTGTGACTGACTAGTAGTCCATTGTAGAAAAAAAATATCTTGTTTATCTACTCATCAGTTGATGTGCAATTTGGGTTACTTCTAAGATTTAGCTATTACGAACTGTGCTGCTATAAACGTGGGTGCACATATATTCTGTTGTATGATGCTTTTACTTCTTTTGGGAAGATACCAAGAAGGGAAATAGCTGGAAATCAAGTGTCAAATTCCTGCAGTTTAACTTTTAGTAATCATAAAATTCTTTCGATAGACTGCAAATGGTGTAAGTAGTAATGTAAACAGTATAAATGTAAGTTGTAAGATGTATGTCTTGCCCACTAGGACCTTGTAATCTAGTTGGATATTAAAAGTTAAGAAGAGAAAAGGGGCAAAAGGGAGTAAACTATTCAAAGTAGTGTAAAATGTAAACAAGTTTTGAAGAGATCCATATGACTTTAGATTCAAATCAAGCCTTCAGAAGGTTTTGAGAATTGTTTCTTTAGCTAGAGAATAATGGAGCTTTCTTCTGAATTCAAGATATTTTTAACCATCATCTGATTTCTTTAAGGTTGTGGTAAGTAAGCACTCTTCTGGAGTACCATTAGAATTGATCTCACCCAGAGGAGGGGGTAGCATGATATAGGTGAATAATCTTTGACACCTTATGTAATTTTTATCCCTTTGTAGTTTGCCAATTTTTATTGATCATCAAAGTGTGGCAAAGGAAATATCTTTTTTTAGAACTCAAGCAAACTGTTTTCTCTCACAACCTGTCAGAAAAACAGATTAAAGGAAATTATATAATTTCTCTTAGCTTTAGTGTCTTTATCTGTGGTCACAACTTCATACCTGGGTATATATGTATACAAACACCTGCACACGAATGCATGGATTAAACAAAATGTGCCTCTGGCCAATTGAAAATCTATAATACATTTAGTTTTTATTGTAAATCTTTTGTACAATGCGTTGTTATTTAAGGTACTGCTAGGGACGTTTGTTAAGCAACTACACAGTTCACCAATAAAAATATGTTCTTGTGAAAATCCAGGTTGTTTAAATTTATATCCTCTTGTTTGTAAATTTTATGATTCCTTGTCAGTGGAAATTCATGCACATCTTGCGTTATCTCCTAACATAACTTTTCCCTAAAAATTCCTTTGCTAATGTTTGATCTTTGCTTGGCTAATTTTACTACTTATAATGAGCATTCCCCCTCCCATTCTTTATTGATGCTAGGAAAAAGTTCTCTTTCCCTGTAATAGTTAATTCTGGACATTTCAGCCCCTCCCTCAATCTAAAGTTAGTGTTTCTTCATATTACCATTCATCAAGGCACTTACTATGTATTTCTTTTAATAGGTTATTTTATTTTTGTCTCTTTCTTGTTTAATATACAACTAGATTATTGGCTTCTGTATGGGCAGGACCTACAACTTATTTACATGATTTCTAGCCCATTGTGAGGATGTTAGGATATACATAGCAGTGCTTAATAAAGAAACCTATCTATTGTGAACTCTGTTACCTTTTTCTTTGTCATCTTCAAATTCACATTCATTTTCTAGGGTGTCCTTTGTGTGTGTGTGTGTGGGTGTGTGTGACACAGTACCAGAGAAGGAACCTAGGGACTTGGCCATACCAGATATCATTGTATTACTAAGCTGTATCCCCAGTCCTCCTCCTCAAGGTTTTAAATGTTACCCTGGATGTTGCCTCACCCTTAATAACTTATGGTTTATGTTAAAAAGACAAAGTTAAGTGTGGGTAGTTAAAACACATTTTAGGCAAAAATTGTTCCTGTTCTGAATGTGTACAAATTTTCTCATCAATATCCCCAAACAATATAGTATAACAACTGTTTGTATAACTTTTACATTTTATTGAATGAAATGTGGCGCTGTTCTCTTGTACATGTTGATTGTAGCATTTGCTGGTGCTTTGTTGATATGTTTCAGTATTACCCTAGTTAATTTTATCATTGCTGAAGCACTATATCCGACATTGAAATTTCTTCTGCCAGATTAGTCAGTCTGCCTCCTTTAATCTCAGTCTCAGGCAAAGTCTTTGGACAAGAGCAAAATGTAGACAAACTTTCTTCTAAGGCATAACATGCATTCTCTGAAGTCCAGTAGCCAATACACACCTTCCCAGCAGAAACCTCCTAAGCCTGATCTTTAACAGCAGCATTTATATCATCATTTTGATCTTCTTATCTCTGACCAGAATCTCCCATGAAGTACAGCTTAAGGCATTTTAGGACTAGTGCTTCAGCCCGCATTTTCAAACCTTTCCAAGCTCTTTCCACAAGCCAGTTCTAAAAGCTACTGAACCACATGGTCAGGTACAGTTGTAGTATCAACCCTACTCTTGGTAACCAAATTCTGTCTTTATTACTTTTCTTGTTGTTGAGACAGAATACCTGCTACACATATTTTAAGGAGGAAAGGTTTATTTATCTCATTTTGTAGAGGTTTCAGTTCATAACTCTCCAAGGCAGGGTAGCATGGCAGAGGAGAAATAGTTCATGGCAGGAAGAAGGCACTAGGCTACAAGTAACAAGTAGCAATAGCAGCTTCTTTCTGTCACTTTATATTTTATGTAGGCTACCAGCCATTAGGGCAGATACTGTTACACCCAGAACTATGCCAAACCAATCAGTGGAGTAATTTAATAATCACACATCCTTAATCCCAGCATCACACACTGTATATTCAGTTACCTCTGAAAAGTCATAAGTAGAACTACATGAGGTTTTGAGGGAATATTTAGATATAAGGCATTAGAAATATCATACTGAGGGTAAAATGAGGAAATATGCCTTTATTGTGTGACTATAATTTTTAATGTTAGAGGATGACTTAGAAATTTCTCTTTTTTTTCATTACATCATGTATTAACTTCTGACACTTGCAAATTTCAGGGGTTGTCACAGCAGAAATGTTTAGACATATGCAGAACTCTGAGATAATTCGAAAAATGACTGAAGAATTTGATGAGGTAACTTCTTACCTGGAATGTTTTAATAATTTTATACATGTTGAGCTCGAATTATTTTTTTGATCTTGACTTATTCTTGAAAATGTTTATAAATTTTAAGTACTAATGTGGAAGTGTACTTTGCTACCAATCAAATGATCTCTGTGTGACCTTGAGCAAGTTTCCATAAGATCTATTTCATCATCTGTAAAATGGAGCTAATAGTTTTCTTATAAACTTGGCAAAAATGTGTGAAATTGGTTTAGCATTTTGTTAATTCCTGGAGCTTAGCAACAACTCAGTGGATGTTAGCCATTTTTATTGTAATAAATTTAATATTCAAGGAATATTATTTAGAACATCCAGAATATTGGGAAGGGAAGAGTTAGTCACTGTATTAGAAATCATCTATTTCAGTTAAAATAAATATAAATATGTATCTTTATGATTTAAAATCTACTTCATGTTTCAGTTATGAATGGTTAGAACAACATTAAAAATGCTAGTTTAGAACTGACCTGAATATCTCAGTGAATGCTTTGACATACTGTTACCAATATATATGTTTGTAAATTTACTAGACTATAAAGCTCGTTCAGGGCAGGAATTTTTGTATGTTCATAGTTGCAACACTAGTAGTTACGCTTTTAAACCCTTTCACTGAATTTTCAAGTTGAAAATCTTCTTTTGGTCATTTTTTTCTTATTCTTTAATTAAAGAGCTTTCAACTTATTGCAAAAGATACACCAGTTGTTAAAATGGCTTTGATGATCATTAATTATTATTAATAGTCAAGGTAGTTGAGAAATAATTATGCATAATGATATTTTTTAACCTTTTAATATTAAATATTTTAGAACCTTCTCAGAGGGAAACAAGTATTGGAAATAATCATTCTAAAATAATTTTTGAAAAATCTCAGCAAGGTTGCTAACAAAAATTAAGGTGGCATGTTTCAGTGTAATCACTGAATATACTTATTAGAAAAGATGGGGTTTAGGGTGGAAAAGCTCAGTGATCAAATTCATACTCAGCATATGGAAAACGCTGGAGTTTGATCCCTAGTATTTCCCAGACAGAACCTTTTTGTGGAGTATATTAAGATCTTATTCTCAGACACAGTTCACCTTACATATGGAATGAAATAAAATTTTTAAAAATCTATTTGTGACAGAAATAGTTAAAACTTTACTAAACAACTGACAAAATATGTTTAGTGACTTTTGTTAGGCCTTAACTTTTAAAAATTCTGTATAGTACTGGTGTCTGCTTTTTTAAGGGATAGACTTATTGATTGATTTGTTGATTGTAGTGCTAGGATCAAGTCCATGGTCTTGTGTATGCTCAGCATGCACTCTATCACTAAGATACATCCTCAGCCCTGCATGTCTTTCAAAATTCATATGATTATGTGTTGACTATTTGATGTCATGAAGATAATGAAAATACACACATTTCTGTATTTGGTTAATATATCTATCTATCTATCTATCTATCTATCTATCTATCTATCTATCATTCTGTCAGAGTACTTGTATATCATTTGACTATTTGTTTATATCATTCTATTAGACTGGCTGAGAATATGATTTCATTATATTGAATCAGTGTAAACATGCTAATTGGGTTTGTTTTTGATTTAGTTTTGTTTTAAAAAATTTAATACATGTATTTGTCTTTAGAAAAGTTTCACTTTGAAGGAAGATTTAAAAATATTTAACTGTACTTATTGATGTGTAATTTCATTGGTTAAAATGAATTTAGGTTATATAATTTGACCTTAAAAATGCAAAGTGTTCAAAACTAGCTCTTCCTTTGTGTATTCTATGCTTGATTTGAGAATCTGTTGAAAAAATGTAGAATAAAGGAGGCAAAAGCATGAATAGATTAAGATATATAAAAATGTGGAATCTTATGCCATGTATTTTAAATGAATTTGACATTTAACGTTTTTGTTTTAGGATAGTGGAGATTATCCACTTACCATGGCTGGTCCTCAATGGAAGAAGTTCAAATCCAGCTTTTGTGAATTCATTGGTGTATTAGTACGGCAATGTCAATATAGTATCATATATGATGAATACATGATGGACACAGTCATTTCACTTCTTACAGGATTATCTGACTCTCAAGTCAGAGCATTTAGACACACAAGCACCTTGGCAGGTTAGTATTTTGGAATATTTTCTCTGTGCTGTTGCTTTAGGTTTGTGGCAAAAGACATTCTCATTAAAAGAGAAAGAAAATAATAGTGACATGAATTGATTTTATTTTTGAAATGATCACCTAGAGAACAAACTCCCCACCCAACCCCTTGTGAATTATCTGGAATGGATTAGTACTTCCCAATTTTGATTCTTTTCATGTATGCTGTAGCTAGTATATAGTATATAGTGATTTTCTTGTGATCAACCTACTTGATTATTATTCCACAGCAAGGGAAACTTAGTTGATTAGGTATATGTTGGGTTCTTGAAATTTTAGAATGATTATTTCCAATTATTTCCTTGGGTTTTATCAAGGGAGGTATCTACAGCACATTTGGGTGGATTATTGCAATAAATTTGGATATATAATCTTGATCTTATTGTTTGCCTCATGTTTCTGGGTACCTTTAAGCTAGGTCAAATTCTTTAATCTTTAAATTTTACTGAAAAGAGTTTTATACCTCCCACGGTTAATTCTAGAACAGTTATTTTTTGGTTTGATATGTTTAAAGTTTTTACTTTTTCTTTGTAAAATTTCTGTTATTATTGAATATGTACTTCTTGACTTGAATAAATCAAATAGGCTTTGTTTTAAAAATATTCTACACCTCAAGGATAATTTAGATTTCTATTTTTAAAGCTTTCCTCTGTTGGGTATTTTTTTTCCTTTACAATATTTTCTCAAAGTGTTAGAGCTGTTGTTAAAGATACAGCTCAATGAATGTAGTGGCACATACTTGTAATCCCTTCACTCCAGGAGGCTGAAGCCGAAGGCTATGAGTTCGAGGCCAGCCTGGGCAACATAGTGAGTGAACTCAAGGCCAGCCTGAGCTACACAGCAAGGCCCTGTAACAAACAAACAAATGACATACCTCTCAGTCTTTTAATTTTTGAAAAAATAAAATAGCTTTCCTCTATGTTCTGTTTGTTTTTGAATTTGAATTCACTAAATATGAATATACTGTTGTCTTACATAAGGTAGCATTCAATGCAATTTAATAGAAAATGGTCAAATTCTCTTTGGTTATTGAGACTGATAAATGACTTCCCCATGAAATGAAATTTACCTAGAAGGTGAATCATGATGTCTGAAAAAAATCATTGTAGGATATATAATATAGAACAGCACGATTTAATCTTATTTTGATAGCAAATCGCATTGTTTTAAATCCTGTTTTGTTTTAAATTGGGTAGGTTTGTTTTATAAATTTTACTGGTACATTTTAGGTATACATAATGATTACTTTCATCATAGGGTATTTGTACATGTATAAAATATACCTTGATTTTTCTTTTTTTCCTCATTCCTTCCTCTCCCTTCAACCCTTCTTATTTATAGAAGCTTTGTTTTCATTTTTTCTCTTCTTTGTTTTTTCTTTTCCCTTCCTTTTCCTGCCCCTCCTTTGTTCCCATTACATTTCCTTCCCACTTCCCAATATCTATTACACATTTTGGTCCTTATTTATAGTTTCAATTTCTCACACCAGAGAAACAATGTGATATTTTAAATGTGTATGTGATTCATTTTACTTAAGAGTATGATCTCAAGGTGCATCTATTTATCTAGAAATGTCTGAAGTTTATCCTTCTTTAAGGCCAAGTAGAATGCCATTGTATAAAAAACCTCAGCATCTGCTTTATTCATCTGTTGATGGGCATCTGGGCTGTTTTCAAAATTTAGTTACTATAAATTTTGTTGCTATAAATATGGGTATGTATGTTTCACTATGGTATGATGCTTTTAAGACTTGGGAAGATACCTAGAAGAGGAGTAATTGGGTCAAATGGAACCTCTAGTTTTACTTATTGGAGAAATATCCATACTCATTTTCACAGTGGTTGCACCAGTATACAATCCCACCATCAGTGTAGTTGGGTTCTTTTTTCTCAGCCCTTTTAGCATTTGTTAATGGTTGATTTCTTGATAATAGCCATTCTTTCTAGAGTGAGATGGAGTTTTGGTGGTGTTTTAATTTTTGTGTCTCAAATGACTTGTGATAGTGAACATTTTGAATTCTGGTTTAATTACTTCTATGTACTCTGTAGTAGATTTTTCTTTTCTTTTTTCCAAATCCATTATGTGGCAAATTTATTTTTATAAAATTATTTTAAAGAGGATAAAACCAGGGAAAACAAAACAGAATAAATCCAATCAAGATAAACTAGTATAAGTGACACAGGACTTCAGAATGTATGAAATCAGCAATAGTTACTATAATGCCTCTTGTTGTCTTCAAAATAGCTGCAGATACCTTCATACATAGTTAAAATTGAACGGAACAGAATAGAGCAGAAACAATAAAAAAATAAAACAGTGAATGTAATAAAGGACTTTAAAATAAGCTAATAGTAAATTCAAAATGCCTACTGTAATATGTCTTTCTGTCTTTTAAATAGCTGCTCATGCCATCAGATTTAATTTAATGAAACAAAACAAAAGAGAATAAAACTCAACTCAAAATAATGAAAATCATATGGTTTCCGGGCCATGATCACCTCCTGGTCAGGACCCCCACCCCAAGTCCGCCAATGGCTTTGACTCACAGAGAGATGCTTAGGTCTGGCTGTCCCCTCTTCAGCAGTGGCCTGCACATGATGCTGGTTTCTAGGTGGGAACCACCTCCTTGTGAGGACTGACCCCCCCATTCCTGAATGACTAACTTATGGAGAGGGAGTTGGGTATAGCTGTCCCTGCCCTGGCAGTGGCCTGTGCATGGCTGTGGCAGATTTCTTAATCTACCCTAGTTTCTGTTTCCTTAGCTCTTGTCTTTGAGGCCTGTGATAAGGATTTAGATAAAATCCATGAAAAATAGACAGCACAGGCAGTGTGTTGACAACATACATCTAAATTTTCTATGCATTATTAACTGTTGCTTTATTGTTGTCATTTGTAGCAACTGTATTTTTGTTAGAGAATCTTATCTCTATGTAATTTCTCTTAATTTGATCTTAAATTATAAATTTTTGCATCTGTTAGTCTAATTTCAATGCTTTACTCTTTTAAAAATAGCTATGAAGTTAATGACAGCTTTGGTGAATGTGGCACTAAATCTTAGCATTAATATGGATAATACACAAAGGCAATATGAGGCAGAACGGAATAAAATGATTGGAAAACGAGCCAATGAGAGACTAGAACTCTTGCTACAAAAACGGAAAGAGGTAAATTTTTGTTTGAATATCCAGGCTATTAATGTGTGACCAACTTGACTATCATTAATTATAATTTCTTAACTCCACAGATATTTTTTTATTTTAAATGAAAAACACAGAAAAGTAAAACAAAATTGGCAAATGGTAACTACAAGAACAACACAAAACCCCAAAACAATAACAGTATAGGCTTTCAAAAGAAGATGACAGGAATTTAATGATTGTTATATTGCATATTGTTTGTTGTCTTCAAAAGAGTTGCTTAGATTGCCAGATGTAGCCGTGTGAAAATGATCAAATTGTATGAGTATTAACTATTGTTTTCCAAGAACTAATAGAATTAGTAGTACAATCATCTTAGCTATCTTATATGTGTGTATGTATATATACACACACAAATTTATATCTTTCACTTTTCCCTTCTTTCTTTTCTCCTTCCCAGTTTTTTTTTCTGCTTTGAGCAGTTTCTTATCCTTTACATGTCTATTACAAGTTTTGGATCTTATTTACCCTTTCAGTTTCTTATACTAGGGAGACAGTACAGTATTTACACATGTGAGTCAGATTTATTTCACTTATGAGTATGGTCTCAAGTCACATCCCTGTACTTATAAACATTTCCATGCCATCCTTCTTTATAGCCTAGTAGTACTCCATTATATAAAAATACCACATCTTTTTTTTTATCCATTCCTCGGTTGATGGGCATTTGAGTTATTTCCAAGGTTTTGCTATTACAGACTGTGCTGCTATAAACATGAGCGCACATATATCACAAACAATCAACCTTTTTTTTTGGTGCTGGGTATTCAACCCAGAGCCTTGTACATGCAAGGCAAGAGCTCTACCACTGAGCCACATCCCTAGCCCCTCCCACAGATAATTTTTTAAATATTTAATTTTGGGGGAAGTGGCAGAGATTAAACTTTGTATATGTTAAGCATATTCCTTACCCCTGTGCTGTGCTACCTCAGCTCCATTAAAGATTAATTTAAAGCCATATAGTTCATGTTGTTTATGATTTTGACTTATAAAGTTTTGACTATCTATGACAGCAGTACCTTGCATATTTTTTTAATCATGTGTGGTCTAGTATTAAGAATGTTGTACTTTAAGAAGACCTGGGATTGCAGATTTGGCTCAGTGGCATAAGCTCCTGTCCATCAAGCATGAGATCATGAGTTTGATCCTTGGTACAAAAACCCCCCACAAAACTCTGATAGAGTCAGGGATTTAGCTCAGCAGCACAAGAACCTGCCTGACAGGTGTGAGGTTGTGATTTCTATCACTGATTCCAAAACAGCAACAACAACAACAAGTACAACAACAACAACAACAGGAGACCTGAGTCAGCCTGGAAAACTGTATAAGACTGACTGTGACAGTCTCCGTGCTATTTTCCTAGCAGTCTTTTTCCTAAGAAGCTTCTTGTCAGCATGAGATGAGGCTCGCAATTGTGTGAGAAATAACTTACAGACCATTTGTTAGCATCTCAGTATTTACTACATTCAGATTTGAACGAGGAAAAATTTTTTAAAAACTGAGTGCTAAATAGTAGGAAGCTAAAATATTTTAATGCTTCCCTTGAAATTTAAATTGTTCCAGGCATTGTGGTGTACACCTGTAATCACAGCACTCTGGAAGCTTAGGCAGAAGGAATGCTGTGAGTTTGGAGCTATATTTTTAAATTGGTTGTTACTGAAATATTCAATAACTTCGAGATTCTCTGACTTAAGAAAATGAAGAAAAGTCCTAATTTCCCTCATATCTAAAGTCCTCATCTTTTTCAAATAATTAAAAATTAAAAACTAGTGCTTTTTTCCCTTAATGTACTTATTAATAAGGTTCATTGGTTGATTTATTAGATGAATATGAAGCTTGTCTTAGCCCTTGAAATCATGGCCTTATTCAAGGACAGAAATTTGATTGCTAACATAGGAAGAGTTAATACATTAAAGGATTTTGAAATTAGATTAAGTTTTGTTTTTCTTGTTATTGTTGCCTTGCTGGCTGGCCATATAAGAAGCACAGACCAAATCCAAGCATGGTGGCTCAAGCCAGCTACTTGGGAGCCTGAGGAAGGAGGATTGCACGTTCCAGGCCATCCTGATCAGTTTAACAAACATATATAAAGGATTGGGTTTGTAACTCAGTATTCTCTGGATTTATAGACAAATAATGCACATGCCTAGGTTAAGATTACTTACAAACGAAAGTCATAGTCGTGCAGAGAAAAAAATTCATTTTATAAAAACACATAGACAAGTTTATCCTTAGCTTGTAAAGAATCAATGTTTCCTTAACACTTAAAACTCCAAACTGAAAATACATGAATTGATATGTTGCCCAGTATCTGAAATATTTACTTGTTTTTTTTCAGTTTTCGGTCTGTCTTTGCTCAAAAGAATGAACTAGTAATACAGATTTTTTTAATTTAGTTATTTTACTGTCTAATCCTTTTTTTCCTGAAGTCAGAGCTAGTTGACATGGTTTTTCTTTTTCAGACTGCCAAGATCAAGATAATGAAAAAGTATGCCTTTTTGATATGGATATATGTTACATAATAAATATTATATAAGATTAAACTACATAGCAGATTTTTCTGCCATCTCCTTTATACAATAGAAATTTGTGAACATTAGAAAAATCATTAGTTTATCAAGCCAAATTTCTTCAGGTTAACATTAGAAGCTAAGTCAAATATTTCCAGAATAAAGGGACACTAACTTGGTCACATAGGACTTTTGATTTTTTTTCCCTGTGGTTCCTTATGTCTAGTAGAAGAAAATCTAAGTATAATCACCAAAACACTGGAGAAGAAAACTAAAATTTTTTGATACTTGCAACACTTTCTAGGTGTATTTTGTCTTCCCTTATAATTGTCCTCCTTTTACAAATGTATTTTTCTTCATAGCTTCAGGAAAATCAAGATGAAATAGAAAATATGATGAATGCAATATTTAAAGGAGTGTTTGTACATAGATACAGGTAAGTCAAGACACATTTCATAAGTTACACTATGCAGTTTTTTTTCAAATTTGGATATTTAATGATTTAGGCAGTATAAATTAGTGGAAAAAGTGTGTAGTAAAGATCAGTGATAGAATCTAAGCTATATCCAGTGATAGAATCTAAGCTATATCACTGAGTCACTCTGGTCTAGTCAGTTAACTGATGTGAACTTGATGTTTCTTGTGAGTACATGGGATACCACTGTGCTTTACTTGTAGCTTCTCAGCCAATGGAGAATATTGCTATTATTAGGCACCAGGGTACAAAATACTTAGTTGTCTTTGATGTACATTTTGGTAGCAGTTGGACATCTTGACTCCTGATTTTCTTCTCTCCATTTGAATATCATCGGGAAAATTTTGATAGATTAAGGTAGTATGTTCTTCTTTTGCTATTTTGAAAGAGCAGAGGAAATAAATAAATAAATTGTACAATTTCTGACTTTTAAATTTTAACATTTTGTTCAATTTTCCTTCATTTCTCCAAATTGGCAGTTACTTAATCAGTTTAATACTTGGTTTCTAAGGTCTCTAATTTCATTCTTTTATTTCTGTTTTTACTATTAGTCCATTCCCTTATCATTCTTGTCTTTAGAGATTACAGGAGTTTTCTTAAAACATCCTTTTACTATGCTTAGCTTCTGCGTTTAGTGACTTACTCATACCTACTGGAGGAATTAAAATCATTAGTCTAAGCTAGACACAGTGACATGCACCTGTAGTTTTAGCTCCTCTAGAGCCTGAAGCAGCAGAATATTTGAGTTAAGACATTGAGATCAACCTGGGCAACATATTATGACATGACTTTAAAAAATAACATGCTAAAATAATTTTGTCTGATTAAAATTTCAGTTGAGCTTGGTCTTAGTGTTATGTATAAAAGTCTTGGCTGGACAGCTATAATGTAATGAACTAGTGTCTTCTGAAAATGCCAATCCCAGCAGGTTTGAGCAAAAGTTGGGGTATGGTCTGGTATAAAAGTGAAGGTGGTATTTCACTCGTAGTTGTATTTAGTTTTAAATATTTATGTGTTGATAATTTTGCTTCCCCAACTAACCTGTAAGCTGTTGGCATTTGGAGCCATGTTTTTGTGCTACTTTTTAATCCTCAGTAATCTTAATAGTGGCTATACATTTATAGGAGATCGGAAATACTTGGCATCTGTTGAATAAACCATAAATTTTTGGTATAATGGCACTGATACCTATTTTTTTCCTTCCTCTGTATAGGGATGCAATAGCTGAAATCCGAGCTATATGCATTGAGGAGATTGGCATTTGGATGAAAATGTATAGTGATGCCTTTCTTAATGACAGTTATTTAAAATATGTTGGTTGGACTATGCATGATAAGGTAAGATGTGCCCTCCCAACTGCTTATGTCTATCTTCACATAAGCATGCCTACCTGCAATTCTTAGTCATAAATGGGTTATCAGTGTGTTCATATACTTTAGGCCACATCCCTAAAAGCTTCCACCTTACTCTTTTCTGTCTTCTGTGTGAAAACTTGGTTTCTGTCACATGAAGTTCTGTACATGTTTTTGATTTTGGCTGCTGATGAATTTTTGCATTGAAATACCAGTTCATATAGGTACTGATGTTAAGACATCTTGTAGAACACTTAAAAGAGCCCTTACTATGTTATTTGAGTGTTATATATGTATCTTTTAAAAATTTCTCAGTTTTCTTCTTGTGCTGGATATAGAATTCGAGGGCACTTATATGCTAGATCAGTGATGTACCACTGAGGTACATTGCCAACTTTTCTTCAATTTTTAACCTGTTTGATAAACATATATCTTAGATTTTACCTTAGAGTATGTTCTATGACTTTTTAATCTTTTTCTTAAACTGTCTCTTAATGAAGCTTATAGTTCTTTTTATGTATTCCTTCCAAGCATTACTTAATGTGAAATATACTATGATTTTTCACAGTAATTTTGCTCTGAACAGACTTGCAAAAATTTATTTGACCTACAGTAACAGTAACCCCATAACTATTTAATCTTAATCATAGTGCTGATTTTGCTTTTGCATTATCAAAAGTTGACACTTTCTGAAGAAATGCTATTATTTAAAATTTTAAAGCGGAAAATTCTATATACATCTTGAATATTCAAAGTGTAAACAAAGAATTTGAATGCATTTTCCTTTCTTGTTTCTTTTAGCAAGGTGAGGTAAGACTCAAGTGTCTTACTGCTCTACAAGGGCTTTATTATAACAAAGAGCTTAATTCCAAACTGGAGCTATTTACCAGTCGGTTCAAGGTTTGTATTAAGTATTTTAAAATTATTTATAAATTGAAATATTTTATTTTCCTCTTAAGACAGTTTTAATGTTTTTGTTCTTAGGATAGAATTGTGTCTATGACCCTTGACAAAGAATATGATGTTGCAGTACAAGCAATAAAATTACTGACTCTTGTTTTACAGTAAGTATGTATTTATTTTTATATTATTAATGCACAGATACTTAAGTAATACATTATTTTGTTCAGATTCATCTAGTTCTAAATTTTAATAATTTACAATATGAGTGTTTACTGTTCCATGTTTATTTTATTAATTTTTTTTGAAGTGGGACCTTTGTCTTTTGTCTGGGCTGATCTTGAACTCCCACACTCAGGCAGTTCTCTTGCCTTGGCGTCAAGAGCAGCTAGAGCTACAAGTGCATACCATTGCTCTCAGAAATTTAATTTTCTTCATGTAACCTTGATAAGCCACAAGAAAAAGGAACCATTAGTTGTGAAATTATGATTCGCTAGGAATTCATGTGTTCCCACTTTCTTGGCACTTTTTCTTAGATTCGAGTATATCAAAATTACTATTACATTTTGTCACATCTTCAGAGTATGAGCATTTACCGAATCTTTTGCTTTTCTTTTCTATTACCTGTAAATGGTCTGAACTTAAGGTATACCATGTTGATATGTAATAGTGATGCTATGATATTTTGCCTTTTAAAGAATTATACTAAAATATAATGTAAAACTTACTATTGAGACCAATTTTAAATGTAAGTTGCACTTGCTTTAAGTAAATTTACTTTGTTACACAATTGTTAACCACTATTCATCTCTAGAACTTTTTCATCATTCCAGTTCTTGCTATACTCACTCCTCATTTGGTCCCTACTACCACATTCTGATAACCACTAATTTATGATTTTTGTGAGTTTTCTGTTTTCTCAATATTTGATGTAAGTAGACTCAACAGTTTTTGTCCTTATTTGTGACTTACTTAATTCGGCATAATGTGTTAAAGCTTGATCTGTATTATAGTATATGTCATAAATTTTTGCTTTTTAAAAGATTTTTTTTGAGTTTTTGAGACCTAAGCAGTTCAGGCTGGCCTTGAACTCACAGAGATCCTCTGCGTCAGCTTTCTGACTGCTGAGATTTCAGGCATGTGCCACCATGCCTGCAAGAATTTTTTGCTTTTTTATGGCTGAATAATATTTTGTTGTATGTATATATTTTCCTTATCTATTCATTATTGATGGAACTTTTTGTTTGTTTTTGAGACAGAGTCTTAGTGTGTAGCTCAGGCTAGCCTAAAACTCACAACAATCCTCCTGGCTCAGCCTCCCAAGTGCTAGGATTACAGGTGTGCACCTCCACATGTTGCTTGTTGATGGATCTTTAGGCCGTTTCCACTTTTTGTTTCATATAAATATTGTGGTTATGATACAGGAATACAGACATCTGAGACCCTGCTTTTAGTTCTTTTGTGGGTACTTATAAATGATACTGTGGACTGTGTAATTATTTTATGTTTAGTTTTTTTGTAGTGCCAGAAATCGAACCCAGGAACTCAGATGTGTTTATCACTGAGCTACATCCCCTGCCAGTGTTTTGTCTGTTTCTTTGTTTACTTGTTATTTGAGGAACCACTATACTGTTTACTATAGTGGTTGTGCACTTTTATATTCCTAATTTCTTCATATCCTTACCACCAGGTTTTTTTTTAGGTAAAATATTTATTGCTATGTATGATGACTTACATTTTTAATCCCAGCTATATAGGAGGGTACAGCAATAGGATCACAAGTAGGAGGTCAGTCTGAATGAATTAATGAGATGCTGTCTCAAAAAATAAATAGGAACAGGGATTCAGTTCAACAGTAGAGTTCCATCCCCAGCACTGCATGCATGCATGCATGCATAAATAAATAAATAAATAAATAAATAAATAAATCGACCAACTAATAGTGTTAGCACCTACCAATTATTTGGATGGTTATGCTTAAACTCTTAAAAATCAACCTTCTTAAATAAAATTAATACAAATATTTTATAACTAGAAATAAGTTAATGAGTGATGTGTATAAAGTTAATCCAAGCAAAGCAAAATATACCTGAAGTCTCAGCTATTTGGGAGAACAACACAAAGTTAATAGAATACAACTAAAGGACATAAAATTATAATGTCCCTAAGTCTATATATTTAAGATGGTCCATATAATAATTGTAACGGCATCTTTTTAAAATATCAGTTTAAACTAATCTTCATGTTCTTATGGAAAATTTATCAATTAAGATGCCTGGTGTGTTGGCTCATGTTTATAATTTCAGGTTTTCAGGAGGCTGAAGTAGGAGGAACATAAGTTTGAGCCTTGCCTGGGCAACTTAATGATTTCGAGAGAGAGAGACTGTGTCTCAAAATAAAGAGCTGGTGATATTGCATAGTTCAGTGTGAAGGCCTTGGATGCAATTCCCAGGGTTGTCAATATCCTACTGTCTTGGGTACTTTTCTCTCATTGTTGGGACAAAATACTCAATGCAAGAAATGAAGGAAGTAAATGTTTATTTAGCTCACTATTTGTGGAGGATTCGGTCCATAATCAGCTGGCATGGCATCAGGGCAACACTTCAGGGCAGCATGTAGCAAAAGCAACTAGAGCAAAAGGGGAGAATAGCAAGTCTCTTTTCCTCCTTTATATTGTACATAGGCCACACCCCTCTCCAGGGCCAGCATAGCACTTACAAAATCTTCTTGCCCCCCTCTTGCATTGGTTGGAGATGTCTATAAAGTATGAATGCAGGGTCCCTGCTGAGTCTTTTAGTTAAACTTCTGTATTTCCCAAGGTGGCACAATGTATCATCCATAATACCCACCAAAAGAAAAATTCCGATAAAAATAAATGAGTGATTACTAATCCAATGTGAATTTAATATTGTAAAACGATAGTGATTTAAAAATTTTGGTGATGTTGCACAAATAAATAGATCATAAGAAAAAATAGAAATGCAGATAGATCCAGAGTTCTAGTATGGGATAAAGGTAGCATTAACTTAATAAGAATTCTTAAGTGTTTTTGTGATAACTGGGCTTTGAGGGAGGGAAAAATAATACTGGATTTCTCTTTCATTCCTTCTTCAAAAATAATTTCTAGGTGAAAACATGGGAAGATTTCACAATTTTATTTGTTGTAAAAGTATGTGTAAAGTTTTTCTGAGCTTGGCATAAAGCCTAGACATAAAAAAAACTCAAATGAATTAACATCATAAAAACTTAAAATAGCTAGGTGGCATAAAATACCATAAACGGTCTTAGAAACAAAATTTTAGGTTAAGTGAAACATTTACATGAAAGGCATTAATTTCTGTAAATCAGTGAAAAATTCAATAGAAAGAGTCAAACATGGATCAGATCATTGATTAAAAATAAATTTAAACATGAAAAATGTTCAGCTATTCTTAGAGATATGTACATTAAATAAGACTTTTTAAAACCTAATTGCTTGATGAAGATAAAAGTATTTGGTAGTGCATTAGGTTGTTAAAGCTGTGCAGAAACTGTTCCTGATACATTGTTGAAGGGAGTTTAAATTGGTTTAAAATCTTTAAAGAAATATTAGTCTCTGTTTATCAAAATTTAAAATATCTACATTTTCTAATAAAGTTTATTAAAATAATTAAATTAATGTTCGTGATAATAGTTAACATGTACTTTTTGTGGATTATTTCATGTAATGCACATGAACCACAGCAGCCCTGATAGCAGTGATTTTTATTTATATGAGACGGGCCATACTTCAATAATTATAACAAATGCACTATTAGGGGTATCTACATTTTCCCATAATTCATTTGTTTTTTAAACCAGTCATAGATATTATATTTTTCCTCAGTTTTAATTAGATTTAAAAGTCAAATAGTATACACTTGTTATGAATATATTGAATGATTCTTAGAATTAGAAACTACTAGTACTCTACGTGTTTCTATAGCCTCTTTGCCTCCTTCCTAACACTATGAATATAGAAACAGCAGACTTGTTTCTAATAATTTTATTAGAGGTAATAGACATGGTTTATTTATGTTGATTTTCAACCATGTGCATACCTAATTAATAAAACTTGTTAGAAATGTTCCTTCTCATAAAACTAATGATTACTGTAGATTTTCAGCACTTTAACTGGTGTTTCCCCCTATCACAACAGTCCAGTAATTTAAATAAATGAGGCTTCCATTTAAAGCATTGAAGAGTTTTTTTTTTAAGAAAAAAGGTTTTAGAAATCCAACTTCTTGAAGCCTTTAGTACATTAGGAAAACAATGTAAAAAGCATCTGTACTTTTCTATCTTATGTTTTTAGACTTTTCTTGCTGGTGGTGGTTCTCTGATTTTTAATTTCCATATAATAAAAACCTAGATTATTTATCTCATCTTAGAATAGAAGCCTATTTGGAAGGAAAAAGCTGCCAGTGACCAAGATCTTTAATGTACTCTCAGGAACCCAAAAACCCTGTGGTTGACGGGCTCTAATACCAATTTTCCAAGACTTTTTAAGGTTTGTTTTGTTCTTTAAAGTCAGGAGAATTAGTACTACATGTCAGACTTTCTAAGGATAGGTTACAGTTAACACTTAAATTTTAACTACTTGAAAAATCTGCTTGCATCTCCTCATGTGTTGTACAGTATATGATGGATGAAGTATTCTTCCTCACTGTAAATAATGATATTTTAGTCCTTTATAATGTCACATTATCTTTCTTAATTATTACTGTGAGATAAATGCAAAGTGTTTTCTTTGATTTTTACTGGGTATTTTGCATGCCATCACTTTCTCTACTAGTTTTCACTATTTTGTCTTCATTTTTTTTTAGCATCCACGTCACTTTTTATTCCTAAGCATTTACATATTTACATCCTATATACACTTAATTTTACATTATACTTTTTAGCATACTTGGGATAGAACCCAGGACCTTGTGTCTGCTAGGCAAGTGCTCTGTGGCTGAAGCTATAACTCAAGCCCTCACATTTTTCTTTGATTTTAATAAAATGCATAACTTTTTAGTTGGCAAAAGATGATTTTTGATAAAAGGCACTAGTTTTTACCAAAAGGTGATAATGTGTTTCGTTTTATTTTAATTTTGCAGGTTTGTTAAATATAACAGTGTGGGTTTTTTTTGTTTTGTTTTGTTTTGCATTAATTCTGTTTTGAGACAGGGTATCCCTATGCAGTTTACGTTGGCACTGAACTCACTATGTAGCCCAGGCTGGCCTTGAACTCTTGATGATTTCCGTCTCAGTCTCCTCAGTGCTGGGATTACAGATGTGCACCATCATACCTGGCTCTAACAGCTTGAATTTTTGCATTTTCAATTTGTTTAGAATTATGACATAACTAAAAACCCTATTGTTTACTTCTTTTTAGGAGTAGTGAAGAAGTTCTTACTGCAGAAGATTGTGAAAATGTCTACCATCTGGTTTATTCAGCTCATCGACCAGTAGCAGTAGCAGCTGGAGAATTTCTCTATAAAAAGTACATTTATATTTATGTTATTCATTTTTTAAAGTATACTGTTATAATAATTTATTGTGATATACTTGATAAGTACACAATTATATATGTATATTAAACATATTTAGAAAAAATGATTGCCAGTTAAATTGAAGCTTTCACACTTTTACTATTTCATATAATTGTTTTAATTTCTTCTATCCAGGCTTTATTTTTTTGGTGGGGGTCAATGCTTGAGATTGAACTTGGTTTCATGCATGCTAGCCAAATGATATAATACTGAGCAGTAGGCCCTACTGCATTATTTCTAATTTACCTAACTATGTTATAATGTAAAGAGTGATTATTTCTTCTTCTTCTTCCTCTTCTTCCTCCTCCTCCTCCTCTTCTTCTTCTTCGTCTTCTTCTTCGTCTTCTTCTTCGTCTTCTTCTTCGTCTTCTTCGTCTTCTTCTTCGTCTTCTTCGTCTTCTTCGTCTTCTTCGTCTTCTTCTTCGTCTTCTTCGTCTTCTTCTTCGTCTTCGTCTTCTTCTTCGTCTTCTTCGTCTTCTTCTTCTTCTTCGTCTTCTTCGTCTTCGTCTTCGTCTTCGTCTTCGTCTTCGTCTTGCTATATAGTTGAGGCTGGCCTTAAACTCACTGTGTAGCCCACGATGGCCTCAAACTTGGCAGCAATCTTCCTGCCTTAACCTCCTGAGTGCTGGTATTATAGGAATGTGCCACCACACCTGGCAAATGATCTTTTCTTATTTTTGCTCTTCTACTACTTCGGCTTCCAAATGTTATAGTATTTAGCTTTAAGCTTATTTTTTCTTTTAAGAAAATTCAAGTACAGTTAGATGTAAGAATCCTATGACTTCTTTATTTTTTATTTATTTATTTTTTAGAGATAGAATCTTGCTGTATAGTTTAGGCTGGCCTTGACTCTCACTATGGAACCCAGCTAGCCTTGAACTTACAGTGATCTTCCTGCCTCAGCTTCCCCAGTGCTAGGATTACAGGCATGCAGCACCATGTCCAACTGGTTTGTTTGCTTTAATGATGCTAGTTGCGAATTCAAATTAGGAAGTATGCACAGTAGTGTGAATCTCTGATCACAAAAAAATATATAGCAGTTGTTAGATAGTGATTTAAAATAATACTTTGCGTCATGCTGACTAAATTATTTTAGTAATGTTTATTAACATGCTCATTTGGGGTACAGCATTTATTATAAAGAGTAGTTGATTTTCAATATCCACCTTATAAGTTTCTATTGGTAATCATACAATTTTAGTTCTCTTTTGTTGCATCTGAGGAAAAGTTGTCACACTATTTGTAGAAAAAGGCTGTTGATTTGGGATACTGTTGCAAGAAAATAGAAAGAAAAACATAAGCTCAGGTTTAAAGAGAATTATGTATCATAGATTGTTGTGCATAAATGTTACAGGTTAATGTATTTCTTCTATGAAGTTAAACATTTGTGTAAAATACTATAAGGGTTCTAAAAAGAACTACTTTATAACTTAATATAATCAACTTGAGAAGGCATTTTAAGACTTGAAAGTACTGTCAAGTCTACAATAGAAAGGGTTATCCTAATGATTTGCTTTATGGTTTAATGTTGGACAACATATTTACTCAGTTCTCTACTACTCCATTGTTAGTTAATTAAATATGAAATCCAGAAGGTAATTTTTTAATTAACTAGTTTGTTATTGTTTTAAAATAAATACTTTTCTTCGTTTAGGCTCTTCAGTCGTAGAGATCCAGAGGAGGATGGAATAATGAAAAGAAGGGGAAGACAAGGTCCAAATGCCAACCTTGTTAAGACATTGGTATTTTTCTTTTTGGAAAGTGAGGTTAGTTTATCTTTTCATTGCTTATATTCAGAGTTTGTAAGAAAAGGCATTAAAGTGGTGTGTATCTTAACATTTCCACATAAGTCGATTTAATTCTAAAAAATGTTACTAGTACATGTTTGCAATATATAATAAAACATTCATTGTGGGGTGTTGGTACATAGACATATTATATCTGAATCATTTATACTTCTTTTTCCTCTTCTTACCACTGTTTTTTCTGCATCCCTAGAACCCCCTTTACATCTGCAAAATGTCAGCCTCCTTATTTCCTATCATCATGTTTTATTTTGCTATTTAAATTATGCTTACTTTGAGTTTCTCATATAAAAGAAAACATATGGCATTTAATCTCTATCTAATTCATTTTACTTAGCATTGTGGTCTTAAGCTGTGTCTATTTTCCTTTAAAAATGCCTCAGATTTATCTGTCTTTATAGCAGAGTAGTACTCCATTGTGCATAAATGACATATTTTCTTTATCATTCATCTGTTGATGGACATGAAGGATATTTCCAGGATTTAGCAATTATTGTCCTGCTCTCAACATGAGTGTGTATGTATCACTGTACTATGATATTTTAGCTCTTTCAGGAAGAGACCCATAAGGTAATTAGCTGGATCATATGGAATTTCTATTTTTAGTTTTTTGAGGACTCTCCATAGTGATTTCCATAGTGGTTGTACTGGTTTACATTCCCTTAAGAAATTCAGAAGGGTTCTTTTTTCCACATGCAACCTTACCAGCATTTTTTAAAGTTCATGATGGTATCCATTCTTTTATTTTCTAATGGAAGATGCTGAACATTTTTTCATGTACTTACTGGCAATTTTTACTTTTAAGAATTATATACTCATTTCAGTTACCCATTTTTGGATTGTGTCTTTGGTTTTGGGGGATTCTAAATTTTTTAAAAAAATTTTCATGTATTTTAGAGAGCAGTCATTTGTGAAGTAACTAGCAAATTTGTTCCCATTATGTAGGTTATCTCTTCACTCTTGGTTGGTTTTGTTGTTGTTACTGTTGAGAAGCTTTTAATTTTTTTGTTTAATCTAATTTGTTGATTCTTGGTATTATTTCTTGTGCAGTTGGGATTCTGTTTGGAAAGTCCTTATGTCTGTCTTCAAAAGTTTTACCCATTTTTATCTTCCAGCAGATTCAGTGTTTCTGTTTTAATTTCTAGGTCTTTGATCCATTTCAATTGGATTTTATTACAGCGTGAGCAATATGGTTCTAGATTCATTCTGCATTTGGCTAACTAGTTTACCCAGTACCAGTGTACCTGTGTACTTTGAATAGAGCAGATCTAAGCTGTTCCACAAAATTGTTTAAAACATACTTTCTAATTTTAGTAAGATGTTCAAACAGTAGGTTTTATGTGTACTTCTGGGAGCACTGATTTTGGAATTGCAAAAGCTTTATTACCAGTTGTCTTCTGCTTATTACTCTTTGTAACTGTAATGGTTTAGTTACTCAATTTTTCTAAGTCTCAGTTTCCTAGGAAAAAGTAGATTATAATTCCTCAGGTAACCCTGAGATAATTCAAATATAATATGTACCTCGCACATTACAAGTTCTCAAATGCTAATGCCTCCTGTTAATAGTATATGTATATACTATTGTATATGTGGATTTATGTCAATCTCCCTTTAGTTAAAAATCTGCTTCTAAACTATTCTGTGGGAGAAAATTCATTTTAAGTGTTCAAATTATGCATTATTTAATTAGCTTCATGACCTTTTAATTTTCTCATTATTTCTGCATATAGATATATATTTGGTTTTCAAATATTACCTTGTGTCCTACAACTGTGATAAATTCACTTGGTAATTTTTCAGTATATTTCTTTGGGTTTTCTACAATATATAGTCAAATCATTTGCTTTTCCTTCCTTTCCAACATTTTTTTCCATCAATTTTTATTTTTTGCCTTATTGAACTTGTTAAGATGGCCAGAACTATGTTGAATAAAAGTGATAAGGGTAGACCAACGTATTTGGATTGTTCCTGATCTTACTCAGAATTATCCAGTATTTCAGTATTACTTATGTTGTAGGTTTTAGGTATTGTGGTGATGTTTATTATCAGTTTGAGGAAGTTATTTCTGTTTCTTCTATTGCTAAAAAAGCTATAATACTCATGCACTTATGAGTCTCTAAAAATCTTTCTTTGCATTTTTTCAGATGATTATTTATCTTTCATTATGTTATTTTGTTGAATTGTGTTTGTTTCTTTGTGGTACTGAGAATTTAACTCAGGCCCTTCCCAGTGAGCTGCATCTCTGGCCTTTTTTACTTTTAGTTTTTATTTTGAGACAAGGTCTCACTAACTTGCTTATGCTTTTTTTGAACTTGTGATTCTCTTGTCTTGTCTCTCAGAGTGCTTGGATTACAGGCATATACTACAATGCCTGGTTAATGTGTTGAATTTTATTGAATGATTTTTCCAATGTGAAACCAACTTTGTATTCCCATGATACTTGGGCATGGGGTGTGTGTGTGTGTGTGTGTGTGTGTGTGTGTGTGTGTGTTGGTATCTAATGCAGGGCTTCATACATTCTAGGCAAATTCTCTTTTACTGAAACACATCCTCAGCCCTTATAGTCCTTTACAGATTCCATTTGACAGTGTTTGAGAATATTCCCTCTGTTCATGAAAGATATTCTTTATTTTATTTGTGGTGTTGGGAATTGAACCCCCAGGGCCTTCAAACTAAACTTACATCCTCAGCCCTTTTTTACTTTTGAGACAGGGAGGGTCTCAGTAACTTGCCTAAGTTAGAATTGAACTTGTAGTCTCTCTGCCTCAGCCTGCAGGATGACTACAGGTGTGTGCCACTGGGCAGGATGGTCTGAAGTTTTAAAATTTGTAACATTCTTAATGAGATGTGATACCATGGTAAGAAGCACTAAGATCCTTTTAAGTTCACAGAATGAAGCAAATTGAGAGTAGTATTGCATACAAATAAGCAATAAGTATACTTTTCATCTTAGTGTGTGTGATACTGTAGACTAAACCTAGGCCCTTTACACTGAGCTCTCAGATACTTTTGTTTTTTATTTTGAGAAGATGTTTTGCTAAGTCACTAAGTTGCACAGATTGGACTCAAATTAAATCCCTGTGCACATGTCAACCTCCCGGAGTGTTGGGATAACAGGCATGCACAACAAACCCTGGCTATGCATATAATCCTTTTATAACATACACTTCATTTTAATGTTTTAATTGCTACTGTGAAAAATACTTAATGATGCTGCCAAAGTTGACTTACACATACAAGCTACATCAATTTTTCTCTGTCCTTGTTTTGTTCTTCTGAGTCATTACTACGTTGTTTCAGTGTGCATTGCTTTTTAAATTATAGTTACATGAACATGCAGCATACCTTGTGGATAGCATGTGGGACTGTGCTACTGAGCTGCTGAAAGACTGGGAATGTATGAATAGCTTGTTGCTAGAGGAGCCACTTAGTGGAGAGGAAGGTAAGTATATTTAATTATGGTATTTGTATTGTATAGACAGTTTCAAAATGAATTTTACTTAGCTGTTTTGTTAATGTTAAAGTAGTCAATACAAAAATCTTACTTTTTAGAAATATATAAATATTGTTTGTTAAAAGATGTGATTACTGTTAAATTTTACTTCTTTCTGGGTTCATTTTCGTCTGGATATATAGATAAGCGTTGGACAGATTTGGAATGCTAAGGGTTTTAGGAAGGTTAAACTTGTTCTGATCTTTTTCTTTGGTGTAAGTGATGACATTTTCCTTAGTCCTTTAGGTCAGATTTTGTTCATAGAGAGAAGAAACTTACATAATTTTTACAAGTGGCTTGTGGGGAAAAGAAATAGGTTAACGATCTCTGATTTTTTTTTTAGCACTAACAGACAGACAAGAGAGTGCTCTGATTGAAATAATGCTTTGTACTATTAGACAAGCTGCTGAATGTCATCCTCCTGTGGGAAGAGGGACAGGAAAAAGGGTATGCCTGTTTTTCAATATAATAAGCAGTGTTTCTCTCTTCTCAATATCTCTTTAAAAAATCTAACTTTAACCTTGGAATAAATTTTTTTCCAGAACACTTACACATATGTATGTATGTTCAATGTAAATTTTTAATATTTATTTGTTTACTTATTTTTTTAAGACAAGATCTCACTGTGTAGCTTAGGCTGGCCTTGAACTCACTATGGAGCATAGGCTCTCCTCATTCTTTGTGTTGATCCTTCTGCCTTACTCTCCAGAGTGATGGGATTAGAGGTATATGCCACCATGCCCAGCCAATGTAAATTTTAAACTATTAAAATTTTTTTAAAAACTAGCAACTTGAGAAAATGATTCTTTTCACTAGTTCTTAATTACTGCATAAAATACTGATTGACTGTGACTGCCTTCAGTACTAAATTTAGTGTACCATTTTAGAATGGTGCATTTGTGTGTTTTGGTTTTTTTATCTTTGCTTTTCTTATAAAATTAGAAACAAATTGAGAGATAACCTACTCATTAAAACTGCTACTGAAGTTGACTTATATGGGATATCATGGGATCAAATTTTAATGTGTTATTGCTGAGTTCACACATATTTGTAATTTGATTGACAGTTCTACAGGCTTTTGATCTTTTTTGATCATGAAACAGAAAAGTAGGCTTTTATATTATGATGTGTAGTATACATGAATATATGTATATTTGTGTACAACTGAAAGATAATTTCATCTAATGTTAGTGAAACTTACAGTATGTGATACATTATGTATTTTTCCTATTCCTAATTGTGAATAAATTCTCTTTGCCATGTCAGGGATCAAACCTAAGGCTTTTATGTATGCTCGGCAAGTGCTCTACACACTCTATCCACTATTTATATTTTTTAAAAACTCTAGTTGCAACTTACTATTTTTAATTCATAACTCATGGCGTGACCCACACCCTGTCATAAGATAAGAGTAGTGTTCAATTTCATTATAATATAAATGCCCAAACTACATTTCCTGTTCTATTTTTCCTTCTATTCAGAGGTAAAGTTGATTAGTCTTAATTTGATGCTGATTTTTCCTATTGGACTATTCACTTTTCTTTTTTAATTTCAGGTGGCTTTGTGGTTTTGTTGTTGTTTGTATTTTGATTTTAAATAGGAAGTTATTCTCCTTAGTATCACTTTTAGGGTTAAAGTTTGTAGTAGAAATTTTTGTAACCATTATTTAAAATATAGTTTTAGTACTTAGGTCTTATGTCCTAATTAAACCTAAAACATTTTCTAGGGTTAATGGGCTTCATAAATTCTTATGTCTTTGTGTATTAAGGTGCTGACAGCAAAAGAGAAGAAGACCCAGTTGGATGACAGGACAAAAATCACTGAACTATTTGCTGTTGCTCTTCCTCAGTTATTAGCAAAAGTAAGTTTATGTTAATATCACAGAATTACTAAGAAATTACAGGTCTTTTTCAGAATACTGCAGGAAATGTTATAGTGTTTACTTATTGTGATTTTTTTAACATGACCCTTTTATTTCAAAGTACTCTGTAGATGCGGAAAAGGTGACTAACTTGTTGCAGTTGCCTCAGTACTTTGACTTGGAAATATATACCACTGGACGATTAGAAAAGGTAAGGTGTTTTTGGTGAGTGAAAAACCTTGAATACAAAATGTTAATTTACTTCCTCTCATCATATTGTTTGCTTATATATGTTAAATATTTAGAGAAGTTTATGTCTTTTATATTTTAAAGCAGTTACTTTTAGAGAATAGTGCTAATGAATTTTCCCTTTCCTTCATGCCCAAAGTTATCTATACTTTCATTCTAAATTTATAAGGCTTTGGCATGGGTGTTTTTTTTACATTGTTTAATAACAATTACAAAATAAATGAAGCTATCAGTTCATTGAACACTTTTAATATATTTCACAGATTATACAAATTTGTATAATATTTTGTATAAATTATACAAAATTGTATAATATTTCACAAATTATACAAACTTATGCAAAGTTCTTTACATGTATCAACATTCTTACCTGAGCCCCATGAGATAGGTAATACTCTTCACAATAACGTTTAGTGAATAAGCATGGATGTATCAGTGTATTTATTTATGTACGTATGTATTTTTGTGCCGGGATCAAACTCGTGACCTTGTACTTGCCGGGTAGGTTCTTACACTACTGAACTATATCCCCAGCCCTTAGCACTGTATTTATTGATCATAGCTTAGAAAACATCTTAGGATGTATGCCCTATGTTGTAGTTACTGTATTTAAAAATGTTGACTTGAGGTGGTATGGTAACATAGTCATTTTGTGACTGTTGAGTATATGTTAGTGGCTTTGGCTCACGCTAAGAACATGTTCTGCTACTCACCTATGTCTTCACCATGTACTTCAGTTTTAATGAAAATTTATTTTGCAGCATTTGGATGCCTTACTGCGCCAGATACGAAATATTGTAGAGAAGCACACAGATACAGATGTTTTAGAAGCATGTTCTAAAACTTATCATGCACTCTGTAATGAAGAATTCACAATCTTCAACAGAGTTGATATTTCAAGAAGTCAACTGATAGACGAATTGGCAGATAAATTTAACCGGCTTCTTGAGGATTTTCTGCAAGAGGTATATGTTACAAGTATTTGTAAGTTGGGCCCTTGCCCTACAGTAACCTAATTAGTCCTCCTAGTATTAATCCTGGTGATAGTCTAGCAGTGTGTTTTTGAAAATATGTTTTAGGCTTTTAATTCTGAGAATCATTAGACTATTAGTCATATACCAAAATGTGAAAAGGGTAAGAATCTGTGCTTTGGAGGACGTGAAAGCAAAATGAACATCTCTCCTTTTTTTTTGTTTGGTATTTGTGAGACAGGATCTTACTATGCAGTTCAGGCTGGCCTTGAACTCACTGTGAACTACGCCTAGTCTCTCCTTTGTTTTCAGTAAATGTTGTAGACTGTTTTCTACTTTTAGTTGAAAATGAGCCTGATAGAGAATAGGGTATTAATGGAACAAAAGAGTAGAGCTAGATTGAAACTGACTAGCTTCCGACAGCAGGAGTTTCTTAGTGTTTTAGGAGTGTTGGTGAGGGAAAGGCGATTATGGTCTTTAATATTATAGAGCCTTCATAAGTTCCTCTTATAGTCACTGGTGCTTTGGAGTTTACTGTCTTTTTCAATTGTATTTCCCAAGAGGCTTAGAGCATTGACACTCAAATATATTTATATTTTTATTATGATTGTGTTTTTCCTGGAAATATATATTTATATAATAATTTGTTTGAATAAAATAGTCATAATTATCAAATTAATGCTTTTAAGGCTGTCCACATCATGTGTCTTGTCAGTGCTACAAAAATCATGTGGATTTTGTAATTTCCATTTTTTCTCATTTTACCAAGTTACTTAGGTATATGTGTTCATATGTAATGTTAGTATAGGCTCATTACTAGTGTAGGCTTACTACTGGTGTAGGCCTATTTACTAATTGGAGGATTGTACAAGTATGTTGTGCAATTATCACATTCTAAGTGAAACTTTTTAGTGCCTCTTGGCTGAATATTATTCTGACTAGGACAATTTAATTTAAAATCAAGTAATAGCTTGTTAATTCAGCTTAATTTGTAGAAATATTAAAGTTTAAAAATAAGTGTGTTTCTGAAAGGATGGAGTTCAATGTAGTAGATTCAATAATGTTTAAACAATTTTATGTTTCCTATAATAAGGCTTATAAAAATTTTCCCAGACTTGTGTTACTCTATATTGAAAAGTGTATTAGTAAATGTTGATACCCAGAAAGGACTTGGCATATCTTCTGGTTCTTTAGAGGGTTCCCACATTTATTTCTGATTACTTCAATTCTTTTTCAACACCATGTTTAGTGTACTTAGATTTTGTAATTTAAGTGTTATTTTTATAGTCTTGGGAAGAAAATATTACTCTTCTTTTTCCCTCGTGAGCATAATGTACCTGTGATAACAACCTGTATTGACCCCAGGCATATAAACTTAAATTTAACCAGATCTAGGTGTTGAATGATAAAAGCTAATGTTACATTATTGTTTAATTTTTATGGTATTATCACCATATTAATAGCCTAGTATTTTTCACTTTACTGGTTCTTAATGTATAATCATTATTTAAAGGGTGAAGAACCTGATGAAGATGATGCTTATCAGGTATTGTCAACTTTGAAGAGGATCACTGCATTTCATAAGTAAGTTGAATCTTATATTTCTGTTTTCTTAAAACTGTAGCAATAGCAGCTTGCATATTTTGAGTCTTTATAGTTTCATATTCTTTACTTGCTTGCTTTTGCTTTTCATAAAAAAGTAGTTGGTAAAGTCATGTTTTAAATTGAGGAGCAATTAAAAATTTAACATACTTTTAAAAAATATTTTGTTATAGCGATCTGTTAAAATGTTTGTCATGATTACTTTAGCAGTGCTTTACTAATGTTAACTCAAGTAGTCTATAACCATACTATCCTGAATGTGCCTGGTCGTGTCTGATCTCGGAAACTAAGGAGGGTTTGGCCTGGTTAGTACTTGGATAGGAGAATGTTAAAGTACACAACTGTCATAATTTGGCCTTGATTTTTAACAACATAATTCTTTTTTTTCCCCTCACAGTGCTCATGATCTTTCTAAATGGGATCTGTTTGCTTGTAATTATAAACTTTTGAAAACTGGAATTGAAAATGGAGATATGCCTGAGCAGGTCTTTATTTATTTACAAATTGCATATTTAACTTTGTGAATGAGGGCTTGTGATTTAAATTTTATCTGTATTTTCTTGGTTCTGTTTTACAGATTGTTATTCATGCACTTCAGTGTACTCACTATGTAATCCTTTGGCAGCTTGCTAAGATAACTGAAAGCAGTTCTACAAAGGTTTGTGGTATTCTGCAGTGGTTTTTTTTAGATTAAATATCATTCATAGCTTTCAGGAAACTTAACATCTTTAATAAAATCAGTTATTTCATTGAAGTTGTACTTGTTTCTAATGTGTATTTCAATGTGTACTCTTTCAAGTCCGGCCCTTAGTTTATTGTATATTCAATGAGAGGGCTTTAATGTAGTTTGTTTCAAGGTGGAATCTTAATTAAAATTGTTCCCATGTAGGTGGTATAATTCATTACTTTACATATTCTTAAAATCAGGGAGCAGCGATATAAAGATAGGTTTCTGAAAAGCATGTCCAAGAACCATTCAAACAGATGGATACATACATGTATTGAATTGTATAAATTAAAGTCAGCTTCTTTAAGTTGTCTTGTGCTCTGCTGTTATTTGGAGTTCACCTTCATGTTCAAAATGTCTTAATTGATAAACCAAATCTATGAGAAGCCATACTCTAATTGAGTATAATGTACCACTTACTAGGACATGCAGCTTTTAAAACTTTGTCCATAATCTCCTATGCATACAAGTTATTGATTTAAGTGGGATTCCCTTTTCATTTTGTAAATTGGAAGCTTAAACATTGTACCATCAGTAGTTGATGTTGCCTTTAACATTATTTGGGCTTAATTTTTTATAAATAAGAAATTTCTGTGAATTACATATTTATATATTCATAAGTATTATTTTCAAAAGGAAGGTTTTGATAATAGTTTGTTTTGCCTAAACCCATGGAATAATGTTAAATCCTTAGAATCTCTCTTTGCTTTTAAGATGCTGTTACATCTATAGGTAGATTTTTTTTTCTCTCGAGAAATCAATAGAGAGTTGTTAAATAATGTACTTTTGCCATCCTCTGGAAGAAGTTTAATTAGGTATCAAGCTTATAGTAAGAATAATAATCATGTTAGCATATATAATTACTTACATTGAAAAATTGAAAATTAATATAGGTAAAAGGCAGTATTTTAGAGGGAAAAGGTGAACAGAAAATTACTCATGCTAAAACTTGAGTTTTTACCATATGTGACCTCCCAGTTAAATCTATTTTTTTAGCTTCTATTATATATACTCAATATGTACAGTAGTCTGTCATTTGGCTTTCAGTATCAGAAGTTGGCCCAAAGGTTGTAAGTTCAATTAAATAATGTCGACAATAGTTTTATGTTTCAAATAAATCAATTAGTATTTAGAAATATAAAACAATGTAAGAATAAAACTCAGCTTTTTACTGTATGTCTAACAATCATTTCAAAGTTTACAGTAACACCACAAAATTGATTTTGCATACCCTTCCCTTATTTTTTAAGCAGTACAATCTGTATCTTTTAAAATAACAAATGGGAGATGCCATATCCAGCCTCATCCCCATTCACTGGGTGTACCCAGGACCTTTATATTGAGATACATCACAATCCCTTTTTAATTTTTATTTTGAGACAGGGTATTGGTAAATTGCCCAGGCTGAGCTCAAACTCACAGTACTTCTGTACAGCCTCAACTTCCCAAAATGTTGGGATTATTGGTGCTAGTCCTTTTTAAAATTACTTTCTTAGATTAATTTGTTTGCCACTCTTCAAATAATAAAGCTAGTCTGAAGTTTTTCTCTTAAAGCATTCTGATCCAGAGGCTTTATTATTAAATATAATCATACATATTGTATGCTTGTACTCATATGCCAAACGAAACCCAATATATTTTATAATTAATATGCACTAATAAAAATACAGTAATATAAGTTTTCTCCTTGTAAATGACCATGACCACTTAGTATAGTATCCATTTATATACTTAAAACTATAAGGTTCCAATTTGATGAGATTTATCAGAAAAATGGTCCTGTTTTTTTGCTAACTATAAAGAAATTTAAATTAAATGCATAAGTACCATTGATGGTTATATATACAATGGTTTTTTTTTAAATTTAAAACATTTTAAGAAAATACTGTGAATGAGTTGTTTATGCAGTATCTTAAACTGTTTAATTTTTTTCAAGGAGGATTTACTACGTTTAAAGAAACAGATGAGGGTATTTTGTCAAATATGTCAGCATTACCTGACCAACGTGAATACCACTGTTAAGGAACAGGTTAGTAATTGCTATCAATCTTTTATAAACAGTCTTATAAATTTAACCTATACAAAAATTTAAATAATACTAAAGTTCATCAAAGTAGAAATGCCTCTGCCTATATGTACCATGCTTTTAAGAAACAGATTAATATATTGAATTTACAAATAATGAAATTTTAGCTGGCTGTGGTGGCACACCCTTGTAATACCAGCATTTGGGAGGCTGAGGCAGATGGATCATTGCAAGTTCGAGATCAACCTGGGCTACAAAGTGAGCTCAAGGCCAACCTGAACTGCATAGTGAGACCCTGTCTCAAAAAGAATATATAAAATTGATTTTTCAGTTCATAAGTGTTTAAGAGTTTATAATTGTGTTATAGATCATCTTCATATTTTTTGTTTTATGTTTTCTTCTTGACACAAATAGTAAACAAACTCAGTATATGGAATTAATAGAAGTCATTCTTGAAAGTGACAAATATAACAGGTTTGCTTCAAGGAGAAAAATGTCCATAAGATTTGTCATCTCTGAGAATATCAGATGTTTACATTCATGCCTATGTTGATCTTGTGTGAAATAAAAATTAACTTCTTCCCAAGTGTATTACCTTCCTATCTTATATGCCTTCATTATTACCAGCTTTCTCAACTCCAGAAATAGACTGTGACCTGGTTTGATCCTGAAACTAAGGTCATGTTCAGTTCTAATTCTCTGTTGAGAATTTTGCACTTATTGGGAATATACTTTTTAAATGTGTCTATTGGGTGGATATTTTTGTAAACATTTTATAACAAATAATACATATAGTCAAAATGCTTAGGATTTCAAGCTTTTTTATTTTATGTAAATTAAATTTTGTTAATTGAGATAGAATCTGAGTAATCATAACCCTGAGTGCTGTATTTGGAAACTAATATGTTGGGTGCTACTTATTTTAATTCAGAGTACAGTTGCTTATAAAATTTATCAAGAAACTTCTTTAAATTTACTAAGATTTTTGTTATTTGTCTTTATTTAAAACATCAGAACAATTTTCTTTTCTTTCTCTTTCTAGTACTAAGGATTAAACCCAGAATAACACTTGTGCTAGGCAAGCATTCTGTCACTGGGCTATATCCCCAGTAATTTTAATTTAATTCATTTGTTTTAAAAATAAATAATAATTTATTTGTTTTGGTACTGAAAATTGAAACCCAGTGCCTCACTGCTGAGTATTCTACATCCCAGCTCTCTTTTTTAAAGTTTTTGTTTTAAGACAGGGTCTTGCTAAGTTGCCCAGGCTGGCCTCAGATTTGTGTTCCTCCTTCCTTAGCCTCCCGAGTACGTGGGATTACAGGTGTTCATTACCATGTATGGCTCAAAAACAGATTTAATTTAAAAATTCACACTTGTAGTTAAAAATTTGCAATCAATGGCCAGCTATTAGTCTTTTTTTATTTCTAACTTCCTCTTGTTTCTCCTGTGTGTGTGTGTGTATACATATATATGTATATATATATATATATGTATACACACACACATACATACATACATGGACACACATACATTAGAAGATATTCAGTGGCTAAACTGCAGTTGGTGAATATTTCTTTTTCCTTATAAAATATGAAGCCTCTTTAATTTTAAATATGTAGCTGTGTATTATAGTGATAAAGGGCTTATAACCTTAAGTTTTGTTTCTACAAAACTTAAGGAACAAAATTTCTGATAGCAGTAAATTGAGGTTAGAGTTACTCTCTTAGAATATGTTTTCAGACACAGGTTCAAACCATATATATCTCATATACGCAAAAGTGCGTGAGTGTGCACAGTTTATAGTTCATATTTTTACAGTGTTAACATATAGTCCTTGTCGGTTATGCTTTGTAACCGCCTATATAAATCTCTTTGTTATGCCTTCTAGATTAATTACTGGGTTGTTTGTTTTTCTGTTTCCTTAATCGCTACTAGGAATATGACCTGGGCATCTCACTTTACTTGCCTCTAAACCTAATAAGTAAATATCATTAAACTTAACACTTTGTCTTTACTGTGTTGTGTTGCCAATTTTTATGAAATGATATGTCCTTTTAGGTATAAATTACTATTAGTAAAATGAACAGAAGATTGAAGAAGCAAATATATAAAATAAAGGGAAAAATAAATGTGGTTAGTTCTGATAAGGAAAAAGTACTATTATGATTCGTTTTGTACTCTGCATTGTAACCTGTCATTCTACAAAGTCTATGTTAAATATATTTTGATTGATTCTGTGATCTAAAAGATAATTACCTCTTCCCAATAGATGATTTTACAGCTTTCTTTTGACTAATTTTACTGCTCTTTTACTCTATTTGGCAGTTTTTAGCAAGCTTTTTGATACGTAATTTATGTTTTGTTATGATACTATCTGGATTACCTTCTGTGTAATAATGTGGATATATAATCTCTGCTTAATCACCAATGCAAGACAGTGTTTTGCAAAGTACCATGTGTTTTTTGATCATTAGTCTAATACTTATCTCCCTGATACAGTATTTTTTCCAATAAGATGAAGAATGTTACCAAATTTCTATATTATTTTTGAGACTGAATACCATGCCACATTTTGTTATAGTGCAGGGTCGAGGATTGGACTCTGAAAACTTTAGGTTAAGTACTGACTGTACATTCTGGCAGTGTTAACACATTGTATAAGCCACTTAACATTGCTGAAAATAATGTTTGTGAAATAACCTTGTGTAATAAAGCATTGTGTAAATATTAGTAATTGTTTTTATAGAAATTTGTTAGCTTTAAAATCTTAGGAAAGAACTAAACAATGATTTTCTTCATTTTCAAATATAGGGTGTTAAATACTGTGTTAAATACAGAAGATATATGCTTCGTAAGAAAATTTATAACATTCTTTCCTAAATTTTAATAGGCCTTCACTATTCTATGTGATATTTTGATGATCTTCAGCCATCAGATTATGTCCGGAGGACGAGACATATTAGAGCCATTAGTTTACACCCCTGATTCTTCATTGCAGTCAGAGTTGCTCAGCTTTATTTTGGATCATGTCTTCATTGAACAGGATGATGATAATAATAGTGCAGGTAATTTTATTGCCATGTTTTTGTTAAATCTTTCTAAATACCTTAAGTCAAAGTAACAATGGTGTTAGTCTTGCACTGCAGTTTATCTTTAAAACAAACACAGATATATGTTCTGACACATTAGTGTTGTTTTGGATTATTGTAATGATAATATGATGTTACAGAGCATAGGCTTCTAAGTTAGATCTCAGTTTATTACTAGTCCAGAGCCTGTGTTTCTAATTTGTACCTACTTCATAGAACTGTGAAGATTAATTACAGTTGAAGAAAGGAAATAATATAGTGCCTAAGCCTATTAGATGTATTCAGTAAAATTTATTCCTGCTTTCTTTCTGTAAGACCAATTTTCAGATAATTTGAGAATAAAGTGTTTAAGTGACTTTTATATAATAAAAGTCACTTAAACACTTTATTCTCAAATATATATATATATATACACACACATACATACACATACATACATACATACATACATATTTTAAAAGTGGTAATGTGATTTATGAATATTAGCAGAATGTTAATGAAAATTCTTTGTACAAATCTGGGATAGCACACAATGATCACAAGATAATAATTAAACCAAATTTGCCTAGTGTTGTGTTATTCTTCCATGCTAAGCACACACACACAGCTGCTTACTTGAATGTGAGATCTTGGAAAAGCAAGCAATATTTGGTGACTTCTGTGTTTGTTTTTAATATGAAGTTACACTGAAGGAAAACAGCATGTTCTGTCCATATATAAACTGACACATCATTGCATGTCAAAGTCTAAACATAATTCTAGCTGTAGCTGATAGCCTATTTGTATTTTTAGTTTTTATTTTCCAAATCCATTTTATTAAAAGACAAATAGAAAAGAAGAAGAAGAAAAAGAAAAACTGTAACCATCAATTTCAAAGCACGTCAATCAGGGAGTAACAATGGTACATACATTGCCCATTGTCATCCCCAAGTCATTCACCCAGAGTACAAGACGTCTGCCTTCAATTGTCCGAACAATACCAGTAAAAATCTTTCTCTTCAGGAAACTCAGACAAATCAATAGTATATATCTTATCTTTTTTATACATGCATGCACGTGCACACACACACTTTTTTCTTTCAGCTTGTCACAGTAATGAAGTAATATGTTTACACATGTAGTGAGTAATATGGGACAGAGGCTTTTTAAGGTGCATCCATTTACCTGTAAAAGTGTTGTTTTTCCTTCTTTATGGCTGAGTAGTATTTCATTGAATAAAAATACCACATCTGTTTTATCCATCCCTCACCTGATGGGCCATATAGGTTGTTCCCAAGATCTGGCTATTATAAACTGTGCTGCTACAAACATGGGTGCACATATATCACTGTGGTATGATGTTTTTAATTCTTTTGGGAAGATACCCAGATGGGGAATAGCTGGATAAAATGGGTCCTCTAATCGTAGATTTTTTAGGAATCTTCCACACTGGTTTCCACAGTGTTGCACCAGTTTGCATTCCCACCAATAATGGAGAAGGATTCCTTTTTCCCCATAGCCCCTCCAGCATTTGTTATTGGTTGATTTCTTGATAATAGCCATTTTTTTCTGGAATGAGATTAAATCTCAATGTTGTTTTAATTTGCATCTCTTAAATGACCAGTAATGTTGAACATTTTTAATACGCTTATTTCAGAAGTGTGTATTCATCTCAGATGCCCATTTTTGGATTGGGTCTTTACATCTGGGAGGACTAATGTTTTTGAGTTCTTTATGTGTTCTCGATAGTAATCCTTTGTCTGAGGCAGACATTTTCTCCCACATTGTGTGTTGTGTCTTTACTCTTTTGGTGGTTTCTCTTGCTTTGCAAAAGTTTTTAAGTAGGGTGAGATGCCAGTTGTTGATTCACCTTTCACTCTTAACCATTAGTTTTGGTGAACTACTTACTATTCATTTTACAAACATATATTGGTCAGCAACATACCAGATGCCATGTATATGAAAATATGGGACAGAGGCTTTTCAAGAATTAAACTCAAGTGCAAAAGACATTTAAAACATAGTTATAATGCAATTTTATAAGTACTAGAGGCATGTACAAAGTGTGGATATGTAGAGGAAGTTCCAACTCGTTTGCATCTTTGAGAGACGCTAACATCTGAAATGGATCTGAAATATGAATGGCCAAATTTTTTTCAGATTTTTACAAAAGAAATAAAGCTGCACTGACAATATAGTAATAGTAGCAGCTGACACATATGAAAGATCCAGTGTGTTATGTACTTATCCAGTGTGTTATGTACTTGTCTTCCCTGCCTTCTGTAAGACAAAGATAGCTAGTTTTTGATAAGTAAAAATTTGAAAAAAAGTAAAAATAGAGTTTAAATTTCTTAAATCAGGGCCATTTATTCTGTAAGAGGAATAAGTGTATGCCTCTAGTTCTTGTGAGCAGTACTAAGCAATTCTTGGAAACAGTGTCATGTGGACATTATAATGAGAGTTATAAAGAAAATATTAGCTTATGTGTTCACTATAGTGTTTTAAAAGAGTGAATATCTTTTAGGTTTCTAAGCAAATGATTTACACATATTGGAACCTACACATGCTATAAAAATAGTACATATCAATAATACAGAATAATGGGGTTTGATTTCATATATTAGTAGATTTATTTAGCATTTCAATTATTTTCTACCCCATTGCTTAAGTTCAATTTCAGTACCAAGAAAATGTTTCTAGTTTTAATTAATTGCAGTTGCCAAGAATTACCAGAGGCAAGATAAAATCAAAACAAAATTAAATGGATAACAATTGTTTATTGTTTCTATGTTCCTCATCTTAAATTGAAGAAGTGACAAGATATAAATGAATTATTAATAAGAGATGTGCTATAAATGGCTAGCAAACATATAGAAATCTTTAACTTTATTAAAGACCTAATAAAGAAAATGTAAAGAAATAATGTAATACATATTTACCCTATAGGGGTAAATTTTTAAATAATTTTATTTTTTAATTTTGTCTAGAGGAAAAGTCTTTACATAGATTTTTATATAAATGACTTTATCACAGCTGTACTTACTTTACCTGATGATTAGAAACAATGTTTGGGTTGCAGTGGGGCTTTCTTTACTGTGTATTTAGAAGTACACAGTACTTAAAATTGTCCTGTTAAAATTGAATGGTAAGACTGCCCATAATGAATAGCAGCAACAAATGCGAAATTATTTTGGAAAGGCAGAATGGTTCCTGGGCCAGTGTAACATATATTTAATGTGTAGTAAAGAAGCATACATAAATCAAATCAAAGGTAAGAATCAGAATTTTGAGGTTGGTTGCTTTCAGCAAGGAGGGGACTTAATCAGAAGATGTTGAATATGCTGACCACACTGACAAACAATCTTGTTAGGGAAGTATAAGAATATGTTGAGCAAGTTTAGCCTGATTTCTCTAAATATGAATTCCTCTGACTCATTTTATTTCATTTAAAGTATTTATTTATTTATTTTTATCTTTTTGAGACAGTTTCACTGTGCAGTTCAGAGTAAACTCACTTTGTACTCTGGCCTCATACTTGCAGCGATCTTCCTGCCTCAGTCTCCCGAGTGCTCATTATTTCTGTTTCATGTTCAGTAAGCAATCTTATTTATTGTTTGATGGCACAAAAATACAGTTTTTGGTATAATTTTAATTTTTTAAAGCAGTGTTCTTATTTATTGTTTGATTGCACAAAAATACAGTTTTTAGTGTAATTTTAATTTTTTTCTGCTTTAAGTTTTCCAATAAAATTGTTACAATGTAGTGTAAATTAAAAATAATGGATTTAAAATGAAAGATAGCATAGTTTTTGACACTTTTGTTCTAGATGGTCAGCAAGAGGATGAAGCCAGTAAAATTGAAGCTTTGCACAAGAGGAGAAATTTACTTGCAGCATTTTGTAAGCTAATTGTATATACTGTGGTAGAGATGAATACAGCTGCAGATATCTTCAAGCAGTATATGAAGGTAAAGTTGAAAAATGGGTATAACAAGATAATTTTTAAATGCTTAAAAGAAATTGCAACATGCTTTTATTCTTGGTTGCTACTGAAAATTTTAATATTAAATTACTTTAATAACTTTTGATTAATAGTTACTTTTCTTACAAAATAAATTTATTTTAAAATATTTAATATTTTCAGTAACATTTTTATCATATCTTCAGTATTTCAGTTGGTGGAATTTGGGGTTTGTGATCATTTGCACTTGGAATATTACATGTTATCACTATTAGACAAGAAACAACATTTATGGTTTAAAGATAAGGGTGATTTTTTTCCTCTGCATTTCAATGTGTTGTGTTATGTGGAATCAGGATACCTAGGTGGTAATTTTAGGTTGGTTAAGATTAAGCTTATGAACTTGAGCCACTCACTACCTTTTGCATCCTATCCTGATTTTCACTTCACAGGAGCTATCACGCCTTTTGATTCTCAAAATCTGATGTGACTCATATTAGATTATGTATCAATTTTATAAATATATGAAATACTCTTAATTTGAAACAGGAAAATATATTGTTAAGTTGCACAGAATGCAACTAAATATGGTAAACTGGTTTATAAAATATTAAGTAAAAAACCAGTTATACATGTAAACTTATTATTTTACCAAGATATAAGATAATAGGTAATAAATTTGTCAAAATATAGTTCTCTGTAATAATTTGCTCTGTGAAAGAACCATGGCATTAAAATTATTTTGGAAACTAAATCATTTGGCATGGTAAGTTTTGGACTAAGTTTTATGAAATAATTTAATACATTTTAAATTTATATACTTAGGTATTCTGTATTAAAGTCATTAGCCAAAGGGGCATTTTTAGACTATTAGCCTCTCATAGTTATGTATTTTGGTTCCATTTTAAATTAGAAGTTCATTTGCAATATGTAGTGCAAATGTGACACACAATAAATTTGATTTTAGATGTTGTTTGCAAGATGCTAGTGTCTATATACCAAAATAATAAAGTTATAAGCTACTCATTGCGTATTTCCCCTTAAGCACTGAATTAAGTTTGAGAGTAAACATGGTTATATTCATTGTTTTACAATTTACAAAAAGAATTTTGTTTATCCTTTGTTACTTCTGAAGCTCTATATGGCCTAATTATTTTATTTCATGTCTCCTTTATTTAAAACAAAGCTTGGCGTTTCATTTTATTAAATCTTAACTGTATTTGTATTTCTAATTTTATGCAGTTAGGGACTATATGCTTAGAAGTGATCTTAATGTTTATTTCTTTTAGAACATAATTTTGACCAGATATGTACAGTACATTTTGACATACATATGAGACTAACATAAAATATTTATTGTCCAGTGGTATTAAAAGGTAAAACTCTAAACTGTGTAAATTCTCTTCTAGTATTATAATGATTATGGAGATATCATCAAAGAAACGATGAGTAAAACAAGGCAAATAGACAAAATTCAGTGTGCTAAAACCCTTATTCTCAGTTTGCAACAGGTAAGACATTAAGAGTACCAGCTTAGCTAACATGATTAATAGTTAAATGGGGCAAAGAATGTAATAAATAATTCATAAATGTTGAAATACAAAATATTCAACCTTAGTAGTAGATAAAGAAGTAATGAGATAATTTGTGTGGTTTCTAACTGGCAACAATGACAATACTTGTGGTCCACTAAGCTATAGAAATAGGTATGGTAGGTAGCTTTGCAATACATGTAAAAATGTATAACATGAATGTCATTTGAAGCAGCAGTTTTACTTTTCAAAATACTCAAAAATAGGACATCTGTAAAAATTGGTATGCAGGTTGTACAGTGCAACATTTTGTATAATAGAAGAAGTTAGAAATAATCTAAAACCATCAATAGCTATTAGATCAACATTCAGAACATTCCTGCAATGTCTATTATGTGGCACTTAAAATTAGTGTAAGATATGTATTCATTAATGTATAAAATCTTCTAATAGATAATTCGAGAATATAATGAATCAGGGATGACATCTTTATAAAATTACATGTAATGTTAGCAGTTGTTAACTTATTTGGGTTAATATCAAGTAAATTTTACTTTTTTCTTCATTATTTTCCAGGCTTTAAGGGAGCATCTGTGAATTTTACAACAAAAACACAACAGTCTTTTTTTTTTTATTTTGACAGCGGCAATGCAGGCTTAATTAGGGAAAATTACTTTTGTCTTCAGAGACAAAATGTGCATGCAAAATATACTCCAACCCAAATCCCTTTGATAAACTTTCTTGCTTCTTAGAAATATTAGCATGGAAGCGCTCAATTTCATTTGCAATCTGCATATTTTTTGTTAACATTAATAAAACTTGAAGGATTTTTAAAAGGGTATTAACTTTTCCTTTGCTATAAAATAATAGCTGCTAGCTACAGAAAGTTTCAAAAATATAATATTTAGAGAGGTGTAAGAAGTTTATTTCCATCCAGCTTTATTAAGTTATAAATGACAAAAAAGTACATATTTATGTCATACTACATGAAGTTTTAATATATGCACACATCATGAAATTAATTAAATCTAACTAACATGCATTATTTTGCATGATGTTTTTTGTCCTAGGAGCATTTATGTTCTGCAAATTTCAAGTATATTACAAATTATTCTTGTTTTTTTCTTTTTTGGTCCTGTAAATTGAACCCTAGGCCTTGCTAGTGCTGTATCACTGAGCCACACCCCAAGCCCTGCAGTACCTCAGTCTTAACTGTACTCACAGTAGTATACTGTTGATCCCCAAAAGTTACTCATCCTGTTTAAACTGAAACTTTGTACTATTAGACCAGCATCTCCTCATTCCCTCTGCCTCCTTGCCCTATCCCCTGAGAACCATCATTCTACTCTGCTTTTATGAATTCAAATTTTGTAGATTCCATTTTATGTATAAGTGAAATTATGTGGTATTTGTCTTTCTGTGTCTGGCTCCTTTCACTTACTGTAATATCCTCTAGGTTCATAGATGGATTTTATAAATGACTTAATGTCCATCTTTTGATGGTTAAATATTATTTCTTTGTGTATGTGTGTATACACCACTTGTTCTTTATTTTTCTATTGAGGGACACCTACCTTGATGGTACATTGTGGCTTTTCTGACTGATGCTACCATGAACACATGAGTGCAGGTTATCTCTTTGACATACTGTTTTAGTTATCTCTGAATATATACCTAGAAATCTTTAGCATTTTCATTTGTTTTTGCAGTCCTGGGATGGAACCACGAGTTTTGCACATGCTAGGCAACTGTGCTACCATCGAATTGTATCCTCAGACCTTTAAATAATTCAGAGACAGGCTGTCACTGAATTCCCCATGCTGGGCTGGACTTAGGGTTTCCTACCTTAGTCACTCAAGTAGCTGGGATGTTAGGCATGTACTGCCATACGCAGTTTAACCTTCAGCATTTTAATGACTGTATTGTATTTTATAGGTGGGCCATAATTTAATCAAGATCTCTTTTTGTGTGATGTTCAGATTTTTTATAATTTGTGCCACTATAACTAGCACTAAAACATTTTTGTACATGGTAGTGCACATAAGTATTATTATGGATAAAATCTTATCATTTGAATTGTTTGGTCAAATGATACATCAAAATTTAAAGCTTTTGCTACTTTATGATGAAAATTTTTTTGTTGTACTTTGTTTTGTTATGAAAGTTCTTGATATGAAAACTCATTCCCTAATTGTAAATTATAGCTTAGAATGTGGGATGTCCTGGTTTGATCACCAGCACTATCATAAAAATGTAAATATGAGGTTATTGTTGCTTAGTAGTAATTCAATGGATTTTCTTTTTCTTTGTATTTTGTATGCTCAGTACATTGCACATTACCAACAGAATAGCATTCTGAGAAAACTAACCTAAAGAGTTTCTAAACTCAATATTGATCTGTGCTTAAATACATGGACTGCTAAAAATCTAAAATCAATATTGATCTGTGACTTAAATATATGAAGTGCTAAAATTTTGGTCATTTGGCCATTTGTATCACATTTTAAAAAATCCATGTATTACAATAAAATACTATATACCTTCTTTACTGAACACATAGTTTGAGTAGAAAATACATTAAAGATATGAATCTATATCTAAACATATTTATAAATCTTTTAACATGCTTTATTTCTTTTCAAACAGCTTTTTAATGAAATGATACAAGAAAATGGCTATAATTTTGATAGATCATCTTCAACATTTAGTGGCATAAAAGAACTTGCTCGACGTTTTGCTTTAACTTTTGGACTTGATCAATTGAAAACAAGAGAAGCCATTGCCATGCTACACAAGTAATCTCCACTTTTGAAATTTTTGTGTCTAGCTGTTTCATTTATAATGGCTAAATTAAATTAGTTTTATTGGTGTATAAATATATCTATGTATCTATCTATCTATCTGTATGTATATCTTTAAGAATTAGTTATATTGTTGTCGGTTACCATAATAAGTCAATAGAGACTAAAACTCCTTTTATAAGAAAGTCTTTGTGTTAATTAATACAAAATGTAAAGATTATGAGAAACAAAGCAGCATGTATTCATCAGGCATTAGAAAGTGTCTTTTAAAAGTTTTTTGGTCATAATCTCATTGCTGGATAGAGAACTTTTTGAAGTTTGATTCTTTTTCCCCAGTTTTTTCTATCTAGTTCTTCATTCTGTTTTATCATAACCCTTTCCTTTGTTTTTTACCAACCTTAATTGCATATTTTCTTCCCTTAATAAAAGTTGGAAATCATTTGATTTCATATTGAGCATGTAATTTTGTGATCAGTTAAACTTTTTAAAGTATTGAGTATATTTTAGATTTTTAACATAACAAACATTTATATATTAAACTCCTGTATCCCTTGACCATGGATCAAAGAACCTTGTAGAGAAAACTAAGAGGCTTAAACTCTCTTTCATTGAAAGCTCCATGTTTTGTTTTGTTTTTTTAAACAGGGATCTAACTCAATGACCTTGCACTTGTCAAAGAGGTGCTTTTGCCTCAGAGCTAAATCCCCTGGAAAGCTCCATGTTTTGTATCTCTTTTTAATCCTCTTGGTTACATAGTTTCTGTTGTTTTTATTTGCTTTTTTGTTTTTATTTTGAGACATGGATTCACTACGCAGTTCTGGCTGGACTGGAACTCACAGTGATCCTCCTGCCACAGCCTCTTGAGTTCTGGGATTACAGGCGTGAGCTACCAAATCTTGCAATTAGTTTGAAGTCTAAAATATCTTTCCTGTTCTTATTTGTTTTCCCCATAATTCCCCTATATTTAATTTATTCTTTCATCTTATTTTAAAACTCAAATTCACTTTTGTGCTTTTTATAATGTTGGTGGTAATTTTAGGTAATATTTAAGGATCACATATGTAGAATTATTTTGAGAAGTAATACATGATTTTCTTTCAGTGATGGCCTGCCTTCTTTTTAGTTCTATCTGAATTGTTTTTACCATTACATTTTCAGTAGAGTATATTGTTGGGTTGCTTTAATTAATGACAGCATTTATTATCATATAAATGTATTTGAAATGTGGTCTGGTTAAAATCTAATTTTAAAACTATTTAAGTAAGTCATTACAAATAGTCATTAATAATTAGTTTTACTTCTGTATGTGACAAAGGAAATATCTTAGTGGAAAGAACATGTAGAGTAAAATTTACTAAGTTTCCTAGATTTTTATTATAATCGCTAAAACATTTGTTTCAACCTTTTTCTTTGCAGAGATGGCATAGAATTTGCTTTTAAAGAACCTAATCCACAAGGGGAGAGCCATCCACCTTTAAATTTGGCATTTCTTGATATCCTAAGTGAATTTTCTTCTAAACTACTTCGACAAGACAAAAGAACAGTGTATGTATATTTGATAAAAATATCCTATTTAATTTCATTTTGAGATTCTTTTTCTATTTTCTCCCCAATTCTTTATTTTGTGGTGTCAGTATTGAACACAGGGTTTATGTGTAGTTGCTGCACTTGATTTCTGTCCTTTCTGTATATGCATTTGTAGGATTATATCAGTGTTCAAAAATTTTATACTAAAGCAGTTGTATAATTTGATTATGATTTTTCTATATATAATACTCCATTTTAATGTTTTGAGTTCTCACAGCATAGTTGTAACTTCTGAGGTGTAACTTGAATGTTTTGGGTTCTTATTTTGCTTGCTTGCTTGCTTGCTTGCTTTCATTCATTCATTCATTCATTCATTCATTCATCTTTTTGAGGCAGTGTCTCTCTATGCAGTTTGGGCAGGCCTTGAGCTCACCTTGTAGTCCAGGCCATTCTGGAACTCTTAACAATCCTTCTGCCTAAGCCTCCCTGAGTGCTGGGATTACAGGCGTGAGCCATCATGCCCGGCTGTATTTTGCATTCTTGTCACAGCTTATCTAATGTGGAAATGTTTAAAAGACAATAATACTGAGAATCCATCAAGAGCATCCTAATTTCAGTCTGTGTTTTAAGCTGTGACTACACTATACAGGGGAAGTCCTCATTTTATCTTTTTAGTTTAGTTACTGTTCCCATTGTCTTAACAAATTCATTTGAACAGGAAATTTCTCTCCTTTAGGTTTCCAAAAATTGTGATTGATAAACCAAAGAATGAATTGAAATTCTCAAAATCTTTCCATTTTTACCTTGGATTTGGGATATAAAAGGCCCGAAAACTATAATTACCTCAGTGTTCTCTTCTAAAATATCACTAGTATTTTGCTTTTAAGAGTGAATCTTAAAGATGATAAGGGTTTTGTGTGTGTGTGTGTGTGTGTGTGTGTGTGAAAATTCTAAAATAGACAAAAATAATCCATGGTGATAGAAATCACAATAGCGGTTGCTTTGGGTTATAGGAATGTACTGATTCTTGATACATGTGCAGGCTACATGGGTATATTCATTTGTAAAAATGTACTCTTAATTTTTGTGCATTTAACTGGAATTGGACTTTATGGTTAGTTGATAAATAATTGTCTTCATTTATTCTAAGCATATGTCTGGTGCAGTGATATGTGACTGTCATCTAAGCTACTTGTGGGACTCTGCCAGGAAGATAGCTTGATCCCAGCAGTTTGGGGCCAGCCCGGACAATGTTAGCAGGACTATGTCTCTTAAAATATTGTATAAAGTGTATTAAATAAATATAAACAATGAAATAATTCTTTTACAGCAAATTAGCTAAAGTCAAAATGTCTGATAATGTGTCATATATATGGGTTGTGACCATGTAAATTGACATGAAACTACTTTATGGAGCTATTTTTCAGTACCTAGTAAAGGTTAGAATTCTTCCTACCTTGTGATCATAATCCACTGATTCATGTGTAGATATCCTACAAAAGCTTGAGTGCTTGTAGAAGAGAATCCATAAAAGAATGTTCACCTTTGCATTGTTTGAGTGGGGAAGAACTCATAACCTAAATATCTACCAATTAAATCAGTCAGTAATTGATAGATCAAATAAACTATCACACAGCATTCAAAATATATTTTAAAAAACATAATGTTGAGTACAAATAGGAAAATGCAAAACTGTGCTATGATGTTAATAGGCAACTATTTTAGAAGTAAAGAAAATATTCATGAGGGCAATAAATAGTGAATTCTGGTTAATCGAACCTCTGGGGCAGAGATACGGAGAAATGGGAATAGCTCTGGTGAAGGCTGCTTTGCTGTACTGTCAATTAAGATATGTGGTATGTGGCAAAACTATAGATCTCCTTCAAGTCAATATACTTTAGTTCAAACTCTTATCATAGACTGCTATGAGTTCTAAAACTATTAGTCGGTCTATAGTCCACATAGGAGAGTACTGTGCTACTGTGTATGACTTAAGTGTTTGGTAACTAAAAAGACATATTGAAAACTTGTCACAAGGCAGTATGTTTTATAATTCATGTCTCCTGTGCTGTTCAACTAATTAATGTTTCCTGTGCTAATAAATGAATTGATTGTAATTAGTCATTGTAATAACAGATACTGGAATTGGACTTTATGTTGATAAATAATTGTCTTCATTTATTCTAAGCATAATTTAGCCTAGGCCCTGAATTTCAGTTATGCTACTTATTTTTATGACTGTGGGTATATTATTTCTTCTTAATTTTTTTTTTATTCTTTTGTTCCTCATCTGTGAAATGGAGTAATTTTCTCACAGAATTGTTAAGAATAGTTAAGTAACTGTGAGAAAAATGCCTAGCATTTAGTAGCCATAAATATTAATTGAATTTTGATTGAAAAATTACATATGATCTGTGTGATACTTGGTCAAAGAGTAGATTTACTATTTCCATCAGGCTGAATGAAGCTTTTGGCAGATAGGGACCCTATATAATTCATCTTTGTATCTCTCCTTCATGACTGGGTCATAGTAGATACTTACCAAATGTTAAGGTGAAATGTTCTTAACCATATATTGTGAGAGGCTTATAGGAAAAAAGTTGCTCATCATTGTCCTTCTAAGTCTGATATTGAGTATTGAAGTAAAATATCAATGCTTCCACAACTAAGGGTTGATAGAACTAGCAGTTTTATGTGCCAAATTTAACAGTTTCTACTTCTTTTTAAGGTACGTTTACTTGGAGAAGTTCATGACCTTTCAGATGTCACTCAGGAGAGAAGATGTTTGGCTTCCACTGATGTCTTATAGAAATTCTTTGCTAGCTGGTGGTGATGATGACACCATGTCAGTCATTAGTGGAATCAGCAGTCGGGGGTCAACTGTACGGAGTAAAAAATCAAAACCATCTACAGGAAAACGGAAAGTGGTTGAGGGCATGCAACTTGCACTAAGTAAGGATATATATAACTATATATATAGTTATATATAGTGTGTTCTTTTTACATTATTCTTGAATGTTTACCAACTGAGTAAAAATTGATCTTATTTTTCTTTGGTATGTGTTTAATAGTAGCACTCAATGTGTCAGTAATATGTAAATTTGCAGCTTTAAACATTTTACATATATATAAACTCAGCCTTCAGGTACACCCTCTTCAAGTAAAAAACTAGTACAGAGCGATTAAGTGACTTTCTCAACGTCACATGAATATTAAATAGAACCAAACATTCGCAATCCATAGGATTTGTTTTTAAGTGCAGTGCTATATTGTATGCAAAAGGAAACGGACTCAGTATTATAGAGCTAGTTACTACTAAGCCAAGAGATTGAGTCACCTAATTTTAAGTGGAAGAACAGATTCAGAGAGTTTGCAACCCTAGTTTTCTGTGAAGAAGTCATTACTTGTAAAGAATCTGTTAGAAATTCTAAGTGCTATCTTTCATATTTGATTTCTTGTTTTGATGCTTCAAAATCTTTGGCTTCTAGCATTCTAAGGTTTCTTCAATATGGGGTCCAGGGATTTCTTCCCTTTTCTCAAGAACCCTTAAATACATCAGAATAGTTGTCAAGATTTGTTGTAGTTATTGTTAAATAACAAACTCCTCAATATTTAGATTATAATAAGGATCATAATATGTGATATCTTGGAGAGGAAGACTCAGGTGGTTCAAATTTATAAAGTCTTCTCTAGTTACATATATGAGAACAGCTGGACTGTCTAGTAAGGCATTAACACATGACCTGTCCATATGTCACTGTGTTCCAAGAAAAAGGAAATAAATGCTGCCAGTTTAAAGCATCTTAAAAACTTGCATAGTATAACTTCTACTGTGGTCTGTTGATTAAGCAATCACAGAGATTCTAGGGGCAGATATATAATCTTCCACTTCTTATCAAGAGGACTGTCAGACAATCTGAGGATCATTTTTTAAATTGCCACATAACTTACCAGCCATCATTTATCATCAGGAATATAATGTTAAAAAACCTTGATTATCTTATGTATAATTTTAGTATTTCTTGTCCATTTAGAACATTTTGCTTGCAGTTTTTTACTTGGCTGATTATGTTGTGCTAGCATTACAGTTGATGGAGCATGTTTTCTTTCCAAGAACTAAATAGTTTGAGCTGATGACATATAAGAAGTTAATTTTTTTTCAGTAGAAAATTTACTAAATTAAAATATTTTCCTGTATATAATTGTAAATCTTTAAAAGCTTTTCTTCTCTGAACCAATATTTAGGGCCAGGGGTTTAGCTCAGTGGCACAAGTGGCTGCTTGGCAAGCACAAGATTGTGAGTTCAATCCCTGGTATAAAACAAACAAAAACAATATTCAGTAGTTATAGATTTATACTGGACCATCAAAATACACCTCTTCCATTAAGCTTTATCAAACATTTGTACATACTTGAGCTCAACTCTTTAAAACTTATAATTATGTACACATATATAATCTTCAATAATTTTTCCTCTGAGTTCATAGTTACTAACTACTCTCGAGTTTATAACCCAAATTAGTGATTAAAAAAATTCTGTTAACTCAGTAACACATGTGAATTTGTTTTTTATTAATGATGGCAAGACCTGTAAACATTTGTAAAAACTTGCAGGTGTGAAACTTCATTATTTTAGTCCAGTACTGTACCTAAGCTATATATGGATTTGTAGTCCCCATATAGCTAAGAATTTCTTGAGATCTTAGCAATCTGCAGCTGATAGTTTGGAAACTACTCTCCCGTTGTCTTCATTCCTAGTACTATGGCTTATTCCTTGGGCTATATAATTATTCTCTATATGGCCTATTTACTCATAAGTCTTCCTATTCTTAGGTATACATTCTACACATTCTACACTGTCACTTATTGAAACATGAAGCACACCGAATTGTTTATGTTCCCTAAAACTTTGAGCAGTAACTTTGTCATGTTATCCTAGATAACATGACTTTCCACAAATTGATTCCTGGTTTTTAATCCACTCTTATCCTTTCCAGTTCTTTCCATCTTTAGATCCCAAGAGTAGCAGGCTATTAGTTAGAACTGTATGAAATTGCCATTTTTTCTAGGTCAAATGTCAGTCAACAGATTAATAAGATTTAATCATCATTTCATGCCATGGCATTCTTGCTAATATTTTCCCCTTTGCTTACCTTAACTACACACTTGATACGTACTCTTGTTAGGTTTTATTTTAGTTACCTATCTTTGAATTCATTACTCCTATTCCCTCTGAATTCCTTTTCTCCTAGCACTTACTACACTATATTGTAATTCCCTGCTTGACCTTTCTCCACAGCTAAACTACAACAGTAGGGTAGAGGTGGATCCTTACATGCCTTTGTATCTCCTTGTTCATTGCATGCTAATATGAAAGGCAACCAGATGTACGTTGGTCTGAAAGAGTTGTGTTAAACATCTGACTAGTAAAAATTAGTGGCTATATTTCATTACTGTACATTTTGTCTTTTAGCTGAAGAAAGCAGTAGTAGTGACAGTATGTGGTTAAGCAGAGAACAAACCCTGCATACCCCTGTTATGATGCAGACTCCACAGCTTACCTCCACTATTATGAGAGAACCCAAAAGATTACGGCCTGAGGATAGCTTCATGAGTGTCTATCCAATGCAGACTGAGCATCATCAAACTCCTCTTGATTATAAGTAAGTAGATTTGCTCATTTTCTCTACTAGAACTTTATGAATTATATAGAAAAAAGTTAAGTTAAAAGAAGAATAAAATTCTTCTTGAAGCACGCAGGTAACATGGATGTTAGCTCAAAGACAACAAGAGGAAGCAAGGCAACAGCAGGAGAGAGCAGCAATGAGCTATGTTAAACTGCGAACTAATCTTCAGCATGCCATGTAAGTGAGAGTGCCTTATTGTCTGAGTCTAGGAAGTTCACTAATTCATTTTAATATATTTTAATGTGTGCCTTATCTAAAATTTCAGCAGACTCTCTAGAGTAGGCTGAAATAATCAAGGAACTAAAAATTAGTCTTTCCAACAGAAAAAAATATTTGAAATATTAACTAGATAGCCAAAGGACCAATCTTAGTTTGATCTGTTGGAAAAATTTAAATATGAATCCTTGTTTATTTTGGTACACAGAATTAAAAAAAAATACATTCTTGTTACATTTAATTGATTTTCCCACCATAGTAGTTCAGGCCCTCATCTCTCACCTGAACTATTGTAGTAGCTTTCTAACTGATTTTTGTCCTTCAAATTCCCATTTATCGTTTCACCAAACCCTTCCCTTTACACCTTCCCACCACTGCATTATTCACACTACCATTAAGAATCACTATTCTAGAATAAAAATATTAACATGTAACTCTTACTTAAAAATTTTTCATGGCTCCCCATTACCTGCTGGATAAAGTTCACATTCCTTAGCTCATGGCATGCAAGATCTTTCAAAATAGCCCTGCCTACATTTTAGTTGCCATATCTCATTCTTTGGTAACTGGTGAAATAATCATGAAAGAACAAGCTCAGGTGTCACCTTAAGCGAAGCTGTGGTCATCTATGCTCCCATAAGACTATTTATGTTCATATTTCTTATAGCACGTGCCATGATGTATTATAATTATTTATGATTTTGTCCCTTTCTCTAGACTGTGAGCTCCTCAAGGGCAGGGATCCCATTTATTGCCTCTTAGTGCATGGCACATAAAAGGTGCTATGTAAATGTTCATTGAATGAGTAAATGTTTAGTACTTAAGAAATTATAGTTTATCTTTTAAATACTTTGTTTTTACTGGGTTGTGTATGACAGTTTTAAAAATTATCCTGATAAGTGATAGAAAGAAATGGCCTAGAAGCAGTCTTTAGATAATGTTTTGTGAATCTCGATTGGTATATAGGGAATAGTGTGGTGATTCTAATTAAGATTTTGAGTGTGAAAGCATTGTAACATAGTAAGTATGGTATATATTTTGGTCCTGAGGGTAGTAATTGTTACCTTCTTTTAAAAGTCATATTTCATTTTGGTGGTTTTAAAATAAAAATTTTACTTATTTTTCTTAAGAAATGATCAGTTTACCACTAGTGGTAGCACATACAAATTCACTTTAGTTATCTCGTAGTAATCTTAACCTCTACTGTGACAGAAACTAAGTGCTATTATATGTGTGGATTTGTATCCTAACTTGGCATCATCTGTACTTAACACATGTTTCTATCACCATTTTTTTTGGCTATGTTACACTTAATACATATTCTTATTTCATGCTGGATCCTACAGCTATTTTCTTAGCTTCCAGTCCCAACACTCCAGAATTCTGTGACATAATCATTTGGTTTTTGTCTTCCCCCTGGAAAGTTGGCCCTAATTCTCATTATTCTCTATAGCAGTGGTGGTGAACTTTTGGCACACGTGCCACAACAGTCTGTTTGTATCATTGAAAGCTTTAGAAGATTCACTATCACCACTCTAGAGCATCTCTTTACTCAGTACCATTTATCATTATGTCATTTGTACTTTCATTCCAAATTATAAGTAATCTTCCCCCAGACATCTACAAAGGATTATCTCATTTAAGTAACTGCCATTGAAGGATTCTTTTGGTTTTGATCTACCACCTTAAGTGGTCTGTTGTCTAGGATTTCAAAATATTTTCATTTTATAGTGATTTTTCTGTGATGATATCTGTCCTGTAATTGAAAATACTTCAAAATTCTCTTTTTTTTCTTTTGTAGTTCTTTTTTTCTTTTTGTAGTTCATGTCACATATCTCTTCCATGTACTGCAACTGAAATGCAGGATGGGTTTATTGTCTTTGGTATCACGTACAAAACATATATTCCTTCACAATTGTTCCCACAAAATATAGTGAAGTAATCTTTGTTAATCAGGACTGTTAAAAACATTTTCAAAATATTTATCCAGTTAGCATGGATCAGATAGCCTGTCTTGTTATCTTTGTATCTTTTAAGACAAAATATAGTATTGTATACAGTATAAACATTTAGTAAATAACTTTTGGAATTTTGGTGGGTCTTTTTTATTGATGGGAGGGATCTTTGGATAACAGAAGAAGGTAATGTTGAGCAAACTGGGAAACAAGTCATACTCATTTGCACTGTTGGTTTGGTTATTTTATGCTGATCTGGGCCAATTTGTGAAGTTAGTTTATTTTCCCCATGATTATATAATAATGAAGTTTTTGGTCTTAATTTTATTTCTTCTGTATGTCTTGTTCTTTGAGTTTCATAGAGAACAAGAGTTCACGTTTCATCATGTTTGTTGCTAATTTTTTTCCTGAGATATTTAAATCCTTTCAGTGTATCTTTATATCACTTGATATATAGTTCTATTATAATATTTATTATTTTCTCATCATTAACTGTTTATCTCTATTTCCCTTGTTAGACTGTGAGCTCCACGTGGGCAGGAATCATGTTTTCATTTTACTCCGTTCCTCCCTCCCTTCCTTCTCCCTCCTTCTTTTTGTCTTTGTTTTTGTTTTTTTTTCTTTTCTTCTTTCTTCTGTATAACACAATAGAAACTTGTCAGTGTAGGCATTGTGTAAATGAATGATTGAATGCATGCTTAATACACATTAGGACTGAGTGGTTGATGTGTAAAATTAGCATTATATATAATGAAAAGTATGTACATATATTCTGAAAATGTTATTTTTTGTTCTCTGTTTTATTTATTATTTTGCATCCAGTCTACTTTCAGAAGGGATTCGAGGTATATGTTCCCATGTGGAAAATTCTGATTAAACCTTGTATATGGGATATCAACACTATCAAGTTAAATGTATCAAAGTAATACAGAATAAACATATTTCCTTAACATTTTCAAACAAGGGAACATTGGATTTTCGACATAATTGATCAATGCCTAATCATTCTCCCTGACCTTTAATTCCATCATTTTCCATTATACTTGAATAAAGAGAGCTACATAATACCTGCCTACATATTAATAGTCATCATTGGTTCAAATCTTGACTTTGTTTTATATTTCTCTAGTCGGCGTGGTACAAGCCTAATGGAAGATGATGAAGAGCCAATTGTTGAAGATGTTATGATGTCCTCCGAAGGAAGGATTGAGGATCTTAATGAGGGAATGGATTTTGACACAATGGATATAGACTTGGTAAGAAAGTTGAAGAAGTAAGACTTTTAATTAGGTCCTTTGGAAATAAAGTTGGTTATATTTTAGAGTAATACTTGCTATGAAAAGTATTTTCTGCAGAAATGTTTAACAAGTTGCTAGAGAGTTGGGTATATGAGAAGGGACTGAGCAGTGGATGAGGTTGGTGAGGATGTTAGATCTTAATTTAAGATGATAAAAGTTGTTCATTGAAGCCAGCTGTAGTGGCACACACCTGCAGTCTCCATACTTGGAAGGCTGAGGCAGAAGGATCACCATGTGTGTTCAAGGCCAGCATGAACTACATAATAGCAAGACCCTATGTCTCAAAAAACAAGGGCAAAAAGTTAATTGCCTTTGAAATTAATTTAGAAATAGAGGTAAAGGATATATATTGTTTATCTCAATTTGTTTACAAAAATCAAATTATATTTAATGGTTACATATTAAGTCTTTAAAAATATTTTGAGTGAATGTGCTAAATATCATGGTACCTTGTAACTTTCCATTTGCTTGCCATTATCAAAATGCCATTATTTACATGCTGTCACCCTGTTACTGAGAAATATTTCCATACCAGATAATGAAGTAAAATTACGTATATGTATATGGGCATCTTCTCTTAAAAATTGTAAATTATGATTAGGGCTTAGAGCATACAAAATATACCTACATGTTTTATTTTGCCAATTATCTCAGTCAACTATATTATTTTCATTCCATTCCATTTCATTTCATTTCATTTCATTTCATTTCAAGAGAAGGACTTCCTATGTCATTCAGGCTGGGCTTAAACTCATATTGTAGTCCAGGCTGACCTCAGAATTTATAGTGATCTTCTTGCCTCAGCCTTCCGAGTGCTGCGATTATAGGTGTGCACCACTATGCACAGTTTTGTGATTCTTATTTTTAGTACACCATAGTGTATTCCCTTTAAATGAAAGAAATAATTAAATATAGCTTCTCTTTAGTTTGATGTCTTTAAAGGGAAATTAGTTGAGAAGAGGGACTTTAAAAAGTCAAATTAAAACAGTGTTCCCAGATTTTTGTGTTTCAGAATAATTTTCTACAAATGAACGATTTTGGACTGTTAAACATTGTGTAGTTTATGTACACCGTATTTGGAGTATCATATATTTGCAGTCATGTAGCGCATGTAAATATCTAATGATAATATGGATATTTTCAGTTACTCTTTTTGTTATAGTTAGAGCAAATGTCAACTTACTTTTTTTTTCCTTAGCCGCCATCAAAGAACAGACGAGAAAGAACAGAACTGAAGCCTGATTTCTTTGATCCAGCCTCAATTATGGATGAATCAGTAGGTTTAATTTAAATGTACTCCAAGACTGCAAAATTAAAAGTATAGATAATTCCCAAGTTTAAGGTCGAAGATCTGGGGCAGCATACTGAGAATTGATGAAAGTTTTTGGACCTAAGTAAAAGAGGCTGGCAGGCAGGATTTCAGTGGGAAAAGGAGGGCCAGTGCAGCAGTGGTAACAGATGGAAAAGTGCCTTCGAATCCCTGGCCAACTGGGACTTGAATGTTGAGGAGTTTAGATGTTTCTTGGAGGTTTAGATTTGAATTGTATTTCAGAAAAATTTCTTTGGGATTTATGGGTAGGTAAAATGAATGGAGGAATAAAAGTAATAGGAACTAGCATAATGTTTTTGATAACAGAGAGAGACATTGAGATATCTAGGATGACAAGTCTGTTACTTCCTCCAACCCTTGTTTATTACTGAGGTTTTTCAGTTCTTTTTGTTAAGTACTTCTCTACCATGTCTTCTTTGATAGTGCTATGCTTCAAGTCCTCCTTAGTTATGGGACTGTTGCAGAGCATTTCAACTGATCTTGTTGCCCTCGCCATCCTTAATATCTTTTTGTGGTATTATCTTTCTAAAATGTACATCTGGTCTTTTCACTTAAAGTCAAAGTTGTTTTTTCCCTGCCACCATTAAGAAAAACTTCTTAGTCCTTAACTTGGCAAACAAAGTCTTTAATAACCTAGCGCCTTACTGCCTTAACTTTGTGCTTTTCCTTACATTTACATGTATCCTGTGTTCTGGCCACATAAAGTCTTAGAATTTTTCTCCAGTATGCTACATTCTTTGATGATTTCATGCCTTTATATAAGTTTTTTTTCTCTGCCAGAAATATTCATTGCTTTTTCTTGCTAGTTGATTCTTTCTTTGATACTCAATTTTAACATTATCTGTGACACTTTTTCTGACCTCTCCAGATATTTCATTTTCTGCTCCTTTCAATACTGGGTATGGATTCATTATGGTAATTACCAGACTGGTATAGTGAGATAGATTATTACATATCTTGGTCTCTCAATAGAATTAACTTCATAAAGCAGTGCATACTAGGTGGTTTTGTCAAATGAGTGAGTCCTTTAAATGCCCTTTGTCTCACTTTTTAGTGTCCTGCTTGTTATACTCCTTCCTAAAACCTAGTACTTCCGATGACTATTGTATCATCCTCTGAGGCAATATTTCCTCTTGACTCATCCCAGCCTCATAATTGGCTTTCAGATAGCTTTTGGGATTAGTTTTACTCAGTTTACACTAACACATTATATTTAATAAGGTCAGTTATTTGGCCTAAAACTCAGAGTATCATAGAGCAGGTAGTATGGAAATCTTTAAGTAGACCATGTTAGGATATTTTAAATAAATATTTCTCAATCTCTAATGTGCCTTTGAATCATCTGGAAATTTTATTAAAATGTAACTAGATTCAGTTTCAGTATATGTAGATCATGACCTGGGATTTTGCATCTTTAACTTGCTGTTTCACACCTATAGACTGTTCTTTGAGTTTGAGTATCAAACATTTAATACACATGCAACCAGAAGTGTATGGTAAAGTAAGTAGTTTTCTGCATAATCTAGTAAAGTAGTAAAATACATCTTAATAAAACACGAAGGTATAGCAATTATGAAGGGTAAAGGAGAATCATTTAAACAGGTATGATTATTTAAATACATTAATTCAGCAGTTCATCAAGCTGAAAGATGGTGCTAAAATGAATAAGACACTCTCTCTCTCTGTCCCTAAGGATTGAATATTCTTGCATACCTTGTCTGTCACTTTGAAATGAAAAGTATAAAACCTAGTATTTGAGAGCTTATGTGCCTGCCACTCTATGAAGCATAAATTTATTTGTAAGAATAATAATTTAATGACAGTTACTTTTGATTTCATAATCTTTTGCTGTCTGTACTATTTATGCTTACCAAAACTAAAAGAACTCATTTAGATGAAAACATCAAGTAATTAGAAAATTAAAATAATTAATTATACTCAAAATTGGTATAAGCAGTTACAAATCTACATATTTTTTACATATTAATTTAGCAGCAGGACTTTAAGCATGTTAGTTTAGTCACATACTAGATTTGCAAAAAGCTATTCTTCAGATTGTGAAAATAATGAAATAGCAATTTAAACTATTTTTCACATCAAGCATTTAGAGAAAACCATAATCTGAGACTAAAAAATGGGAACGTAATATAATCATCATTTACAGCAACTTTGTGATTTTTTCATGTATATTTATTTTATTATAACTGAAAATTATTTTTTAAGTTTAATAATAGTTTAGCTGCCACTGTGACTAAAATGACATGAGCATCTTACTAATAGTTGTAGTTTTACAAAATTCCACATGATGGCAGCAGTCACATAACTGAGTGATCAGTATTTTTAAAAGATTCAGGTACCTTCAGATGTCTGTGACTGTGTATTTTTTATGTTCATCTTAGGTTTTTTTAAATTATGAATACCCCATAGTGTCTTTATCATAACTTAAGAATGGAATAAAGTAAAATTTGCAATGTAAAATACATTTTCTATAGTATAATAAATACAATTTATATTGAGTCATTAAAATAGAAAAGTTGAATTTAAATCCTTTAATGCCCAGTTCTAAGATTCTCTGATTCTAGGTGTCTTAAAGCATCTTAATGTAGATTCTTCAGTATCTGAATGAATCTTCAGTGTTATCTTTTCTAACATAATTTTCAAATTGTTCAGGAGTAACAATATAAAAACTCTAAGCATATAATTTTGGGGCTACATGTACATGGGAGTCTAGATTTATAGTATAGTTGATTTTACATCTGAAAACAAAATTGATTTCTCCCATTGTGATAATGGCTGTTTTCTGCCAGTATTTGTACATTTAAGTATATGTTTAAGTGTTTATTAATGTTAACATCATAAACAGGTACAATTGTGTTCAAACAGAAAAGAGAATGTCACTAATGTTACTTCCATGTTTAGATTATCTTATTAGACCTATGTGTAGTGTAGAATTGGTAAAGCCTCAATATACAGTGCTAATTTAATGTTCTAGCAGGAGAATCTAGTTAAAAATGGCAAAGGGAATTTTAGGAATTTTGCAGAGCTTAATTCATCTTCATACCATACTCTACACTAAGAATTCACTAATTTCAGATTTTATCCTTTCACTAACCTACAGACTTTTCCTTGCCCAAAGTCATAGTGTTTTGGTTATAAGACACTTAAAAATCATACAGGTCTTTTTAGTGGAAATAGCCAAACCATTAAAACACTTGATTTTAACCAAAAAAGAAGAACCTAGAAACTTGTTGAAGGGAAGGGAAGGACAAGGGATATGTAATGTGTTAGTTACATAGTTAATAGAATGGTAAGATACAGTTAATGTAGGGGTAAGAAGTGGGATGAATGAATCTTTAGTTTTCACCATTGGGGATTCCAAACAACTTAACTTGATAAATCATGACAAAGAGGCTACATTCAGGTAGCTACTTGTTTTCCTGTTCTGAAAGTGCATAATTCCTTCAAATCAAAGCGGGTAAAGTTCTGGCTTTGAGATTTTACTTAGAGATAAGTGATCTTGTGATCTCAGTCTCAGCAGATTTCTGCTGGATTAGACAGCAGTTTTTTACTAGTTCATTATAATATTCTAAATATTGCTTAATTGACATAAGTGCTAAAATTTTAATTGAATAAATTCACTTAGTATATATGCTAAAAGTAATATGCCTCTCTGACTTAATGAATAAGGTGGAGTCCATCCATTATGTGCTAATATTCTTAGTGACAAGTAATTATTAGAATTTACCTAACATTCTTTACTTACTGGAATGCATAGAAATGTATCAATGCTGTGTAAGTCATATTTTACCCTTTTGCATTATTTGATTTCTCAGAATTTATAGTTGTTACTCATTAACTCAGATTTTCTAAAGAAAGCTTCCTATTTTCTGTTTGTGGTGGTCTTTGATTTTTCATTTTTTTTTCTGCATGTTAAAGTACTTTAACAAAATGATACCTTCAGAGTGAAATGGATGTTTGTAAAAGACTTTGTTAACTTTTTTCTAATGAACTTGTGCCAAAAATTTATGTCAGGAAGCATGTTTGTTTGTTCATTCCATAAATGTTGAGAGCCTATCTATGTTTAAGACACTAGTGGTGTATATAAACATGAGTAAGCCAAAGTTCTTACTCTTAACATTAATGAGGTGACTGGTTCTGATGTTACATCAATAATGGTCACTTTAATTTTGAAATCACATACCTGAAGAGAGGGAACATTTTCAATTTTTTTTATTAGATTGTTATTTAACATAGTAATAGTAAAGTACTAATGTAATATTTACAGATATTTTTATAAAGAAATGAATGACTATTTTAACAACTTTTTTTTTTCCTCTCTCATTAGGTTCTTGGGGTGTCAATGTTTTAATACCAGTACACAATTAAATCTGTGGTGAAGTCATTTTCTAAGTGGAAGAGGAAATTTTAAAATAAAGTGTGGTAGATACAGTGAAATTCTGTACAGATTTTTCTCTAAGGAGAATATGACATGCTTATGCTTACCAAGATCAAGTGCATTGAGGGGCAGTTTTGTTTGCCTGAAAAACATAAAGGACAAGTAAACAATTTGATGATAAGCTACAGTTTTTCTTAGAAAGTAAATATTTTATTTATGCGCTGTTAGTTGGCTTTTAAATCAATTATTTCATGCTTTTTTTAAAAAATAACTATTAACAATCTGAAGAGGCATTTGGTACAGATAAGAATCCTCTCACGTTTATTTACTGGTTGTACTAAATAATGATGACCTCTGCTGGATTTCTGTTTACATCCAAGAAACAAAGGAAGGATGAATTGTTCCCTGACCCCTGAAATTGTAGGATAGAATGAATTGTTTTTAGCATTCTAAATTTAAATGCTTAAAACATCAATCAATACTTTGTTTTAAATATTGTAATTGTGGAGAAAAGTTAAACTTATAAGCAGAACTTTTACAATTTTTTCATCTAAAATGTATTTTAAGATATTTTTAAAATCCAAGAGCTTCTCTATACTTTTCAGAACTATCCAGATGTAGTGAACTGCCAGAAGGTAACCAGTCTCAAACATGCTTATCCCACTATCAACCCTGAAAGTTTGCTTGTCCTTTAAGAAAAAAATGTAATGTTGTGATATTCCTTCCAGTAGTGCCACTGTATTTTGTCTCCAAATAAAAGAAGCTTATTGTAGTATGTTTGCAGAAAAATTCTAAACAAAAATTATACAGCTTATTAGAGTGTGGGAATAGGGATCTAAATTTTAAATAAAATTATATATATATATATAAATTGGTGCTGATTTTATAATTGCGCAGTTTGTTTAGTTTTTTCTTACTTTTAAATTCCAACTTAAAATTATGAGGTTTCAGAAATATATTGAAAGTTTAACAATGTTTAAAAATAGAAAAGCATGAGTGTTCATGCTTTAAAATGATTTTTAAATTTGTATTTTATATTGTTTTATCTATCTGTCTTTGCAAGCAGTCTTCAGGTTAAAGATACTTCTAACAGGTTACAGTACATTTCCTCTGTATGTAAATTAGATGGGATAATAGAATTCATAACCCATAATATTCTTTGAAAGCTAAGCTTTAAACTTCATTTTATGTCCTTTCACAAATGAATTAGTTTAAAACAGAAAGTGGCTACTTGTCATTTTGACATCAACTCATTTTGCGAGGCTTAGGCAGCTAGACATCGTTTAAAACAAAATATTAACTTATATCACATGTGTATCTTATCTTTTGTCAGTCGTCTCTCAGTTCTTGAGGTTATTATTTTAATCATTCCATGCCTTAATATGCTTGCAATACAAGAATATTTTCAGATGGGTGAATACCAAAAGGCTTTCAGTTTTTAGAGTCAGAAATCAATAAGCATTGGGCTGTGGTAGCCAAAAACCATAGGTTAGCTAAAAGACCATAATAAAATACAATTATTTTATTAAATCATGGTTAACATGAAACCGGACTTGTCTAACAGATTTTCCATCAAAAAATATTGTTATGTGCAAAAGTATTGCATATGTTGTTTTACACCACTGCATTTATTAGAACTGCTGAGAGGACTGTATATATGATTTTAAACCTAAGTTGATTTTTTCTCACTCTTGAGGGGAGTACTTCTTTGTGAAAGCAGTTCTTACAGCTTTGTTTTCAACCAGCTAAAAATGTTTTATATATTACTCTAACCTGTTGTCCTCCACATTCTATTGTCCTAATTGTACTGTTTTCTGATTTGTATTTATGTCTTGAGACAGTAACTTTTTAAATAAAAATAAACCTACAGTATGTTGTATGTTTTATCTCTTGTAATCAAAAGGGAAGGGTGACTCAATGATCTATCAGTTATCTATATTACATGTGTTTGGGAATATTTATAGAAAACATCACCATTTTATATTTTTAATAAATCATATATTTTAAAAGAGACTAAATCCCTAATTGGGTTGTTACTTTAAAATAATATACAACCACTATTGCTTTAATTTTTATCTGATGTGGGTTAAACATATTTTGAAATGTCTACATTGTTTATTCCGGACATATTTGGATGCCTACTATGTCCCAGGCATGGGTTAGAGGTCGGTCCTTCATAAATTCAATGCATATTCCTTCCTTCATAAATTCAAAACTTGTAATGAGAGTGCTGAAAAGGAAAACATCCAGGGAGTGAAACAAGAGAGAAATCTACCATAGATGATGGGCTATGGTTTCGAGATAAAAGCCAACATTTGAAAAAGAGTTTATTCTTACTAAAAACTCTGTCTTGAATGTTAACAAGATTTGCATTTGCTTTTTAAAAAATATTTATTTATTTGTTTGTTTGTTTGTTTGTTTGAGACAGGATCTTGCTATGTGGTTCTGCCTGACGTTGAATTTACTGTGTAGTCTAGGCTGGCCTCAACCTTGTGGCAATCCTCCTGCCTCAGCTTTCCAAGTGCTGGGATCATAGATGTGTGCCACTACAGCAACTGATTTGCATTGTATTATTTAAAACAGTCCTATCAGTGGACATTGTTCATTTGGGATATTTTTTAGATCATATAAGTTTTTAGTTTACACTTTGGTGTTTCAGAACCAAATATCTGAAATGATAGCAAATAGCTGGCAATTGTTTTAAGTAATTTACATATAATAACTCAATCCTCACAACAAGAAGAAATACCATTACCCTTCCCTTCCCCTTTTTAAGAATTCAAGAGGAGATAAGGTTAAATGAGGTACAGCTAAGTTTAAAATACCTAACACAAGGTTATATGGTTAGTAAGTGCTGGGGGGGTGGTATTTACACCCAGGGAATATAACTGGATCATGATCCAGAAAGCATTGAAACTATTTGATACAAAAATGATAGCTTGCTTGATTACATAAAGATAAAATTGTGCATTATTCATCATGTTGTGGTGCATCTTTGAGGAATCTTGCTGGCTGTAGAATTGACTGGTGCAAACAAACATTGTCCTTAATATGTTATCCAGCTGGCTTCAATAAAGGGATAAATTAAAACAAGCTCGGAGCCCATCAATACAATAGTTACTTGTTAATAGTTTTAAAAGTTGGGAGGCACGGGAAAAAATAAGGCAATCTAAAAGAGATGTCTTTATTTTTCTGCTACAAAGGAAACTTAAGGATTCACATGGATGAGTGCCAGGTGAGATAGATTATTCTGGTAACTGATTCAGCAAAAGAAAATGAGTTGGCTGTGGTGGCATATAGCTTTAATCCCAGCTATTGGGAAACTGAGGCAGCAGTGTTGTAAATTTGAGACCAACTGGGCAACTTCTTGAGATCCAGTCTGAAAATAAAACAGGCTGGGGATGTGGCTCAGTGTTTACCCATCAAGTATCTGGGCCTTAGATTCAATCCCTAGTACTGGGGTATGTGGGTAGAGGAGGGGAATACATGAATGAGCCAATAAAGTACAAGACCTTTGATTATGAGGAAACTAGGTGATAAAAAGGCTAAAAAATCATTTTATTGTTTCCTGTGTGCCTAACCTTGTGCTACCTGCTGGGCTCCCAAATACCAGACAAACTTTGTTTTGAAATTATCAGTAATTCCTAGGAATCGGGTTGTTGATGTAATACTAATAAATGAAGTAAGTATGAGAGCACAGACAAGACACAATAATGGCAGGTGTGTTTAGGCACCTTCCTGTGATACTGACACTTGTGGTTTACTTCAGCATTTTACCATGAAAATTTCACACGATGTTGAAAGAATGGCTATTACTACATATCTGTCAATGTGTCTCATCTTTACATATTTCAAAGTAAATTGCCAACATTGGTACCCTAACTTCTAAGTAATTTATCTTGCATATTTTCACAAGTTAGCTTTTTTCCTTGGGTTTATATTTATACACTGAATGCACAAACTGTAAGTATATATTTGTTGTTTTGAAAATGCTTAAAATTGTTTTGACTTCAGTTGCCTATCAAAGATACTGAACATCACTACCAACACTGAAGATTCTGTTACTCTCTAACCAGTGTATGCTTCCAAACTTCATACAAAGACAATGGCTGTTACATTTGTTTCTATCATGGAGTCGTGTGTGTGTCTGCATGTGCGTGTGTGTGTGCGTGCACCCATTTGTTCATATCCCATCCACCCAAGAGTACATTCCTGTTATTCCTGAGTAGTAGTCCATTGTAAAGAGATACTGTGGTTTATCAGTTCAATAGTTCATGGACATTTGGATTGTTTCTACGTTTGGGCTGTTATGAATAAAAACTCTACTTGAGTTATGTCATAAAAGATGAGAGGTAAGCCAGGTTAAAGAGCGTTGGTGGTTGGAGTAACTAGGACTGAGAATTCTAGGCAGAGGCAATCTGAACAACTGTCATAAGAAGTACAGTGATAAATTGCTTCTTGATCTTAATTTATTCTATGATTATGGAAAAGATGACCATGTTTATGTTCATGTGGGAAGGATGGCAGTGGTTGTGTTCATCACTCAGTGGAGTTTGTGAACAAAAACGAAATTTTACCAAATACTTTTGCCAAATTGTAAGCAAAAATGTTTGTGAACCAAGGTACCACTGTATTTAGTAACTCCTGAAATACAGGTGACTCAAGGCTGGAAGAATTGTTAGTTAACTTGAACCTCCCATGAGTTTTAAAAATGGAAAAGGACTCTCACAGCTGAAAACTTTGGTAACTTTAATGGGTTTTCTTTATGTAATTAAAAACTTTTAAATTGAGAATAATTGTACATATTTATAAGGTACAGTATGACAGTCAAATGAACATATATATGTAGTACAAAGGTCCAAAAGAGCAACAGAGCCTTTAAGTTGCAGTAAAATGATTTAGCTAATAGTTTGGATGTTTTCGTCATATTAGGCCCTATTCTACCATTGAAGAAAACACATTTTCAATGCTTCCTCATTTATTTCAGTGCTGGGTACTGAACTTAAGCCTCCCCGTGTTAGGCAAGCATTCTACTGATGAGCTACACCCAGCCCTCCAAGACTATCATTTGTGAAATTATAGCAGTAAATTCCTGAAAATAGGTTCCTTTATTGAAGTTAATTTTGAACTGATAAAATGAAAGGCCAGCTCCTGTATGTTTATTTAATATGGTTTTATAAATTTTTAGTAGAAAAAAGTGCATGTTTATCATGTATAACCATGATATTTTGAAATGTGCATGCATTGTTGAATGACTATATCTGATTACCGTGCATTCAGTCTTTTTTTTTTTTTGCAGTAAAAACACTTCTCTCAGTAACTTTCAATATGCATTGTTATTAAAGATAGTCACCATGCTGTGTGATTTATTAGTCCATATTTCACAAAATTCTGGTGTTTTTGTGACATTTCATACATACTACATTTTTGTTATATTTATATCCCATTAACCTTCCTTACACCCCCCCTCTTTTATTCCCTTCCTCTTGTCCAATAAGCCTTTTTTCTACTTTTATCTCTTCTTTTTGTCTTGTTTTGTTATGTTTTCACATATTAGAGAAAACGTGCAATACTTGTCTTTCTGGTCTGGCTTATTTCACTTTATATGATCTCTGGTTTCCCACTTTGTGGATGACGGTATCCTTCATTTGAGTTTACATGTTTGAGATATTAATCCTCTGTCACAAGAATAGCTAACAAAAATTTTCCCTTTGCACTTTGTTTTCCTTGCTGTGCAGAAGCTTTTTAATTTGATTTAGTCCCATTTGTTGATTCTTCACTATTTCCTGCATTGTTAAAGAGTTTCTATTCAGGAATTCTTTGTGGATGTCACTTCAAATGTTTCCTCTGCTTTTTTCTACACTTTCAAAATTTCTTATGCCTAGCTCTTCTATTTGCTTTGAATTGATTTTTGTATAAGGTAAGAAGGATCTAGTTTTAACCAATTGCATATCGAGGTTTTCTCCCCCCCCAGAACCTTTTTTTTAAAAGCTGCCTTTAATGTATTTTCTTGGGCTACTTTGTTAAGAATTGTATGACTGTATTTGTGTGAGTTGATTGTTGCGTCTTTTATCCCACTGGTGTATGTGTGTTTTTGTGGCAGTACCATGTTTTTATTACTATAGCTTTCTTCAGTGTTTTGAAATTGTGTATCGTGATGCTTTCAGCATTGCTCTTTTTGCCAGGATTGTTTTGGCCATTCTAGGTCTTTCATGTTTCCATATGAAACTTGTAGGATTTTTTCCCTAGTACTGTAAGGAATTTCATTGATATTTTGAAGGTTGCATTGAATCTATAGACCACTTTCAGTAATAGGACTTTTTTATTTTCATATGGTACTGCAGACTGACTAGGATTGAGCCCAATGGCACTTTAATGCTGAGCTACATGAACACCCCTTTTATTTATTTTATTTTGACACAAGATCTAGTGAAGTTAACCAGGATGACCTTAAGGTTTCAGTCTTTTTGCCTCATCCTCCCAAGGAGCTGGGCTTATAGGCACTACCAGGCTGTATTATGCCTATTTTAACAATATTAAATCTGTTGATCCATATTAGCATGGGAAATTTTCCATTTATTGATGTCTTCAGTTTTTTTTTTCTTCAGTGTTACTGCAGTTTTCATTGTGCAGGTCTTTCACCTCCTTGGCTATGTTGTCTCCTGTATATTTTGTTTCTTGAACTATTGCAAAAGGAATTTTTTTTTCTCATTCCTTTCTCAGCTAGATCATGGTTGGTATATAGAAAAGCTACTGATTTTAATGTTGATTTTTGTATACTGCTGTTTTCCTGAAATTCTCTAGTCTGCAAAGTTATTTTGTTAGAGTCTTTAGGGTTTTTTAAGTATAGAATATCTTCTGTGTGCCTGATCATGTGGTAGGTTTAGTTTTTTATTTTATATTTTATTTTTTATCGGTACCAGGGATCGAACTGAGGATGATGTGCTTGCAAGGCAGGCACTTATGATGCTGAGCTAAATCCCTAGCCCCTAATTGTAATTTTTGGAGGGACCTTCATACTGTTTTCCACATTCCTATGAATAGTATGGAAGGGAACAGTGATCCTTCTTCGTCCTTACTAATGCTTATTTTTTTGTTTTGATAATAGCCTTCCTAACAGGTATAGGATGATATCTCATTCTAATTTTTTGTTTTGTTTTTGTTTTGTTGTATAGCTTTTGTACTGGGGTATCGAACCCAGGGTCTCACATATGATATGCAAGCTGGGCAAACTGTAACAGTGGGGTACACTCCCAATTGTTGGTGATTTCAATTTGCATTTCCCCAGTGATTAGTGATTGTGAGCATCATTTCATCTACTTGTTGGTCATTTGAATATCTTCTTTCGAGAAATATGTATTCAGGTCCTTTGTTCATCTTAAAATCCATTTTTTTCTTATTGACTTGCATGAGTTTGTTATCTGTAATACTGGATGTTAATACTTTATCAGACATCCTTGCATACATGTATGTATGCTTAGGTTGTCTTTTGATGTAACCCCTTTTGCCTGTGTTTGTTTTTGTTTCTTGTGTTCTTCAGGTCGTATAAAATAATAACAGGCTCATGCCATGGGACTCTTCTGATAATTCCATAGTTTTAAGCCTTGCGTTTATGTTTTTAATCTAAGTTGAGTCAACTTTTATATGCAATATGAGATAAGGGTCAGATTTCATACTTCTGCATGTGAATATCATTTTTCTTATATCTTTTGAGGAGACTGCCTTTCTCCATTGTGTATTTTTGGCTATCAACTGGCCATCATTATGTGGCTTTATTTCTGATGTTTCTTTCCTGCTGTATTGGTGTATGTGTCTGTTTTTATGCTTGTATCATACTATTTTGGTTACTATAGTTTTGTAGTATATTTTGAAGTCCAGTTGTATAATCTCTTTAACTTTACTCCTTTTGGCAATGATTGCTATAGCTATTTGAAGTCTTTTGTGATACAAATTTTAGGTGATGGCTTCTATTTCTGTGAAAAGTGTCATTTGGATTTTGATAGAAATTGCATTGATCTTTAGATCACTTTTGGTACTATGAACATTTGAATATTCTTCCAATCTATGGACCTGTGAACCTGCAGCTAGGTACAATTTAACTTCTTTTCTGATTTGTATACTTTGTTTTTCCTATTTTCTCTGGCTGGGACTTTTAGTACTATGTTAAGTAGAAGTGGCAAGAGTATCTTTAAGCTTATGTGTAGTTTATTTTACTTAAGAGTATGGTCTCAAAGCACAAGAGTATGGTCTCTGGGTTCATCCATTTTCCTACAAATGACTCAACTTTACCTTTCTTTATGGCAGAGTGTAGTACTCCATTACGTGTAAATACTATGTTTTCTTTATCCATTCATTTGATGATGGACATATAGGTCACTTCCAAAATTTAGCTGTTAAGACTTGTGCTGTTATAAACATGGCTATGCATGTATCACTCTAATATAATATCTTTAACTCTTTGGTAAAGGTACCTAAAGGAGGAATACTTGAGTCAAGTGGAATTTCTATTTTTACTTTTTTGAGGAATCTCCATACTCATTTCCATAGTGGCTGTAGTAGTGTACATTTCTATCAACAATGTAAAATGGTTCCTTTCTCCCCACCCCTGCAAGTTTGCCAGTATTTGTTATTGTTTGATTTCTTTTGTCTTTTTTTTTTTTTTGATTTGTTAGTTTTTGAGACAGGGTCTCAGTATGCAATTTGATCTGACCTTGAATCCACTATGGAGCCCAAACTGGCCTCAAACTAAGGTGATCCTTCTGCCTCAACCTCCTGAATGCTGTGCCACCACAATAGGCATGTGCCACCACAACTGGCATATTATTTAATTTCTTGGTGGCTGTTCTTTCTGGGGTAAAATCAAACCTCAGTGTTGTTTTACTTTGCATCTCTCTAATGGCTGGCAATGTTGAGCATTTCTTCATGTATTGATCATTTATAGTTTTCTGAGGTGTCTATTTATTTCAGTTGTCCATTTTCTGTTGGGTCTTTGGGGGGATCTAATTTTTTAAGTTCTTTATATAGCATAATATTAGGCATGGTTTGTCTTCTGTGAGAAAACAAATAGCAAAATAAAAAATCTATACAAAATAGGGCTGATATCTTGCTCAAATTGGAAGTGGATCAGAGATGAGGGAAGGGAGAGAGAGAAGGGAAAGTGAAGACAAAAAAAGAATCAAGATGTATTTTATACATGTACCAAATCCATGGAAGAAATGTTAACCATTTTTTACTGCAGATGTGTTAATCAAAAGTTTTTTTAAAAAGTATATTTGTCTTATTTCTGATTTTAGAGGAAAAACTTTCAACTTTTCACTGTTTTTAGCTGTGGTTTTGTCCTAGATAGCCTTTTTTATGTTGAGGTATATTCCTTGTATTGCTATTTTGTTGAGTTTTTATATTGAATTTTGTCAAGTGCTTTTTCTTCAACTGTTGGATTATCATACTTTTATCCTTCACTGTGATAATTGTATCAGATTTATGGATATGCATGCTTTGAGCCATCGTTGCATCCCTGGGATGGTGAAATCTCACTTGATCATAAATAAGCCTTTTTAATGTGCTATTGATTTGCTGGTGTTTTGTTCAGTATTTTTCCATCTATGTTCATCAGTGATATTGGCATGTAATTTTCCAGCAGATTCCTTGTCTGGCTTTGGTGTGAGAATGTTGTTGATGGTAAAACAGGCATTGGCATGTAATAGGCCCTCCATTTTTCAAACAAATGACACATTTATTGAGCACTAGTGGTGTTTAGTGCTTATTCCACGTGATATTTTTTTTCTGGTGATTGTTTAATTTTTATTTTGCTCAGGTTTACAGTAGATAAAGAAGATTGACATTCATCATGGGAGTTGGAGCATATATATAACATACATCATTTTTCCCCTTTTCCTCCACCCCAACTTTTCCCTTTGCCAGCATTTATTTATTTTGCTTATTTATATTATAACACATTTTAACTCTTTTTACATTCCAATACCCACCCTACCCCTTTCCTTCATTTCTTGGTCTTCTTCCCATTTGGAAAAGCTCTGTTTGCTTCTTTTATTTTGCTTGTGAAATTATACTCTTGATTCCTTGTTTTTCAATTTTTATGGTCACATTCCTGTAATGGTCACATTCCTCATGGGGAGCCAGTATATGACATAACTGCAATATTAAAGCTTGTGTGCCTGATTTAATTGTGATCTCAAGGTGCATGCATTTTGCTAAAAATGATGCAAATTTATTCTTTATAGCAGTGTAGTAGTCTATTGTATATAAATATCACATTTTCCTTATCCATTCCTCTAGTGGTGGACATGTAGGCTGCTTCCAAGACTTATGTTTCTATAAACATGGGTATGCATGTATCATTGTAGTATGATGTCTTTGCCTCTATAAACATGGGTATGCATGTATCATTGTAGTATGATGTCTTTGGCTCTTTTGGGAGGATTCCTAGAAGGGAAATAATTGGGTTGAGTGGAATTTCTACTTGTAATGTTTTGAGGAATCTCCATATTGATTTCCATAGTTGTACTCATATTTTTGGGCTCTTTATTCCAGTTATTAGTTCTTTTTCTGAGGAATTACAGGCAAAAATTTCCCCCCATTCTGTAGATTGTCTCTTCCCTTTTTGGTTGTTTCCTTCGTTTTGCAGACACTTTTTAACTTTGTTGCTCATTAGTTGATTCTTGTTATTATTTCTTAAGCAATTGAGATTCCATCCTTCCCTAAGACTATGTTTTCAAGAGTTTTCTTTATTTTATCTTTCAGTAGATTGTTTCTGTTTTAATATTTAGATATTTGATCCATTTTGATTTTAGTTTAGTACTGTACATGGTAAGATACATGAGTCTAGATCCAATCTTCTGGACGTAGATAGCAGGTTTTTCCAGCACCATTTGTTAAAGAGACTATCTTTCAAGCAATGTACTTGTTGGCTACTTGGTAAAAGATCCAATTACTGAGTGTGTGCATCGTTGTTTTTTCATCCTATACTTTGTCACATTGATCCCCGTCTTTCTGTGCTAGTTCCCCGCTGGTTTTAATACTATCTTTGTAGTACAACTTGAAATCCAGGATTATTATGCTACTTGCTTTACTCTTGTTGCTCAGAATTGCTTTTTTGCTAGGCTGGATCATTTCGGGTTCCACATGAATTTTAGGATTGTTTTCTCTGTATAAAGAATGTTAATTGATATTTTGATTGGGATTGCATTAAATTTATATATCATTTTTTGAATTATGGCCATCTTGAGTATATTGATTCTGCATATCCAAGATTGAGGTACATCCTTCCATTTTTTTGTATCCTCTCCTTTTTCAGAGTATTAAACTTTTGTTATAGAGATCTTTTACTTCCTATGATAGGTTAATTCCTAAATAATTTTTTCTGGAGACTGTTGTGAAATCTTTTGTTTCCCTAATTTTTCTTTTTTTCTTTTAAAGAGAATAAAACAAAACTTAACAATGTGAACAATACAGAATTTCAAAAACAAGACAGTAGAAAATTAACCAGTTACTGTAATGTACGTTGTTATCTTCCAAATAGACGCTCAGATCACCAGACATAGGCATGCAAAGTCAATGAAACACCTCAAGCACTAAAGTTGTTTCTTCAGTTGCCATCATCTCAGAAATTTCAGGTGTGTAGTTTCTAACATCCTCTATGTCTGTGTCTCCTGGACTTGTGCTGGGTAAGATATAGGCATGTCAAATTAAATAATATAAGCATTAAGTTGTCTCTTCAGTTGCTATCATTTCAAAAATTTCAGATATGTGACTTCTAATTTTGTGTCATATCTTCTGGACTTCTGGGTGGGCTGGAGGTCTGGATTACACCTTGCTTTTTCTTGACATTTTTCCATGTTCCTTTAAATTGACCGTTGCTAAGACCTGGGTGTTTCCTGCATTGGTTGCCTGTCGCCGTGCAGAGGATTGGGGTAAGCACCTGACTTTTTATCATGGACAAACGATAGACTTTGTGAAGCACTTTTTTGTGTATATATTTAGATGATTACATTATTTTTGTCCTTTCCTATACTTCTATGATTAATTACATTTTTGAAGTACATATTTTGAACCATCTTTGCATTGAAGGGATGAAGACTACTTGGGCGTGATTTATAATTTTTAAAATACTTTGTTGCATTCTGTTTGCCGATAGCATATTGAGGATCTTTGTATCTGTGTTCATTGATAAGATTGCCTTTAGTTTTTTGTTTTTAGTTCAGTACTCATCTGGTTTTGGAATCAAGTTAATGCTAGCTTCCAGGAATGAGTTTGGCAGTTCTCTTCTTTCCAATTTCATTAAAGAGTTTGAGGAGTATTGGCTTTAGAATTTCTTTAGAATTCAGTGGTGAATCCATCAGGTCATAAGCTCTTCTTAGTTGGTATTTTTTTATTGCTACTACCTCATTTTTATTGCCTGTTATTGGATTGTTCAGAGTTTTAAATCTCCTTGCTCAATTTCAGTAGTTTGTATGTATCCAGATATCTGTCCATTTATTGGAGTACAAGTTTTTGAAGTAGTTACTAGTCTTCTAAATACCAATGATGTCCATTTTGATTTTGACTTTTTGATATCTAATTGCATTGATATGGGTCTTTTTTGTTAAGATTAATTATGGATTTATCTTTTTGTTTAGTTTTACAAAGAAACACCTCTTTAATTCATTAATTGTATTTTTCTTCAGTCTTGATTTCATTAATTTCTCCATAATCTTTATAATTTTCTTCCTTGCACTAACTTGGGATTTGGATTTTTCTTGTTTTTCTTGGATCTTGAGTTTCATAATTTAATTATTTAGGCTTAGTATGTTTTTCTGATATGAGTATTCATGGCTGTTAAGCTCCCTCTTAGGTGTCTCATAACTTCTGGTATATTGTGCTGCCACTATCATTTGATTCTAGGAATTGTCTAGTTTCTTTATTTTTTCTGTGACTTATTGATTATTCAAGAAAGTATTTTTTATTCTAAATGGATGGCATAATTTGTGTGGTTTCTTTTGTCATTGATATCTAGTTTTTGCACTATGGTATGATCATGTGCACAGGATTATTTTCACTCTTGTGTTTATTCATTCTTTATGGCTAGTATGTGATCAATTTTGTTGAAAGTTCCATGTGCTGATGTGTATTATGTTACTGGGTAGAACATTCTGTAGATATCTATTAAGTCCATTTGTTTGAAGGTCTGTTTTAGTTTTCATATGTCTTAATTATTTTTTTTTTGTCTAGGTGATTTGTGATAGTAGGGTATCACGATTCCCCACTAAGAGTGTGTTGATGTTTATTTGATCTTTTATGTCTAGTAGTGTTTGTTTTATGAAATTGTGGCTAGTTTTTGGTGCATGTATTTACAATTGTTATACTTTTCTGTTAATTTGTTCCTCTAATCAATATGTATTAACATTTTTTGTTTCTTCTGATCAGTTTTGTCTTGAAGTCCACATGTCTGAAAATAGGATATGTACTCCCACTTGTTTTTAGGCACTTGTTGTATGGAATATTGGTTTTCATCTTTTGATTTGAAGTTTACAAATTTCTTCTTGGGTTAATTTTTTTTTCTTATGTACAGCATCCTGTTGGTTTTTGTTTTTTGATCCAATGTACCCATGTATTTTTTTAATCAGACGTTGAGACTGATCATATTGAGTTATTATTGAGAGGTATTGATGTACTCCTGCCATTGCATGTTTCTTTTGTGGGTTCCTCTTTTTTTCCTCCTTAACTGCTCATCTATTAGACTTTAAAAACATGCTTACTGTTTTTTTATACTTTTGCATATCTACTCCATTGGATAATTTTAATGGTTTCCTTGTCTCGAGAATATCCTTGAGAATATTTTGGAGTGCTTGTTTGGTGGTCTTGAATTTCTTGAGGTGTGTTTTTGTCATGGAATCGCTTTATTGTTCCATTAATTTTGAAAGATAATTTTGTAGGATATATAATTCTACTTTGGAAGTTATTTTCTTTTAGAATTTGAAAAACTTCACTCTGTGTTCTCTTCGCCTTTCTGGTTTGTATTCAGTAGTCTGCCATAATTCTAATGGGTATACCTTTATAAGTGATTTGTTTTCTCTAACATCTTTTATTATTCTGTCCTTGTTTTGGACTTCTGGGATTTTGATTATGCTGTATCTTGGAGAAATTCTTTTCTGATTGTGCCTATTTGGTGTTCTATATCCTTTGCTTTCCTGCATATTGTATGCTTTCCCATATTTGGAAAGTTTATTTCATTTTAAATATTTTATTTTTATTAGTAGTTGTTTATAGTACAGAATGATCACACTTACCATGGGGATTTGTACATGTACCTAACACATCTTAATTCTTTTTTTGTGTTCTTCACATCCCAACACTTTTTTCTGTCCCTGTTTACACAGCTTTGTTTACATGTTTTTTATTCTGTTCTCTTGTTGTCTTTTTCCTTCTTTTCCTCCCCACTCCCTTGTTTGCCCTTCCCATTTGAGCAAGTTTTTTCTACTACCTAATAGCTATTATCAATTTTACTCCTTATTTATACTTTGGATTTCTAATACAAGAGAAAAAATGAGGTATTAAATTTATTTGATTTGTCTTTTAAAATTATGGTCTTTAATTGTATCCATTTACCTAAAAGTACCTCATTTATATTTCTTTATAGTGTAATAGTACTCCATTGTCTATAAATGCATTTTCTTTATCCATTCATCTGTTGATATTCATATGGGCTGTTTCTAAGATTATGTATTATAAGCTGTGCTGCTGTAAACACAGGTATGCATGCATCACTATGGTATGATAATTTTAACTCTTTCAAGAAGACATATAGAAGGGAAATAGCTGGATCAAAGGGGACCTCTAGTTTAGTTTTTTGAACAGTTTCCATCCTACTTTCTATAATGGTTGTACCAAGTTACACTGCCAGCTGTGAACATGTTTTTTATGCCTCTTTACAGAAGTAATTACAGAAGTAAGTTTATGGAATGTTCTGCATATGCCTGTTTTGTTGTGTTTTTTAAACCAATGTTCCTGTACTGCTTTTCTGTCTGAATCATCTGTCCATTGCTGCAATTTAGTTAGTAAAGTCCCCTACTGTTGTGGCTTTACAGTTTTCTCTTAATTAAAATCTGTTTTAATTTGGCCCTTTTGTATATCTTGAACAGTTTCTGTGACATTGGATGCAGATACATTTACAATTGTGGTAGTCTCCTAGTGAATCCACTCCTTTATCATTATATAGTGACCTTCATTGTCTCTTTTTACACTTTGTAAAAGTTATTTTAGTTAATTATCTATCTATCTATCTATTCCTTTTTTTTCCACTTCGATGAAATACTTCTGTCTGTCCTTTGACTTTCAGTACCTTTGTGTCTTTAAAGGTGAAGTGGGACCTTATAGTCAGCATATAATCAGGTCTTTCTTTATCCATCAAGCCACTGTATGTTTTTTAATAGAAAATGTAATCTATGTGCATTCAAGGTACTTTTTGATAGGTAAAAGCTGTTGCCGTTTTGTTAATGTTTTCTGGTTGTGACGTTCCTTTCTTTTTTGCTAAACAGGCATGTTTCAGAGATTGTGATGGACTCGGTTCCAAAATATAGTCAGTATTGCACTAAAGCAAGTCACGTAAACTATTTGGTTTCTCAGTGTACCTATAATTTATCACTGCAATGTATACAGCAGTCTTTTAACTGTATAATAGCATTGTGGTTTTTTCAAAGTATATACTTAAATTATACTTTATTGCTAAAAATGCTAACTCTGAGTTGTTAGAAAAATGGTGCTGTTAGATTCTCAACACCATGTTGCCACAAATCTTCCACTTAAAAAAAGCATGAACTATATAAAGTGAAATATGATGAGGTATGACTTTATAACCTTTTGCTTCATGGTTATCATGAGACTTATGTAAAGCATAGTTATAATAGGCTATTTGAAGCAGATAACAACTTTGATCGCTTCAAGAGGTCTACAGTTGGGGCTGGGGATTTAGCTCAGTGGCCTAAGCACCTGCCTGGCAAGTGCAAGATCATGAGTTCAATCCCCATACCAAAAAAAAAAAAAGGAAAAGTCTACAGTTTTAATCTGCCATCCAACATTTTTTGATGTCACCATTTGCATCTTTTTATATCATGTTTCCCTTAATAGGTTTTTGTAATATTTCCAATTTTTCTTTTAACTGTCATATAAAGATTAATTAATTGATACACCACCAGTATACTATTATTATGAACTTGACTGTGCTTTTATTAGTGAATTTTATACACATGTCTTCATGTTACTAATTAGCATTGTTTTCTTTCATCTTAAACAGTTGTTAAGTTTTTTTGGTAAAAGTTCTGGTGGTGATGAACTGCCTCCTTTGAGAAAAACTGTCTCCTTCATTTCTGAGGGATAGCTTTGTTGGATACAGTGTATTTGTTTGCTAATCTTCCCCCCCCACACACACAACACTGATTGTATCTTCCCACTCTCTCCTGGATTATAGAGTTTCTGTTGTGTCTGCTACAATAACTAAATCTGTGGTTGACATGCTGCTTTTCTATTGCTGCTCCAGGATTTTCTCTTTGTCTTTGATTTTTTAGTTTGATTTTAATGTATCCTTTTTCTATATTGTTGTTGAAAGACAGGTTAGTACCAGGCAGCCCTGCCATTTTTAATACATAGCTTCCAAGATCATTTGATCAACCTTGATCAGTATTTCAACTCATGAGGTGGCAAGCATCATTTGGAGTGCACGTGGTAGATTTTCGTGAGAATTCTTGTAGGTGGCACTGATCACTTCTGTTCACATTCTATTGGAGAGAACTTAGTTATATGATCATACCTAACTTGCAAGAACGCTGGGACATATAATATGACCATATTCTCAGTAAGACAGAAAAAAATGTGTTTTGGCAGATTATTGCTGGCACTCTCTGGTTCAGTCTTTCCTTTCTGTTCATCCATTGTATATTCCCCTTGCTGTTCTTATCTGCCCTCCCCAGGGGAAATACCACAAAATCCTATCCAGTAACTACATACAGTTCAAGTCCACTTTCTCAGGGTTATACTCACTCTTCTTTATCACATTCAGATATAGTTAGCCTCAAAACACTATCTAAATCTACTGCTGCTGCTGCTGTATAATATCTGAGCTAAGAGAATTTATAAAGAATATAAACTTATTTCCTCAGTTCTAGAAAAAGGGAAGCCTAAGTTCAAAGTGCCAGGATCTGATAAGGGTGTCTGTCTGTGTCTTGTCTGTCTGTCTTTCCTTCTTTCTTTCATTCATTCATTCATTCTGGGGATCAAATCCAGTAGTGTTCTACCACTGATCTAAATCCCTATCTGTCTGTCCTGTCTGTCTCTCTCCCTCGCTCCCTCCCTCCCTTTCTCTCTTCTTTCCTTTTCCTCCCTCCCTCTGCCCTTCTCTCTTTCCCTCATTATCCTTCCCTCCTTCCTCTCCCTCTCTCTGCCCCTCCTTTTATTCTCCCTCCCAGCGTCCCTCTTTCTTCCTTTCCCTCCCTCTCTTCCTTTTTTCTCTCCTTCCCTCCCTCCCACTGTCCTACCCCCTTTCTCTTATTCTCTATCCCTTCCTCCCACCTCCCCTTGCTACTCCCCTCCCCTTACCTCTCCCCTCCCCCCTCCTCTCCCTTCTCTCTTTTTGATATGTTATTTATTACTTAATTGCCAAGCCTGGCTTCAAATTTTTCAGTCTTTCTGCCTCAGCTTCTTGAGTAACAGAATTTCGACTGTGCATCTCAGCAGCTAGTTTGGTGAAGGTCCTCTTGCAATGTCATCCCATGGTAGAAGGCAGAAGAGCAAATGAACAAGATGGGAAGAACTTGCCCTTTTATATGGGCACTATTCCTGCCCCTAGTGATGGAGTCCTCATGACCTAAACATCTTTTAAAGGATCCACTTAATAATGTGTTGAAGGGCACCAACATTCAGATCATAGTATACTTCATGGAGCCCTGGTGGTAGAGTATGGGCAAAATAACTACAATGTGTGACATTCTGAAAAAAAAAATAGAATGGTGAACATTGCAATCAATAGTTCATATGAATCTTCCTAGAGAAAAAGTAGGAAAATTTGCCCTGAAAATTGGGGAATTATTTTGGTCACATTTGGCTCTGTTCTCTGAGATATCCTAGTTTTCCTCATCTTTCTCCTGGAGGGTCTTCCTTTTCCATTATCTACCATGGTAACTTCCAAATTAGGCAGTACAAAATAATTGATTCTGCTTGGCAGGATTGATTCTGTTTGGTAGACAATCTATTAAGTGATATAGAGTAAGCTGCTACTAGAAGATCCAACAATGGTTTATAGAGGATGGCATTCAAATGAGATGCTTTTTTGGTTGTTTTTCTCAAACTCCAGGAAGCTATTCTAGATTAGGGTGATCCTATTCTTCTGTGTGATCATCCAAGGATACAGAGTGACAGTGGGAAGTTCTGTTGTTTTTTGTTAACTTTTTCATAGCAGGCATATAATTTACTAGAGTTCAATGTTTATTTACAATTTTTCTTTTTAAAGTTATAATGTTTTACTCACAAATAATTTCAGACTTAACAGAAAAGATGCAAGAATTACTAAAGAATTCCTTTATATCTTTTACCCAGATCCTTTACATATTAGCATTTTACCATGTTTAGCATTTTTTTCTCAGTGTGTACTAGTATTTTTTCTGAAATTTTTAGATATGGACATGATGCCCCATCAGTCCGAAATATTTTACATGTGTTTTCTAAAAACTAGGGCATTCACTTTGTAACCACAGTATAATTAACAAAATGAAGAAATTACCATTAATACATGCTGTTACTTAATCTGTGGACCTTGAATCTTTCATATGCTTATTATTTTTAATCTAGAAACTAATTCATGCAGAGGTATAGTATTTAATTATCATGCCTCTTTCAACTCTCACAATCGGGAACCATTCCTTGGTCTCTGTCATGAAATTGACACTTTTTGAAGAGTACATGCCAGTTTGTAGAGTGCTCATCAAATTGGGCTCGCCTAACATCTCTTCATAATGAGACATTCAGGCTATTCACTTTTGGCAGGAATGCTACATAAGTAATATTGTACCTTTCTCAGTGAGTAATAGCAGCAGGAATATGATGTTGATCTGTCCCACTACTGATGATTTAAATTTTAATTACTGTACTTGACAGTGGTGATGCTGAAAAATTTTCTCCACTGAAAAGTTAGGACATTTTTCTTGATACTGGATAACTTTTGATGAGATACTTTGAGTTTATTATGCAAATTTCCTGTAACTCTTCTAACTTCCACCTCTGATATTACTTGCCTGAATTATTACTATTTATGTCAGTAAGGACTTACAGATAGTTTAAACTGGTTTCTGTGTCTCTGTTCCAAACTGCTCCTATTCCCATCATTCATTATTTCATTACTTTTTTGTGTTTCAAGATGTCCCAGGCTCATCTTGTTATTTTTCCTGCCCCAGCTCTGGAATGAGCCATTTTCCCATGGAGTATAAGTTCCTTTCATGGGACAATGGTATGTTAGAAACTAGATTTTAGTTATTATACTATAGTTTACTTTCTTAAGTACACACATTTTGATTGCTTTCATTGCTTTTCATTTACAAAAGAAATACTACCATGATTTTTTTTTATTTTAGAAGCCATCTCTTCAGCATGAATTTCTAGAAATGGGATTTTTTTATAACTAGCAAGTTCCTGTGCATTTCTGTTGTATTTTGCCAGATTTTCACTAAGGGTTGTCCTAATTTGCATTCCCATCAGCATATGGTACTGAATACATGAGAGCTTTTTTCTATACATCCTCACTGTCATCTTTTTGATCTTGCCAGTCTTAAAACTGCAAAGTTTTATTTCAGTATAGCTTTAACTTTCATTTCTGTTACTGTGGGGTTGAACATGTTTATGTTGTTTCAGGACCATGTTTATATGTCTTTTCTGTGAGTTATCTCCTCATTTTCTGTTTATTTTTCTCAGCTTTTTGACATTTTTTGTCACACTTTTTCAGAATTCTTTTGATAGTGCTTTTTATCTGCATATGTTGCAAGTATTTTCTCCCAGTTTGTCATATGTCTTTGACTTTGCTTATGCTATTTTTCCCTGTAAAGATTTTTGAAAAGTTCAGTGTGGTCAAATAATGTTAATCTGTTATTTCAACTGGATTTTGATTCACAGTTAGCCTTTTCCACCAGATAATAAAGGAATTCATCTGAATTTTCTTCTGTAATTTAAACTGTTTAATGTCTTGATTTAGATATCTGTTCCATTCAAAATTTATTCTTCTGTGTGATATAAGATAAACATAATTTAATTTTTTCCAAATAGCACTATTTTTTTAAAAGGATCATCTTTGAGCCAGGTGTACTGGCACATGTCTGTAAGCCCAGTTGCTCAGAAGACTGAGAAAGGTGGATTCCAAATTCATGGTTCATGTGGGCAGCTTAGTGAGACCCTGTCTCAAAATAAAAAGGGGGGTGGCTAGGATAAAGCTCAGTGATAGAGCACCTCTGAGCTTTATCCCCAACACTACAAAAAATTAATCATTTCCAGTAAGTTGAGATGTCACCTTCATCCACCTTTATCATATGCTAAATTTCCCTATATAATTAGTATTAATTTCTAGACTTTATTTTCTGTTTCACTAGTCTGCCTGTCTCTTCATATAGGTACCATTACATTATTTTAATTATAAATGCTTTGTATTCTGCTTTAACACCCCAAATAGAATTTCCTTTTCAGTTTATTGCATGGTATGATAGCATGCTTATTTTTTCATACAGGAAAAATAAAGGACTAATGATGCCTGGCTATTCTGTTTAAGAATAACAGATATCTTCCCATGTGTTCACCTCTCTTTGTGTCTTTCAGGAGTAGCATTTTCTCACATAGGTTTGACATATTTTTTGTTAAACTTCTTTTATGTTCATTGCCATTTACTGAACAAATAATGTTGGATAATTTTATAGAAAATTTTAAGCTCAACCTATATTTCACTATGCTCAAAAATCAACTTGATGTGAATTATAAATTAAAATCTGAAAACTAAAATTATAAAGTTTTTACAAACACACACAGGACAGTCATTTTGATTTGGAAATTGGTAAAGTTTTCTTAGGATCCTGATAAATGTCAGAGAGAAAGCTGATAAACTAGACTTCATGAAAATTTAAAATTTCTGCTATTGAAATGACATCATTAAAATATATAGGTTAGCTACAGACTGGGAAGAAATGGTACAAAACATGTATGAAAAATGTCTGGCATTCAAAATGTGTAGAGAAGTAACAACTCTGTGAAATAAATACCCAATAAAGGGACATGAATCAGACACATGAGCTTAAATACTGCATGGTTTCTCTTATATGAGAAACAAAATATTTAATAAAGGACAAAGTAAAAGATAGATAATAAGAAAGGAGATAGATCTTTCGCACATGGGAAGGAGACAGGGACCAAGAAATGAAGGAAGGGGAGAGGGAATGAACAAGAATTGAAACGTTACCTACAGGTACTCACCTCACAAGGAATGCAAAAATTATGTGCTGCAAACATGTACTAATGAAAACTGAAAGCAATTTTTAAAAAATAGATGAAAGTCTTGAACACATTTCACAATGGGGAATAAAAGATAAACACATGAAAAACACGTTCAACTATTTGTCTTGAGGGAAGGTAGAAATTAATGCCACACTACTATGCACCCATCAGAATGGCTAACATAATAGTAAAACTACAAAATGTTGACATGGTTATGGAGAACTGAAATTCTCATAATGTGTTTTGGGTAACGTTCTGGTCTGACAGTTTCTTATTAAGCTAAACATATGCATACCTTGTAATCCATCAACTCCACTGCAAGGTGCTTACCCAAGACAGCTGAAAGCACATGTCCACAAAACGATTTGTAGAAGAACGTTTAGAACATCTTTATTGATAATGACCCTAAACTGGAACTAGCCCAAGTTCCATCAACAGAAAAATTAATAGATAAGTTGAGGTAAATTTATATAGTAGAATGTTTCAGCAATAAAAAGAATGAACTACCATCTGTATAACACAAGAGGTCACATCAACATGCTGAATGAAAAACTTCAAATGCAGAAGAGTACATACTGTATAATTCCATTTATATAAAGTTCTAAGACAGATGAGTCTTCTATGATGGGAAAAAGTCGTTATAATTGTTGACTGGCGTATAGAGGCCAAAGTTGGAAGAACTTTCTGTGATAATGCTCTACCACATAAGTTTTGACCTGTGTAATTTAAGCTCCCTGCACTTGAGATTTGTTCACTTCACAAAGTTTATCTGACAACAAAAACAATAAAAATTTAACTCTAGGAGTGGGGATGTAGCTCAGAGGTAGAGCACCTCATTTGAATTTGTGAGGCATTCGCTTCAGTCCCAGCACACCAGAAAACAACAAAAACTATAGTTAAACTGTGTATTGGAATTTTTAGGTGCAAAAGATACTGATATCTTTAACTTAAAATGTATTAAGTAGGGCTAGTTTATGGATGAGATGAAAAGAGAAAGTTAAAATTTTAGTTGTATACAGGATCCCAGTGATGAATATGTGGATTGTTCATTGTAAAATACTTTTTGCCTCTGTTTGAAATTTTCCAAAGAAAAATGCTGAAATTAAAAAAGGAAGGAAAGAGAAAGTAAGGAATGGAGAGCAGGAGAAGGAGGGAAAGAGAATTATTTAAGTTAGGACAACTTGGTCTGTGGAAACAGACCTAAAGCAGGCAGCAACCTGTTCCGTGGACAGACTCTGAAGTGATCATACATAGGCAGTATATGGTGGTTTTGGAAGACCACTTAATTTATTGCTGTTTTTCAAATTCATGTAATTGTAATTAGTACTTAAGTGACAACAGCAACAATATTTTTTCTCACTAATCGGTCCCACAAATGTGAGGCAAGTGTTCTACCATTCTAGTACATCTTCAGCCCAAGAGCAAAAATCTTTAAAAAGATGGAAATCCTTCCATTTGTAACATGAATGAATTCAGGAAACTGTATATTGATTGAAATAAGCCAGACACATAAAGGCAATCCTGAATGATTTCACTTTAAATGAGATATGGAATGTAATAAAGTCACACTCATAGCAGAAAAGAGTAGAAAGGTGATTTCCAGGAAATTAAGGTTTGGGGAAATGGTGGGATTTGGGGTCAAATGGTACAAATTTTCAGTTATTAAACACATGCTGAATATCAAATATACAGCATGGTGAGTATACATTATATATGCTTGAAATTTGCTAAGATAACATTTTACACATTCGCATTATAAAAATTGTAACTATATGGTTATGTTAATTAGCTTGATTACTTCAAAATATATACATATATCAAAAATATGTTTTACACATTAAATATATACAATTTTTATTTGTCAATCATACATAAAGAAAGCTGGAAACTGAATAAAGCAAAAACAGTAATGGTGGCTTATTTGCTACTCTTGTGGCAGAATTCACCTTTTAACCAATTCAATCTGTTTAAGATTTTGCCATGTTAAATAACTGGTAGAATGGGTCCATTCAAAAACTCATTTAATTTTTCTGGTTTATAGAATGGCAGAATTGTGAATAACTTCAGAATTTATAATCCATCTTTTACACAGAAGGAAGCATGATGAGGGATTTAACACAGTTGGCTATAGCTAGGCAAAAATGTGAACCTAGGTTTTCCTGCCTGCTTGTCTCTTTTCTTTATTGCCAGGGCTCTTCAAATATTTTAGAAGAGTTATCTTTTAATTGAAATATCGCACAGAACTGCTATGTGCAAAACAAAAATATATGAATTCCGTAGGCTACTTAAGACTACATCTGGCAGAAAAATTTTTTTCTGAAGAACCTCTTAATATTTGTAAGACTCCATTTTAGAAAATGCAGTTAGATGCAAAGGATCATTTGTTTCTTGGTAGATTACACTTTTACTGTTCTTCTCTGAATGTAGTTGCTGAAATGCAGGAGGGAGGATGTGCAGCCCTCTGCCCAACTGACTTTTGGTTGCTTTCTCTCAATTTTGCAGGCCCAGTTTCCCATGTCCTATAGATTGGGCTAAATAGCCACAAATTTTTGTACCCTCATTTTATTTTTTTAAAAAAACAGGCAAATACAGTAATATATAAATACAAACAAATCCTAGGTGGCACAAAATTATAATCCCAGCTACTTTGAAGGTACAATTGCAAATTCAAGGCTATCCTGTGCAACTTTCTGGGATCCTGTCCCCCAATTTTTTTTAATTGTTAAAATGATTGGGAATGTAGCTCAGTAATAGAGTGCTTGCTTAGTAGTTCAAGGTTCTGAGTTCCATCCCCAAGACAGCAACAATAACACTAAAGCAAATATTAGGTTTAAAAGGTGATTTTCTTACACTGAGGATTGAGCTGTGGGTGCTCTATCACTGAGCTACATCCCAGACTTTTTTTCTTGAAATAAGATCTCCCTAAGTTGTTCAGGCAGGACTCAAACTTGCAAACCTCTTGCTACAGTCCCCCAAGTTCTGGGATTATAGGCATGAACCATCTGCCTGGCTAAAAGATGATTAAGAATCAAAGTCAGGAATGAAGTCCTACATATCTGCTAGTAGGGTACAAAGAATTTGTTTCTGAACATTCTAAAGATGAACACCAAGAGTAGAAGTGATCACAGACAGGAAGTTTTCAAATTAAACCAATCTCTTACAAATTGTCACAGAAAGCATCTTGACAATGGAAGAATCTGACACTAACGACTCATGTTTCTAATGTTTCTGTTTTTTATTTAAAGAGAAAAAAAAAACAGGAAAAAGGTAGAAATATTACAGAATTTCAAGAAAAGAAGATAAACAGTAAGAAATCACTAGTTGATACATATTGTTCTTTTAGAAATAGTTTTTTGAGTTACAAAATTAAAGCACACAAAGTAGACACTCAAGCAGTGAGAATGCAAACAGATCTGTTCAACAATCAAACAAGAACCTAGAAATATGGTCATCAATCCCACACACCTAAACATACATGCAGCTATATCTTTATAGCGCTTCCTATTTCCTCTTTTTTTACAATAGCAATTATACATTTTTAAAATTTTATTTAAAGAGAAGGGAAAAAAGCAAAACAGAAAAAAGGGTAGCAACAATACAGAATTCTAAAAGAAAGAAAGAAAAAGGAGAATGAGAAAAAGCCCCACCAAGAAATCAGCAATTTATAAATTACGTACTGTCATCCTGGATGTAGTTGTTCAAGTTACAAAGTTAAAGGGTACATAGTAAGCATTCAAACAGTCAGACTACAAACAGTTCTGCTGAAAGATCCCACAAAGATTCAACAATATGGTCATCTATTTTACACACTCAAACTTACATGCAGTTATATCCCTTAGAGTACATTCTTTTCCTCTCTTTTTTACAATAGCAATTACACATTTTGGTTTTATTACATTTGTAGTTCTTATTTACTTTTTACACTAGAGACACAATATGATATTTATAAATATGATTCTTATTTATTTCACTAGTGAGGATAGTCTCAAGTTGTCTCCATTTGCCTATGAAGGCCTCAAGGTCATCCTTTTTTATAGCTGAGTAATATTCCATTGTATAAAAATGCCACATCTTTTTAATCCACTCTGCAGTTAATGGGCATCTTGGTTGTTTCCAGGATTTAGCTATCACAAATGGTGCGTCTATGAACATGGGTGCACATATATCACTGTGATATGAACTTTTCAGTTCTCCTAGGAAAATACCCAGGAGGGGAATAGCTGGATTGAATGGGGCTTCCAATCCTAGTCTTCTGAGAATTCTCCATGTGGATTTCCATAGTGGTTGCACCAGTCTACATTCCCACCAACTGTGGAGCAGTGTTCCTTTTTCCCTGCAGCCTCGCCAACATTTGTTATCAGTTGATTTCTTGATGGCAGCTATGTAATATATTTCTTAAAAATATTACTCAGGATAGACTATTAGTGTAATGCCAAAATGTAACTCATCAAAAGCAATTCCATAATAGTGTTTTTTTTGGTACCAGGGATTGAATTTATGACTTGGCGCCTACCAGGCAGGCACTTATGCCCCTGAGCTAAATCCCCAGCCCTCCATAATAGTATTAAAACAGCCCAAAGGGGTAACAATTTAGATGTCCATCAACTGATGAATAAATGAATATATTAGTGGTATATCCATGCAATGGACTATTTTTCATTCCATAAAAAAGAACGAAGTGTGGTTTCATGCAACAAAGTGCATGGATCTTAAAAATGTTATGTTTAGTGAAAGAATCCAGTCACAAAAGATCATGTATATGCAATTTCACTTACATGAAGCATCCATTATAAACAAATCTATGTAGGCAAAAAAAGAGATTATTGTTTTCTGTGTATGAGGGTGATTGTGCAGGAAAAGGGGATATGACTGCTAATAGGTGTGGGCTTTTGAAAGAAGGGAGTGACAACTGCACAATTCGATGAATATATTAAAAATTATTGAATTCTACACTTTAAGTAGGGGAATTCCATGTTATATTGATTACATCTTAATAAAAAAGGCTATTTCCCACAGAGTAGGAAAAAAAATCTCCAAAAGACATTTCTGATGACTGTTACTCAAGGTGCTCAAAAGATGTTTAACCAAAATGCCCATCAACCGCAGAATAGATGAAAAAAGATGTATTTATACAATGTAATATTACTCAGCTATAAAAAAAGAATTATCCTGAGGCTTTTATAGATAAATGGAGGCAACTTGAGATTATCCTCATAAGTGAAATAAATCAGGCTCTCATTTGTAAATATTGTATTGTCTCTCTAGTGTAAAAAATAATAAAAAAGTGAAACAGTAATAAGATCCAAAATGTATAATAGATTTTGAGATAATGAAAGGGAAAGAAAGTGCTCTAAAGGATATAACTGTAGTTATGTTTAAGTGTGCAAGATAGATAACCATACTACTAAGTTTTTGTTAGTTCATCAAACAGAATGGTTTGTACTGTCACTGAATGTTCACTTTTTATGCTTTGATTTTGTGACTTGAGCAACTACTTCTAAGATAACAGTATGTAATTTATCAACTAGTGATTTCTTACTGGTTTTTGAAATTCTGTATTATTTCTCCCCTTTTTTCTGTTTTGCTTTTTTTCTCTAAATAAAAAAAGTTATTTTTTAAAAAACTCAATGAGAAAAAGCCCCACAATTTATTTATCTTTTAATTTCTGATTTTTTGGTTTTTTTGAGACAGGATTTCACTATGTAGTTCAGACTGGTCTTGAACTAATGATAGAACTCAGGCTGACCTCAAACTTGCAGCAATCTTTTTGCCTTGGCTTCCCTCATGCTGAGATTATAGGCATGTGTCATCATGACCAGCTCAACAACCCAATGTAAAAATAGTGAAGATATTAGCAAACATCACATTAAAAATTATGTATTATCAAGTTGGCAAATAAACAAATGAAAAAATGTTCCACACCATATGTCATTAGGTAAATGCTAATTAAAACAATAGTGTTAGACCTTTAAATATCCATTAGAATGGCTGACATTCAAAACACACTACCAAATACCGGTAAATATATAGAAAAGCAATCATTAATTGCTCATGAAAATGCAAAAAAAAAAAAAAACCCAGCTACTTTGGAACATTGCACTATTGTGGCTGCCTCAGTGTCCTGCACTGATTCCAAATGTTTACCTTGTATGTTCATTTTGAGTTTGGGAATGCGCTAGAAGTTGCACAGTGCCTCTGTTGAATAAGCTTGATGACGACATACAAAAATGTTTTTATGAACCTGTCTTTCCATTGAATGGCACTCCACAATGGCATCCACTCCATTTTTGAACAGAGGTCTTACTAAAGAGAACTTCCAGAACTGCTTCTGCAAGAGGCAAAAATAATGGGTTAAGTGTCTTTGAAGCAAGAAGAAATATTTTGAGAGGGATCATAGCAATGGGTCTTCTACTGTAGTAAATTTTTAAAAATACGTCATTCACCATATATTGGGATCACATCTTATAACTCTTGGGAAGCAATTTGTGGTCTAATTTAATACAGAGATGAGCTAAACCCCAAAATTCTAAACTACAGAGCATCATCACAGCAACTTTAGGCTGCAAAAATTTAAAGCAGTAACCAAATTTGAGTCATACAAAAGGTCAGGAAAAAATTAGCTATGATCAATAAATCACTGGCCAGCTGCCAAACAGAAACTACTTGAAAAAGATGTGCTTATGTTTGCTAATGAATTAACTTACATGATAGAATGAGTATTAGTGTTGAACTTGACTCATATTGGGAAATGTCTCCCTACTATAATGACTTTGAATTTTTAAATGTTTTGAAGCCCCTTTTTATAGCTGTCATCCCAGGTTGCTGGCAACAAAATCTATGTATGGGGATAGAAAAAAGTATCTTCTTATTTCAAAGTGATGCTAAGCTTTGAAGATTCTGTTGACATTTAAGAGGATCCAAAACACATGCCCGTTGGATGAATCATAAATTTTATAGCAGGTTAAATGTAAATACTCCTGTAAGTCTGTTGTTCTTGTTTAATAGATGACTAGACATGACTGAAAGCACATTTAGGCAAAATACTCAATAATCAAGTGTAAAAGACAATATTTACCAGAAGCTAATGCAAATGTGAAATAATTCTTTCATAGAGAAATTTCCAACCTGGCATGGGAGTACATACCTGTAATCCCAGCATTCTGGAGGCTGAGGCACAAGGATTAACATGAGTTTGAGGCCAGCCTGGTCTACATAGTGAATCCAATGCCAGCCTATAGTACACAGTGAGACATTGTCTCAAAATTTTTTCTATGGAATATAAGATTAAATCCAAAATTGTATTAAAAATTATTTTTTCCTTGAGGCTTTCAGACTTATAATTTTATTAATATTATTTTAAGTTGAAAACCAATTATTTATAAATATCAGATTCAATGCGATGTTTTCCTAATTATCTACAATGTAGAATTATGTAAAGATAATTACAATACTGGAACTAATTTCTTAAAACTATCAGTTTGGGGCACTGCTTGAAGAAAATGCTTTCTAAATATTTTCAGAAACAGTTTTAAGATTGTTACTCTTGTTTACTTTTCTATTGCTATTTTGTGTTCTTGTTCTTTATTTTTTCTTTTTATTTTTATTAGCACATGTTTGCAGTACATAATGTTTACATTCTTGTGTGGCTGGTATATTTACACAATACATCTTAATTCCACTTTTATGCCCTTTCCTTCCCGTCCCTCCATCTGTTGATCCTCTTCCCATTTGAAAAAGATTTATCTCCCTGCTTTCTATTATTTATCTTTTATTTTGCTACTTATTTATATTTTTGGTTTCTCATATAAGAGAAACCATGGATATTTAAGCTGTCAAGATTATTTCACTTTAACATCATGGTTTCAAGGTGCATATATTTTCCTACTAATGACTCAAGTTTATATTTAAGACACAGTAGGACTTCATTATGTTGATTTTAATTTTACATTGCATTTCTTTATTTCTTAGTTAATACACAGTAAACTTGAACATTTTTGTTTTACAGTTCCCTAAGGGGTTCATAAACAATTTATGGGATCATTTTACTGACCCCTTCCCTCTCTGCTATCTCCCTGGTACTTGAAGTTCTCTAGAAATTCCATATTCACTCCTAGCCAGAAAATAGGGAGTTTGGTTATCCAATTCTGCTATGTACTTCTTGTGACAGAATCCATGTATGACAGGAAAGAGAGGTTTAAAAAAGCAGTGAGGGTTCATTACACCCTCTTGGTACCATGTGTTTTCAATAAAAAGGAAGGATCTTCTCATTCAGAGTTTTAGGCCCCTCTGAGCCCCTGATACTGTTGATGCTTTATATGGTTGTTTATAGAAGCCAGTTTAGTAGTTCTTTCAATTCTTGTTTTCTTTTCCAAGGTGTCTGCTACTACATTCTTTACAGAGTTCTCAAATATCTGCTTCATGCATTCTGTCAGTGTCTTACAACTGCCTTCAATGAGAGAGAAAAGGTAGAGTGTGGTTTTACAGTGTAACTGGATCAGAAGCTAGCCCTTGATGTTTTATGTAATCTTTAGAGAAAAAAATTATCTTTAAACTTTATATACATAAATGTAACAGTGGAGCAATTTATTAAAATCTTTTCCCAAAATGTATTAGAATTTTAAGATATAAAAATCATTTATAGGTCTGGGGATATAGCTCAGTGAGCGGTACAAGCACCTGCCTAGCAAGCATGAAGTCATAAGTTTGATCCCCGTACAAAAGCAAAACAAAACAAAAACAAAAGAAGAAAGAAAATCATCTATGAATTTACTCCTTCATCTCAGCATTTATTGTCTTTATACATAGAGTCATAATCTAAAAGCATACTTGCCTATTTGACCCATGGTTGACCATAAATACTAACTCTTTGTTAACCATAGATATGAGAAGGACCAAATTAAGCTCAGGCTAAACTTCCAACATGCATAATCGTGAGACAAATAAATGGTTGTTCCTTTAAACTGCTAGCATTTAAACATAGCAGTAGCTAATTAATTCTGTAAGCAAGTAAAGCAAAAACATTAATCCATTATGCTAATTAAAAAAATTCTGGTTGTTTCTACATGTCCAGGTAACAATAAGGAAATTCTTTAAAAGATTCCTGTAAAGTCTGTTGTTTTTAAGTTTGCTTAATGACAATCAAATAAACTTTAGCTTCCACGCTTGTCTCTAATGCCTTCTTTTTATAATCATTACATTCTTTGTTACTGTTTGGATACTGTGTTTGTCTTGCCATCAAGGGACACAATACCTGAGACACCCACAATTTAAATAGGAAGGGTATATTAGGCTCATAATTTCAGAGTTTCCAGTCCATGGCACACCGAATTTAAGATAGAAATGGCATGATGAAAGGGACTGGCAGAAGAAAGTTGCTCACCTCATGTGAGCCAGGAAGTAGAAAAGGAAGGAGTCAGGGACAATACACACTTCCAAGTCATGCACCCAGTGACCTGCCTCTTCTAATCAGGTACCACCTCTAAACTCACAAGACTTTGAGGAGACATTTAAGATTTAAGCCATAACATTCCACTCCTGGCTCCCAGAAAGCTCATGTCCGTTTCATTTTAAAAAATGCATGTAGTCTATCTCTGTAAGTCACCAAATCTCAACAGTTTCAGCATTGCTGACAAGTGTCAGTCTAAATATTCCTGAGACTCAAGACTAACAGCTGTGTGCTTCTACAAAAATTAAAAAAGAGAATTAAATACTTCCAATATACAATAGCACAGGTTAAATATTTCCATCCAAAAAGGAAGGATGGGTGATAGACAGGAATTAGAGTTACGCAAGACTAAAACTCAGCAAGCAAGTTGTGGTAAGATATGAACTCTAAAGGGCTTGGGAAACTCCTCCCTTTAGGCTTTGTTGTTTGTAGTCACACGGCCTCTCTTGGGATGACTCTGCTTACTGTCTGTGAACTTCCTCAGCAGATGTTCCATGTTCTTGGCATCTACTTTTTTGAGTCGCCACTACACCTTTATTTTCACTTCCACAGCTTAATAATGCATTGCCTTCCCAGGGGCTCCTTGCCTGTTCTCCCAGGCCTCCTTTTGAAATCTGGTGGAAGCCTCAATAATCCCATAACTCTTGCATTTTGCATGCATGAAAAACCAACAAAATGTGGATGATGCCAAGGTCTACCACCAGTTTAAGCAACAGCCAAGCTCACTTGTACCATGGGTACAGTGATATCTGAATGCCTCACAAGTTGAAAATTTCTTCAAGTGACCTTGAATAAGCAAGGTACCCTGGAGCTCTCTCTTGTTCAAGCCAAGTCTTACAAAAGAGTTTACCCTTTTGTATCTGTACACCAGCAATGGGTGGTGTCTGGACATTTCCTGAGACACCCAAAAGTCATTTTTCCTATTGTCCTGATGCAAAGTTCTTAACTTCCTAGTGCTATTCTTTTCAGTAGCCATTCTTTTCTTTCCCCCAACTTTGTAGGCACTTCTTTTCTGATGAAACCACAAACTTCCATTTTTTCATCTCTACTTTTTGCTTCTGATTGTTTCTGTAAATCTTTATATAATCATCCAGCAGTACCTAGTGCAAAGTATAAATATTGGGTTGGCTTGACATTTTCTCTCCTAAGTAGATTAGCCCACCATCTTCAAATTCAGCTTCACACAGTTTTAGAATATAAGCAAAATGTAGACAAATCCTTTGCCAGATTGTAGCATGCATGGCTTTTAGTCTAGTTCCAATAAAGTCCTCATTCCTATTTAAAACCTCATAAGTCTGGCCCTTAATGTCCACATTCTTAGCAGCATTCTGATCTTTCAAGGTCTACCCAGAACCACCCACTGGGCTTTTCTTACAACATTCCAAGTCTTCTCAAGGTAGAATTTCCTAACCATTCCAAACTCAACCTAAAAACCCATTCCAAATGCTTTTAAACTATATGGGCAAGTACAGTCACTTCTCTTGTGCCAATTTCCTATATTACCTAATTTTCTGCTACTGGGGCAAAATACTCAATACTTGCAAATTAAAGGAGGAGAGGTTGATTTTGGCTCATGATTTAGTTCATAGTTAGCTGGCTCCAAGGCAGAAATGGCTTGGTATAAAGGTATGGGGGAGAAAACTACTCATTTTAAGGCAACCAGGAGGCAAAGAGAGAAGTGAGGAGCTAGGGACAAGAATATAATTTTTTATGTCACATCACCAGAGACCCACCTATTCTGACCCAGTCCTACTTCTAAACACATGAAACTTTTGGGGAACATTTTAGATCTAAACTATAACAGATGGAACATGATTTACCATGGTTCTTGCATGCGATTTTAGAGTCATTTCTCCTCATAAAATTCTGAAGTAAAATTCCACCACACTATTTCATCTTCATAAATTATGAGGCTTTTCAAGTTCAAGTATAATAGTTTATAAAGATTGTTATTTTTATTGAATATCAATATATATATAACATTAACAAAAATAAGAATCATGATATCCAGTGGTCAGTGCATTGGCACATGCTTGTAATCTTAGCTAACTGGGAGGCTTAGGCAAGAGAATAGCAAGTTTGAGGCCAGCCTGGACAACTTAACAAGACCCTGTCTCAAAATAAAATTGAAAGTCCATATGCATGCTAGGCAAATGCTCTCCCACTGAGCTATAGTCCCATGCTTCTTAAACTATTTTTATTTCATTTTGAGATGGGGTCCTACTATATTGCCCAGGCTTTTCTTGAACTCCTGGGCTCTTTCCATTTTCCTGACTTGGCCTGCAAAGTAGCTCTGATTACAGGTATATTCCACTGTAACAGGTTTAAACAGAACTGTGGGGTTTTTGTTTTTTTGTGGTGCTGGAGACAGCAAGCAGGGCCTTGTGCATGCTAAGCAAGCATTGTAAGACCTGCAGCCTTAAGCCTGTTAAAATTAATAGGGTTGATAAGTGGTGAATAGACCTATACTAAAAAAAGAGGTACCAGTGAGAAAGATAAAAGAACTTGACTAGGAGATAGGATGTGTGTTATGATTTATATGTAGATGTCCTTCAACAGCCTTGTTGATCTAAAAGGTAGGGCTTTTAGAAGATTATGGGGTCTTTTTAAAATCAGATTTTATTGGTACATTTTAAATATGCATAATGATCGCATTCATTACAGAGAATTTGTACCTGTTCATGATATAATGTGATTCTTTTTTCCCATTCCCTTACCCTCTCTTCAACCCTTCCTCCCCTCACCATTTACAAAAACTTTTTTTCCCATTTTTTCCTTCACCTTTTTTAAAAAAAACATTTTCCTTCTTTCCTTTCCTCCTAGGATTATGGGGTCTTATAGCTGACTTGCTGTTAGGAAGTGGATCTGGTCAGAAAAGGTGGGTCACTGGGGACATTACCTGGAAAGGTTTATCTCCCACCCCAATCTCCCCCTTCAATCTTTCTTCTTCCTGCCCACCATAAGGTAACTACTTTCTTATTCCTAGGCCTCTCTGCCATGCTGTCCTGCCTTGGAGCCAGTGGACTACAGACTGAAAATAACTAAGACAATATAAGAGAAATTACAGAGGACTGTGATTCTGTTTACAGAAGAGAAAGTTCCATAGGTGAAGCCTCATTGGAGTCATTGAATGATTGTTGGATATTACTCATTATTTCTAATTTATCTACATTATGGATGTGAAGTTTTAAGAAAAGCAGTCTGTGATGGAAAATGTTGGAAACAGTTGCTGAGGCAGGATGTCAAGAGTGGAAAAGAACTGCTAGGCCAATGATATCCTCTGAAACTAAAAACACATACAAAATCTGAAAACTTACTGGGGAAACTTTTCAATTTAGCTACATTTTATGGTTTTGGAAAAAATGAGAAAAGATTATTATACTACAAGGGACATCTTGAATAGCTGATAGGTTGCCCTCAACCTTTTAATTGTCTGTTTCTGATTAAAAGGAAGGCCAGCTACATTCAATACATATTATGGATTGCATTTTAGAAGAGAAAAAGGATAAAAAGTGGAAAAACTGGTCAAACCTAAATTACCAGTTTACTTAATGTTAATGTATGCAACTTGGTTTCTTGATTTTGACAAATGTACTACGGCCATAAAAAGTGTTAAACTTTGGAAAAACTGGGAGAAAACATGGAAGAATTGTCTGTACTGTCTCTGTAGTTTTCTAGGAATCTAAATTTGTTCCAAAATTTTGAAAAAAATTAAAAATATCCAAAGCTAGAAGAAAATAATAAATACTGACTTTGAAAGCAGGCTGGTGAGCTGGGCTTGGTGGTGCATGTCTATAATCCTAGCACTTGGGAGGCTGAGGCAGGATCTTCGTTTGCAAGTTTGAGACCAGCCTGGGCTACAAAGTGAGCAAACGTCAATCTGAACTGCAATGGCAAGAGTTTGTCTAGAAAGAAAGAAACAAACAAAAAAAGAAAGAAAGAAAGAACAAAAGAATGAATGAATGAACAAACAGAAGGAAGAAGAAAGAAAGAAAAAGAAAGAAAGAAAGAAAGAAAGAAAGAAAGAAAGAAAGAAAGAAAGAAAGAGAAGAAAGAAAGAAGAAAAGAAATAAGCAGGCTGGTTGGTTTATGTAGGGAGATATTGCCTTCAGGACAAGACAGAACCAACAGAGGTCAGACATTGAATGATGTAATGATCATGCCAAACATGGAAAGTAAGATAACGGAACACAGTTAAAGGAAAAAAGTAGAAATCACTTCAGGATGCTTATTGTAAATTTTGATGAAATTATCTCAAAAACAGTAAAATGTATACTACAATAAAATAGCAATGATTAATATAAACTCATTCTCTAACGTAGGTTATTCTTTAGTCTTTAGGAAATGTTCAGTTTACATGGAATTAGCATCTCCTATCTTTGCTAAAAGTTACAAGAAATACAGATATGATTTTCCTCTTCTGTACAGATGTTATCTGTGGGTTTTTAAAATAGGTACATGTTTTACTGTGCATAATGATTATATTTGTTGTGGGGAGTTGGCACATATGCGTAATGAATCTCTTCTTTATTCATTTCTCTTTCCTTCCCTTTTCTCTCTGCCCTCGGTCTCCTCAACCCCTTCCCTTTTCAAATGATCTATCTCCCTATCTCCTATTATTGGTCTTTTATTTTGTTCTTAATTTATACTTTGGATTTCTCATATAAGAGAAACCATGTAATATTTAAGCTTGTGTGTCATTTGTTTCACTTAACATTATGGTTTCAAGATGAATCCATTTTCCTATAAATGACTCAAATTCATCTTACTTAATGGCAGAATAGTACTCCATTGTGTATACGTACACATTTTCTTTATCCAGTCTCTTGTTCATGGACATATGGGCTGCTTCTGAGATTTAGTTTTTGTGAGTTGTGCTGCTATAAACATGGGTATGTATGTATCACTGTAATACAATGGCTTTAACTCTTTCAGAAAGATACCTAAAAGAGGAATAGTTAGGTGAAATGGAATTTCTAGTTTTGTTTTGCTTTGTATTTTTTGAGAAATCTCCATACTCCATAGCGTTTGAATTAGTTTGCATTCCTACCACCAACAAAGAATGGTTACTATTTCTCCTGCAGCCTCACCAAACATTTGTTACTATTTGAACAAATGGCTATTCTTGATGATAGACAGTCTTTCTATAGTAAGATAAAATCTCAGTGTTTTTTAAATTATCATTTCTCCAATGACTAAAGATGTTGATCACTTATTTATGTATTTTTTGGCTGTTTGCGCTTCTTTTGAGAAGTATCTATTTCATTTGCTCATTTTCTGATTGGATCTTTTATTTTGAGAAGGTCTAATTTTTTGAGTTCTGTATATATTCTAGATATTAGTCCCGTGTCAATGGAAAAGCAGGCAGTTTTTCCCATTCTGTAAATTGTCTTTTCACTCTGTTGGTTATTTATCTTGTTGTGCAGAAGCTTTTTAATTTGATAGGGTCTCATTTGTTGATTTTTGGTGCTATTTCTTGTTTAACCAGGGCTCTGTTCAGGAAATTCCTTGCCTGTGCCTGTGTCTTCAAGATTTTACATATTTTATCTTCCAGAATATTGTTTTGGTTTATCATTTCGATCTTTTAGTCATTTTTATTTTATTTTAGTACATGATGAGAAATATGGATATAGAGTAAATCTGCAGCTTGATATCCAGTTTCCCCAGCGCCATTTGTTAAAAAGGCTGTCTTTCCTCCAGAGTAGATTTTTGGACCCTTTGTGAAAGATCAGAGGGTGGGATGTGGCTGGAGGTGTTTCTGCATTCTTCCTCCTGTTCCATTGATTCATGTGTCTGGATTTGTGCCATTACCATGCTATTTTTATTACCGTAGCTTGTAGTATAACTTGAAGTCTGGGATTGTGATGCTTCCTAGTTTACTCTTATTGCCCAGGATTAAATTTGCTATTCTGGGGCTCTTCTGGTTCCATATGAATATTATTTTTGAAATTTTATTCTTTTTATTAGTACATATTTGCCATAAATGTTGATTGCGTTCATCATAGGGAATTCGTACATGTACATAAGTCATCTCAGTTCTTTTTTTCCCATTCTTCTCTCCTACCAACCCTTCTTCCTCTTCCCATTTATATAAGTTTTGTTTGTGGAGGACCACCTGGATGGCTTTCCTTGAAAAAAGAACAATTGTCTTCATTTTGTCTAAAGCTGGCCCTATTTTTGTGTATTGATACATACAGAGCTGGCTAGGACATTTCCTTATCCCCTCAATTGGCTTTAAGCAATGCAAATAGGCTAGCCAGGTACTGAAGTGTAGTCTTTGAAGCAAGGGGACATATCAGTCCCTCCTGTAGCTCCCAAGAAATATGTGAGCCAGGCTTGGAGAGCCACAGTCACATTATCTACATATTAGTCTTTCAGCATCTCTCTCTCACTGCATATTACAGATGAGATTTTAGGTCTCCTGCCTCGCCCTGCTCACAAGCTTCCCATACTCTTATAGTCACTCATCCCCAAGCCACTCCCCTATTCATGAATTAATAAAACCTGAGTTCAACCATGAATTGAGGCCTTGTTTTGTTTAGCCATTGTACTAGTTGGACTGAGAACTCCCTTAGCTCCCCACAACTACAAAATATGCCTTACTGTCTTTATTCTTGCCATGTGTTGTACTGGAAGTGGTAGATTGGAATTAATTTACTAGAATTTCAATAACTTTTTCATGGGATTACCAATGTTGATTTTTCTGCACCATGGTGAGGTCTAGAAGGTCTTTCTATATTTGTTAGCATTTTTCCTTCAATTCTCTTTTTTTCTTTTCCTTTCCTTCCCTTCTCCCTCCCTCCTTCCTTTAAGAAGTTCTTCCTACTTCTTAATGTCCATCATCCATTCTACTCCTTATTTATACTTTAGGTTTCTAACACAAGAGAAACTATCAGATATTTAAATTTATACAATTTATTTCACTTAAGATTGTAGTCTCAAGGTACATCTATTTTCCTACAAATTATTCAAATTTTCCTTCTTTATGGCAGAGTAGTACTCCATTGTATATAAATACCACATTTTGTTTATTCATTCACCTTTTAGTGGGCATAGGGGCAGTTTGCAAGATTTAGCAATTATAAATTGTGCTGATATACACATAAATATGCATATCACTGTGGTATGAAGCTTTTAACTCTTTCAGGAAGATGCCTAGAAGGGAACATTTGGGTCAAATAGAACCTCTAGTTTTAGTTTTTGAGGAATTCTATACTGACTTCCATGATGGTTGTATCAGTATATATCCCCAGAAATGGAAAAGAGTTCTTTTTCTCCCACAGGCTCACCAGCATTTGTTTGTTGATTTCTTAATGATAACCATTCTTTCTCAGGTGAGATGGAATCTGTGTTAAGTTGCATTTTCTGAATGACCAGTGATTTTGAAAAATTTTTAAATATATTTATTTGCTGTTTGTACATCTTCATCTGAGAAATGTCCATTTCAGAAGGCCATTTTTGATTGGATCTTTAAATTTGGGTTTCTGATTTTTTTTTGCAGTCTTTCTATACTCTAAATATAATGCTTTGAGGAGTAACTGGTAAAATTTTTTTTTTGTAATCTGTGGATTGTCTGTACACTCTTTTGTTGGTCTATTTTGCTGTGCAGAAGCTTTAAATTTGATTCTTTTAATATTTCTGTACAATCAGGGTTTTGCCCATAAAATCTTTGTCTACACTTATGTCTTTTAGAGGTTTATCTATCCTGTCTTCCAGCAGATTATGTGTTTCTGTTTTAATATGTAGATCTTTAATCCACTTCAGTTTTACTTTACTGCATGATGAGAGACACTGGCCAAAGTTCAATTTTTGGAATGTGAAAAGATAGTTTTCTCTCTGAAATTTATTAAGGGGGCTATCTTTCTTTCAGTGAAGGTGTTTGGCCCCTTTGTCAAAAATAAGGCAGCCAAGTGTATCTGGAATTTTTCCTGCATCTATTATTCTGTTTCATTGATACTGAGGTCAGCTTTTGTTTGTTTGTTTTGTTTTTGCTATCACCATGATGTTTTTATCATGATAGCTTTGTACTATAGCTTCAAGGTGGAAATTATGATGTTGCCTATCTTGCCCTTGTTACCCAGAATTGCTTTTCCTAGTCTTCTGATTGCAAATGAATTTTAGAATAGTTTTCTCTAGTTTTGTGAGGAATGCTATTGATATTTTGATTGGGATTGTATTAAATCTTCTGGTTTTGGAAGTATGGGCATTTTGATTATATTAGTTATAGCTTTCCAAGAAAAGAGGATATCTTTCCATTTTCTGACATTCTGTTTGATCTCTTTTTTCAAATTACTGTAGTTTTCTTTTTTTAAAATTTTATTTAAAGAGAAAAAAAAGCAAAACAGAAAAAAGGAAGAAACAATACAGAATTTAAAGAAATACACAGTAAGAAATCACCAGTTGATAAATTACATATTGTCTCCCTAGATATAGTTGTTCAAGTTACAAAATCAAAGCATACAAATTGTACATTCAAACAGTGAGTCTGCAAACAGTTCTGTTCAACGATCCTACAAAAACTCAGCAACATGGTTATCAATCCTACACTCTTAAACATGCATGCAGTTATATCCTTTAGAGCACTTTCTTTTCCTTTTGCCTTTTAAGTCCATTATCTGTTTAGTTATATCATGTTTCAACTTGCTCTGTATCTTACTGATCTGTTTTGTTGTTGTTATTTACTTGTTATTTTTTATTTATATATTTTCAATGTAGTAAAATACCACAGAATATGGTGGAACAAAACCAATTGAGACAGTGTAGTGAAATTGGTATAGAACTTCACAGCAGGTTCCCAGGATAACAGTAATAGATACCATAGTATATCTCATTTTCTTCACAATAGTTGTTCTTTCGATCAGGTATAATAAAATCAAAGGAAATACAGAACATTATAGAACTAATCAAAACAGAATATTGAATAGAGCAATACTATTAATCAGAACAAAGCAAAACAGTGATAAAAAATATTTGCCTTCAAATAGATGGTAGAAGGAAATCCCCCTTATTTGCTATACTGCATATAGTCAACCTCGCAAGAGATGTTCAGATCTCTAGCTCCCATTTGCTAATGGAAGGGTGGGGGTAGGGATGGGAGATGGATGTTGGAACCTCAGCCCATGTGTTGGTCGGCTCACAACCACTTACCGGGCTGGTGAGCTGGCTGCTTGGTTTCCTAGCCCCCTAAGTTCCAACATGATGCAGATCTCAGGAGACGCTGATGGTTTTCACCCTGGGGTGGCCGCGGCTTGCTGGACCACAGCTACTTACCAGGGCAGCGAGCTGGCTGCTTGGTTTCCCAGCACCCTAAGTTCCAAAATGACATGGATATCAGGAGATGCTGATCCAAATTACTGTGGTTTTCAATGTACAGACATTTTACTTCCTTTGTCAGATTGATTCCTAAGTATTTCATTTTTTAAAATGCTTTTGTGAAATGTGTTGCTACCTTAATTTCTCTCTGAGTTTTTGTTATTTTTGTACAGGAATGCTTTGGAGTTTTGAGTGTTGAATTTGTATTCAGCTAAGCTACTGAATTTGATTATTAAATCTGGAAGTCTTTTGCTGCAGGTTTTGTGGTCTTCTATGTAGACTATCATGTCATCTTCAAATAATAACTTCTTCCTTTCCTATAATTATTCCTTTTATTTCTTTCTCTTGTTTGATTGCTCTAGCTAATGTTTCCAGAAGTGTGTTGAATAAGAGTGGTGACAGTGTTGCTTTTTTTCTTTTCCCTTCCACTTTCGCCTACTCTAATTCCTCTTTCCATTTGAACAGTTTCTTCCCATTTCACAATATCTATTGTACATTTTGGACCTTATTATTCTTGCAGTATCTCACACCTGGGAGACAATTCAATGTTTACAATGTGAGTCTGATTTACTTCACTGATGAATATGGTCTCAAGTTGCATCCATTTACCTATAACTGTCTCAAATATATGCTTCTTTATGGTTGAATAGTACTCCATTGTATAAAACGTCCACATCTTTTTATGCACTCCTCAGATCATGGGTATTTGGGTTGTTTCTATACTACTAGTTTCTCTTAGTTTGTTGAAAACAAAGGTTTGTGCAAATATTTGGAAGATGTTTTGTGCCCATATCTTGTACTCTGGTTAACTACTTTGAAGATAACAATATGCAATGAATTAACTATTGTTATTTTTCTATTATTTTGTTTTTAAATTTTGTTTTTTTCCCCATAAAATAAAAAAGAAGAAACAAAAAAGAGTTGTGACAGTGGACATCCTTCTGTTATTCTGGATTTTAGAGTGAAAGATTTCTATTTTGGGCCACTTAGTATGATGTTGGTTGTTAGTTTGCCCTAGATTGCTTTATCAGATTGAGATAAAGGCCATCTATTCCAATTTTCTGTAGAGTTTTTATTATTATGGATGTTTGACTTTGTTAAATACTTTTTCTGCATCTATTAAGATGATTATGTTGTTTTTGTTCTTGGTTTTGTTAATATGGTTTATTACATTTATTGATTTATTTAGGTCATACCATCTATGCCTCTTTATATATTCTAGATAGTATTCTTTTGTCTGATGAAGAGCTGGCAGAAAATTGTTCCCATACTGTGGTTCTCTGTTCACTCTGTTGATGGTTTCTCTTGCTGTGCAAAAGTTTCTTTTTTTTTTTTTGGTACCAGGGATTGAACTCACAACCTCATGCTTGCTAGGCAGGTGCTCAAGCCACTGAGTTAAATCCCCAGCCATGTGCAAAAGTTTCTTAATAAGATAAGATCCAAGTTATTGATTATTTATAATATGTCATACCAGATCAGGGTTTGATTATAAAGTCTTTGCATGCATCATTGTTTTTAAGAAATCTACCTATTTTCCTTTTTAGTAGATTTAGTGTTTCTGTTTCAATATTTAGATCTTTGATCTATTTTGATTTTAATTTGGTGCATGGTGTGACATGGGTCTAAGTTTACTTTCAGGCATGTGGAAAGCCAGATTTTCTATTACCCTTTATTATAGAAGGTGTCTTCCAGTGAAGGTGTTTGACCCACTTGTAGAAGTGTGTCTACTGATTTTGGTTGTTAAATCTGGCAGCATTTTGGTAGTGAATTTGGTGTCTTCTACATAGAGTATCATTTCATCTGCAAATAATTTAACTTCTTCCTTTCCTATCCTTATTATTTTTATTGTTTCTCTTATCTAATTTCTCTAGCTAATGTTTGTAGAACTATGCCAAATAGGAGTATTGATAGTGGATGTCTTTGTCTTGTTCCTGATTTTAGAGTTTAAAGATTTCAGTTTTTAACCATTTAGTATGATGTTGTATGTTGTATTAGTCATAGATTGCTTTTATCAGCCTGAGATAAAGTTTATGTCAACATTCTGTATTTTTTTTTATCATGAATGAGTGTTGGACTTTGTCAAATGCTTTTTCTGCATCTCTTAGGGTGATCATGTGGTTTTTATCCTTGGCTCTGTTAAGATGGTATATGACATTTAATTGATTTGTATATGTCAAACCATTTCTACATCCCTGATATGAATCCTACTTAGTCATGATGTGTAACTTTCTTGGAGATTTGCTGCATTCTGTTTTCTAGTACCATATTGAGGAATTTTGTGCCTATGTCCCTAGGGAGATTGGGATGTAGTTCTCTTTTTGGTTGACTCCTTCTCTGGTTTTGGAATCAGTGTAATGCTTGCTTCCAGGAATGATTTGGGAATATTGTTCTCTTTTCAATTTCAATAAATAATTTGAGGAGTAGTAGGAATGAATCTTTAAATTTATTGTAGAATTCAGCTGTGAATCAATCAGGACTTGGACTTTTTTATTGATTATTTTTTAATTTCTACTTTATTTCATTGACTGATACTGGCTTATTTAGAATTTTTATATATTCTTGACTTAGCTTTGATAATTTATATATTTCTAGTAATCTGTCCATTTCTCATGAGCATACCATCTTAATAGACTACAGATTTTCATAGTACATAGTGATTTTCTTTGAATTTCTGTGAGATCTGTTGTGATATTGCTCTTTTCATTCCTAATTTCATGGATTTGGGTGTATTCTTTCCTTTACTTCATAAGGTTAATTATATATTTGTCAACTTTATTTAAACTTTTGAAGAACCAACTCTTTGATTCATTGATTCTTTTAATGTTTTATTAGTTTCAATTGCATTAATTTCTTCTCTGATCTTTATAATTTCCTCCCTCATATGAGCTTTTGGCTTGACTTACTCTTTTTTTCATAAAAGTTTGAAGTTTAAAATAGGTTATTTATTTGAGCTTGCTCTGTTTATCTGAAGTGGTAATTTACTCCTATAAATTTCCCTAATAGGGCTGATTTCATTGTGTCCTATAAATTGTGATATGTCATATTGGCATTATCACTTAATTTTAGAAACTTTCTAATTTCTTCTTTAATTTCATCTTTTACACACTGGTTTTTCAGGAGGGTGTTTCTTAATTTCCATGTGTTTAGGCAGTTTTTGTGGTTTCTTTTGCCATTAAATTCCAATTTTATTTCATAGTGGTCTGATAATATGCATGGAATGCTTTCATTTACTTTCTATTTAATTACCCATGTTCTATGAGTTAGTATGTGGTCTACTTCATAGAAAGTGCCATGTGCTACTGAGATGAATGTATATTCTGTTGGTGTAGGGTAAAACAGTCCGTATTTTTCTACTAAGCCCATTCATTCAAAGGTTTGGTTCAGCTGTGATATTTCTTTGTTGATTTTTTTTATATATTTGATGTATCTGTTTGTGACAGGGGAGTGTTAAGGTCCCCCATTACAATTGTATTAGAAGTTAATTTAATTTTTTTTATTTTAAAGAAAGTAAAATACAACAAAGCAAAATAGAACAAAGCCAATCAAGACAATGCAGCAAAACTGGTACAGAACATCAGAGCGGGATACTGGAAAAACAATAATAGCTACCATAGTATATCTTGTTATCTTCTCAATAGTTGTCCATTCCATCAGGTATAGCAAAATCAAACCAAAACCAAAACACAATAAAACCAATCAAAACAGAATATTGAATAAAGCAAAACAATTAGAACAAAACAAAACATTGAAAATAGTATTGTACTTCAAAGACAAGATAGGAGGAAATCGCTCATAATTGTTATATTGCATACTGTCATCCTCTGGAGAAATGCTCAGACCACTGGCCCCAGGCCTGCATAGTCAACCAAACAATACAAACTTTTAGTCACTTTATGTACCTTAGTTGCTATTAACTCAGGCAGTCCTCATAACCCTCCAGGTGCTAAGGGGGTGGGGGTGGAGGTTGTTGATTCTCAGCCTGCACGTCTGTAGGTTTGTGCTGCTTAGCAGGAAGGCTAGATCATTGCTTTCTTGGTTGGTCCCCCAAGTCCCAGCATGGTGGATTCTTGGGTGATGCTGGCTTTTCTCTTCCTGGCATGTATGCAGCTTGCACTGCTATCAGGAAGGCTGGTTCTTAGAATTTAATTTTTGATGTCCATTAATATTCATTTTTATGTAGTTGGTGTGCTGATATTTGGTGCATATATATTTATGATTGTTATTTCTTCTTTTTGGATTGTTCTCTTAACAAGGACTTTCTTCATTTTTTTTAACACTCGACTTGAATTCCACTTTACAAATAGGATAGCTATCCCTAATTTTTTCTGTGTTCTTTTCACATGGAATGTGGTTTTCCATCCTTTCACTTTCACTCTATACATTTATTTTTGAGGTAAATATGTTTCTTTTGTGCATCATATTGTTGCATCTTGTTCTTGACCCACTATGCCAATTTGATTCTTTAGATTGGTGAATTGAGACTATTTACATTGATGGTTTTAACTCGTATGTATTGACTTACTCTTGTCAAATTTTCCTGATGTTGGTTTCCTTTCTTTTCCCTCTTAATTGCTTGTCTTGCTGGTAAATTCATTCTATTGGGATTCTTGGAGTTCTCTTCATTTTATTTTTATTTTTTTTGAATCTTTAGATATTTTTTTTATTTAAAGAGGGGGAAAGCAAAACAGAAAAAAGGGTAGAAGCAATACAGAATTTCAAAAAAATAAACAGTAAAAAATCACTATTTGATACATTACATATTGTCTTCTTGGATATAGTAGTTCCAGTTACAAAATTAAAGCATACAAAGTGGACATTTAAACAGTGAGGCTGCAAACATTTCTATTCACCAATCCAACAAAAACTTAGTCACACGGTTATCAATCCTACACACTTAAGGTTACATACAGTTATTTCTTTTAGAGTACTTTCTTTTCCTCCTCTTACTTAGAGATGAGAATAAATAGAGAAGTAAAAGAAGAAAAATATTAAAAGCAAGGCTGAAAGACAAAAGGAGATTAACAAAGCATTGGGATACTGTTGAAGATGACAGGGGTAGGGAGAAAGAAGGAAAAGACAAAAGCAAGAACACAACAAAACTAAAAATCTAACAACAATGTTCCCACTTGAAAAAAACAATTAAGAAAAAAAGCAAATGAATCATAACAACAACAAAATCCAGAAGCAAAGAAAAAAAAGATTGCTCTTTGAATTCAAGCTTATGATTATCTTCTCTTTTCTGTTGTTTTGTGGTAATGTCCAATTCATGTTGTGTCTCCACTATCACTGGTAGACAAAAGAGGCAGACAGAGCCCAGATTTATGCTGGATGTTCCCAGCAAGGCTGCAATAGGATTAGGGTGGTGTGCTGTTTCTGCTGGGTTCAATTCCACAGAAGTTTAGGTTAATCATGGCTTCCGGTTGTGGGGTTGGGGCCTGAAGTTTTTGGCCTACATCACTCTGTTTCTACAGAAACGTGGCTTCTGACACTGATTGGTCTTGTGGTTGTCCCCTTGCCCAGTCATTGTTAGAGTTCAACACTGGGAACTATGAGATAAAGCCAACCCATGCCTGCTCCAAGTCTTGGATTTAGTTGGCCCTACCCTACATGGCATCTGACCAAGCACACTCTCCAGGGGATGCAGTAGTTGCTTAGAATGGTGTCACCAGATGAAGAAGTAGCCAGCATTCACTGCTCCATTCCACCAGTGTGCTTCTCCCTGGAGGCCTCTGGAGTCACCCCCACTCCCTCTGTCTTTATATATTTGATCTTTCTCTCTCATGCCACAAGCCTAGGATCTGGGGAGTAAGTGTGGATTGCCTTTCCTTTTTCTGTGTTGAAGTCTGCCTCCAGACTTTCTCTGTGGGCTCATATTTTCCCCTCAGATTCTTCTTGGGTCATGGTAGTCCATGTCCCTCTTTTTTCCTACCCCAAGTTGTTATTTTTCAGTATCTTGATTCCAGCTCTTGAAGGTATTGATTTGTTGCTGCTTACCTGAAGCTCATTCTTAAAGTTTTTATCTTCTGTGTTCTCCAATTTACAAACAAACTGGTTCTACATGAATTTTAGGATTGTTTTCTCTAGTTATGTGAGTAATGTTGGTGATATTTTTATTGGGTATGAATTATGTCTGTATATCAATTTTTGAAGTATGATCATTTTGACAATATTGGTTTTTTCCTATCCCAGCACAAAGGGTACCTTTCCATTTTGTGATGTAATCTTCCATTTCTTTTTTTTTGTCATACTGTAATTTTTTAAAAATTCCTTGGATAGGTTAACTCATAAGTATTTTTTGAAGCTATTGTTATGGTCACCATCTTTGTAGTTATCTTGGAAATTATTTCTGATTTCATTTTTTCTAGAGCCTCATTCAATTTCTTTTTTTAAATTTTATTTTAAAAAAAAGGAAACAGTGTGTAGAAATAATACATAATTTCAAAAAAAGTAAGAAATCACTAGTTGATAATTACATATTTTCCTCTTACAAGAAGTTGTTCAAGTTACAAAAGTAAAGCATACAAAGTGGACATTTAAACAGTGAGACTGCAGTCAGTTCTGTTCATCTATCCAACAAAAACTTAGTAATATGGTTATCAATCTTAGAAACTTAAACATACATTCAGTTATATCCTTTTAGAATACTTTCTTTTCCTCTCTTTTTTTACTATAACTATAATCAATTCTCGTAAACTGTTTAGAAGTTCTATACATGTATAAGTCTCTACATGTATACCTATCCTTTCTGTATTAGAGGGAAAAACAAATCAAAACAAGTCAACAAATCAAATTCCTAGAGGAACACAAAATGAAAAGTTCATATAAAACCACAATACTAGGTGATCTACGGTAGTTACTATGGTGTCTCTTGTTTTTTCAACAAAATTGTGTATATTGTCAGGCACAGTATAATTAAGCATAGAAATACATAGCACTATTAATAAAAACCAAACATTGGAGACATTGGACTTCAAAGGCAGTTAATAATCAAACCAGAATGGGTATCCTGTTGAATCTTGTCATCTTCAGAGTACTTGTCTCTACTCTCAGACTTGATACTATCAAGCATACCAGATTTGAATAAAAATCAGTCAAAACAAAACAGTGATATAGCCAATCTTCTCTGCCTCATCTCTGCTATGCTATTTTTCTGTCATTTTTGTTTACTTTTCCCCATCACTTCACTGTCTGCCTCTTTCATTGAGGCCTTTCTGCCATTGTTCCTGTAATCCTGGTGATTTTCTTCTCTCTCTCTAGAATGTCCTTCAGTATTTTTTGCAGGGTTGGATTGCTGGTCACGAACTCCCCCAGTTCCTCTTTGTCATGGAAATATCTTGTCTCTCCATTAATTTTGAGAGACAGTTTTGCAGGGTACCTCAATCTGGGTTGGAGGTTATTTTCTTTCAGGGCTTGGAATATTTCACTCCAAGCTCTTCTTGATTTGATAGTTTGCATCGAGAAGTCTGCTGTGATTTTTATGAGTTTGCTTTTAGAGATAATCTGTTTCTTTTCTCTGACCACTTTTAATATTCTGTTCTTGTGATGGATTTCTGGGGTCCTGATTATTATATGTCTGGGTATAGATCTGTTTTGGTTGTAGCTGTCTGGTGTTCTGTATGCCTCATATATCTGAACATCACTTCTGTTTCCTATGCTTGGGAAGTTTTCCTTAATTATTTCTGTGAATAGCCTTTTAATTTCATTTGTATTTGTTCCTGCTTCTTCATTCACATTTTTTATTAAGTTATAAATCCTCTTGTTGTCTTCTAGCCTTTGTGTCTGTAGCCTTTGTATCCTTGTTATTTTTAAGAGATTCATCCTTTCATGATCATACATTGCAAATCTATCTTCAAGTTTTGAAAGTCTGTCTTTAGTTTCTGTCAAGAAGTTTTTCCAGCTTTCAATGGAGTTTTTAATTTTCTGATATTCTCTTTGAATCTGTTTCATGTATTCTAGATTTTGTTTATATTCTTCACCAAAGGCTTCTCTCCTTTCTCTGGGTTCCTCCATTCTTCCATTTGTGCCTTCTTGAGGAATGTCCAGCATTTCTTTTATTAATCTTCTTATATCTTGCTTCACCTGAGTTAGAATTTCAGATTTAAATTTGTCAATGAGGTCATGGAAGTATTTCTTTATTTCCAATGAGGCCATGTATGATATTGCGTGTTTGCTGCCTTCAATCTCCTCTGTATTTACCTCTCTTGGACTTATTTTCCCTGGGTCAGTGGTTGGAGGCTTTTTGTTGTTTCTTTGTCTTGTCATGTTTCTGGTTTCTTTTAGACAGGTGAATGGTGGAGGTCTCAGGACCTTTTCATATTGCTTACAGTTTTTCTGAAGCATACTGATTAGGGGATTGCTGGCTCTTCAGTTTCTTAATTTCTTTTTTTACTTATGCTGTTACCACTTCAGAGAGTCTAGGTGGATGGCTTTCAGATTTTTCCAGTCATTGTCCCTTGGGTTTGCCTTTTGCCTTTGTTGAACTGGAAGTCTGGGGTTGCTTCTTGCTTCAGTGTCTTCCCACTTTCTATTTTTTTTTAAGTTTAGTTCCTGGACTTATGCTTGTAAATCACTTATGAGAAGTAGCTTTATTGGTAGTGTTTAGAACCTTTAGAAAGAGAATATTTCTCAGAAATTGTCTTCCAAGAATAGCTTGACTTTTGGATTTTAAGTCTGTTGCTAGATTCTATCCCTTAAACTTATTGGGGATGGGGAGTTTCTGCCTATTTTGTTTAGCCACTGTGTCTCTGGCATGGCCTATATTATTGTTTATGACCTACAGGCAATCTCAGTCTTGGCAAAACAGGAAGAACAATTGATTAGAACAAATTATGTCACCTTGAATAAAGTAGTGTGATTGGCAATAACAACTGCATCAAACACAGCCTAGAAAATGATAAATTTGGGTAACAACTGGTTTTCTACCTTTAACCATATGAACTATATTTGTTGTTATATAAAAAAAAATCTAAAATGAACTAGAAAATTATATACAGTAAATATGCCCTCAATATGGTGATTTTTCCCTCAGGGGAAAAATTTAAATTGAGTTGGGGGAAAAATACAAAAAATAAAGAAGAGGAAGAGATTAGAAACAAGGCTGGATATGAAAGGAAGGTTATCAAAACTTTGGGAAAATGGTGAAGAAGACATGAGGGAAAGAGAAGAAAGAAATATAAATAAGAACAGAATATAACAAAAACAAAATTAGAAACAGTGTTCACAGTCAAATAAGAAAATAACAATGAAAAACTCCAAATGAAAAAATATATATAAATAAATAAATAAATAAATAAAACAAGAAAACAAAAGAGAAGAAAAGAAAAACTGTCCACTCCAAGTTATAGCTCTGCTGTTACTGGTAGACAAATTGGGCAGACCAAGTTCAAATCTGTGTTGATTAATTCCAGCAAGCCAGTCATAAATTTATGGCAGGGTAGTAGATATTCCAAGAAAGCCTCCACTTTTAGTTTTACTAAAATTCAGGCTGCTTTCTGGCTGTGAGTCTGGAACCTGATTTGTTCTGCCTTGGACATTCCTTGTGCCTCCTGCCAGCTTGAACTCACATCCCTTCCAGTTTGTAGTTGGCTCTTTGCCCTCCCGCCAATTTGAATTTGGTTCCACCTTGCCCCGACATTGAGAGCCACTAGATGGAGTCAGCAGTTGTTCTGAGTTCCAAGCTCAGTTGGCCCTACTCCAAGATGGCTACCTTCTTATTGCCGTCTCTTGAGTGGTGGGTGGGTCTGAATAACTCACCAACACTGCAGTCCATTTTGTCCACTGCTCTGCTTCACTGGTGCATTTCTCTGTGAAGGCCTCTAGGATTGCCAGTAGTCATCATGTGTCTACAAGTTTGGGCCACCCTTTTCATGCAATGAATCAGGGTGCAAGGAAAAAATACCACCTGCCTCGTCTTTCTTTTTCACTCAGGTTTCTCTATGCAATCTCCATGGGCTTCAATATTCATTTCGGATCCTTCCTGGGTCCCAAGGATACACTTCCCTTTGTTTTCTTTTCCTCATATTGCTATATTTCCTCATCTGTACCCTGAATCTCAGAGAGGCTGTTTCTCTACTATTCAGCAATCCCCCTCAGGCTACTGTGAGAAATATTTTTTCCTAATTTTACTCTCAGTGAATTGATTGTTTGTGTAAGTAATATTTTTGTATATAAGTTTTGTATCCTGATTTGCTACTGAATTTGGTAACTAATTCTAGGGGTCTTTTGATGAAAATTTTATATAAATTTAATTTATTTATTTGGTATTGGGGATAGAACTCAAAACCTCACACTTGCCAGGCATGTGCCTACACTGCTAAGATAAATCCCAGGACTCCCCCCCTTTTTTGTGGTGAAAAATTTTAAATCTTCTATGCAGAGCATCATGTCATCAGCAAATAATAATTTGGCTTCTTCTTTGCTTATTTGTATCCGCTTTTTATTTCTCTTGCCTGATTATTCTAATGGTTTGGGTACTATATTGAGCAGGAGTAGTGGCAGCGGACATACTTGTCTTGTTTCTGATTTTCTTTTTTGTTTATTTTTAAAATTTTTTATCTTAAAGACAATAAAGCAAAATAGAACAGAACAAAGCAAATTAGAACAGAACAATGCAAGAAATACAGCACTTCACAACAAGACAACAGGGCATCAACTATAGCTACCATGTCTCTTTTCCTCGAAATCGCTGAGCATGCCTTTACATACAATAATATCAAACATAACAAAATAGTATAAAACCATTCAAAAGAATGAAAGCATTACAGGAGTTCAAAACCAAATAACAGGAAATGAATAATGGCTACTGTAATATCTCATTTTCCTCAAAAAAGTTGTCTATACCATCACATATAATAAAATCAAATAAAACACAACAGGATAGAACCAATCAAAGCAGATGAACAAAAGCATGATAAGACTTCAAAACAAGATGGTAGTACATCAGCAATGGCTACTATAATGTTTTGTTTTCTTCAGAATAGCTTTTCATATCATCATACATAATAAAATCAAACAAAACAGAATAAAACCAAACAAATGAATGAAAACATTATGACTTCAAAGCAATAGGAAACCATGATTACTATAATATATCCCATTATATTCAAAATAGCTGCCCCTACCATCTGACAGCATAAAATCTAACAAAACAAGACAGAACAAAGCCAAACCTAACAAAATTATGAAAACAATGCAAGACTTCAAGACAAGACAATAAGAAATTAACAGGTGTTTCCTCCCCTATCATTCTTACATTAACTATTTTGCTTTTATATCCCATTAACTCCTTCTGTTTCTTATGCTAGGGTTCATGCATATGAGTTTGAATTGTTTCACCCATGAACATGATCTCCAGTTGCATCCATTTACCTACAGGAGCCTTGAGATTATTCTGCTTTATGGCTGGCTAGCTTTCCACTGCATGAAAATGCCTTATCTTTCTTATCCATTCTGTGGTTGATGGGCAAGTTATTCTGTTTTTTCCAGTGCCAGGATTAAACTGAGTTCAATTGTGATAATCTCACGTTTGCCAAGCAGGCACTTATGCTTCTGAGCTAAACCCCTGGCCCCTGGCAAGTTATTCTTGCTTTTTTTTTTTTGGTCTCCTGTCACATGGAACAATTGTTTTCTCTGCTTTGATTATCAGTTTGTGAATTTCCTTTCCAGTTAAATGTGTTTCTTGTATACAGTACATCAATGGATCTTGTTTCTTGGTCCATTCTCCTTGTGTTTCATTTTATTGCTGACCGGAGGCCATCTAAATTAATGGTTACAAACAGCATATATAGGTTTGTCTCTGCCATGCTATCCTTCTGCTTTTGGCCCTCCACTTTTCCCCTTCATTCAATTGCCTGTCTTGTTTGGTGGTCCTCCTCTGATGCTGTTCTTGGAACCATGGTCATCTTTATCTTCCTCTGGAATATCCATTAGTAGTCTCTGTAGGGTCGGTTTCATAGTCATGGATTCCTTCAGTTCTTTATCATGGAAGTTTCTTATTTTTCCATCAGTTTTGAAAGACAGTTTTTCAGGGTAGATTAATCTGGGTTGGAAGTTGTTCTCTTTCAGGGTTTGAAACACTTCACTCCAAACTCTTGTTGACTTGATGGTTTAAGTTGATAAGTCTGCTGTGATTCTGATTGGTTTTCCTTTATGGGTGATCTCTTTTCTCTAACAGTTTTAATATTCTGTTCTTGTGCTGAATTTCTGGGATATTCATTATTATATGTCTGGGTGTAGATTGACATTGGTTATAGCTAGTTGGAGTCCTATATGCCTCACTTACCTGCATGCCAGGTCCATTTCCATGTTTGGGAAGTTGTCTTCTATTATTTCTGTGAATATCCTTTTAATTTCATTTGTGTTGACTCCTGCTTCTTCACTGACACTTATCACTCTTAAATTATGCTTCTTTGTGTCATCTTACAGCCATTGAGTTATTTCCTGATTCCATGTTATTTTTAAGAGATCTTTCACAATCACTAGCAATCCAAGTCTATCTTCAGTCCCTTTCAAGCTGTTTTGCCAACTTTTGATTGAATTTTTAATTTCCTGGATCTTTCTTTGAATCTTTTTCATGCATAGCAATTCCATTCTATATTCATTCAAGGTTTCCATCATTTTTGTGTGCTCCCCTTTTTTGTTTATGTCTTCTTTAGACCTACTGAACAATTCTTTCAGTATGTTTGTGATTTCTTCTTTTACCTGAGACATTATTTCTGATTTGAATGCTTTTACATTCTCATGACGTTGTTTGCTTACTTCAGTTGCTATTGTCTCAGCGAGTTCAGGTGTGTGACTTCCATTTTATTCCATGACTGTATCTTCCAGACTTGTTCTGTGTGGGCCTTTTGCTCCTTTATCTTGGCATTTTCCTGGGTTTCTCTCAACAAGCTGTTTGTGAGGCCTCAGGCACTTCCTGTGTTGGCTGTCCCTATGCAGTGTAGGGGGATGGGACAGGCACCTGGGTTCCTCTAACTCCAGACTGACAGGAAGGTAGCAGGGTGTGGAACAGGTTTCTCCAGACCTGTGCAACTACACTGGGGCTTCCCTGATGATCAGGGGTGCATGGAGGTGGGGCTGCATCTCTCATTCTGTGTGTCTACACTGGGACTCCCGTGATGGTTGCAGATACACAGGGTTGTGTTTGTCTGATTCTGTTAGTGGGTGATGGCTGCCTGGGGGAATCAAGGGCCTCCAATGGTGGCCTACAGGTGCACAGGGCTTATCTGGCTGTGTGTTCTTGCTCCTTCTGACTGCCTGCATGAAGGAGACTTCTGGTGGCAGCTCCCTGAATATGAAGGCGGATCTGCTGGTTCTCTCTGCCCACACTGGCTGCCTGCAGAACATGGCCTTCTGGTCGCAGTGCCCAGCAGGCAAAGGCAGATCTGTCTGGCTCTATCTGCCCACACTGGGCATGCAGAGGAAAGGTCCTTCTGGTGGCAGTGCTTGGCAGGCAGAGGAAGATCTACTGGCTCTCTCTGCCCATGCTGGGCACACAGAGGAAAGGGCCTTCTGGTGGCAATGCCTAGCATGCAGAATCAAATGTGTATAGCTCTCTCTTTCCATGCTGGGTGTGCAGAGAAAAGGGCCATCTGGTGGTGGCATCTGGGTCTTCTGGTTCTCTCTGCCCACACTGGGCATGTGGATGAAAGGACCTTCTGGTGGCAGTGCCTGGTAGTCAGAGGCCTTGTTTCTGATTTTCAGAGTGAAAGTTTTTAACCATTTCCATTTTATATGTGTAGTGGTTGGTTGATTTTGTCAATTTGAGACATTTAGAAGCTTAACTAAATGGGTTTAGCAACTCTACACCCTAGGGTGTAGAAGATCCACCCCAGGGTGGCTCATCACCTGGAGGTATAAAAGGGAAGGAGGAAAGATGAATGCATTCTATTCTTTGGAGAAGTTCCAGTCTTCACCTTTGGTTTGGACATCTTCTCCTGGCTTCCATTGTAGACTCTTCAGCTTTCTAGCATAGACTCTTCAGCCTTCCATCATAGATCTTTTGGCCTTGTGTCACAGACCCATCAGCCTGCTGGTGTGGACTTGCATGAGATACTGGGGTGAACTCCAGACCTTGGATTAAATCCTTTGGCCTCCAGCATTCAGACACTCTGAATGCTTCCTCATCCTACTGTGGCTGACCATTGTAAGCCAGTTTTGTCATTTCTTATACACTTGTATATCTCATGTTATATCTGTTTTCTTTAGTAAAACCCTGACTAATACAATATGATATTGGCAGTGTGAATATCATAAATAGCTTTTATCAAATTGAGATTTAACATCCTTCTCTGGCTATTTTCTCTAGGTTTTTTAAAAATCAAGAATGGAAGTTGCGTTTTGTGGAAAGATTTTTCTTTATTAAGATGATTATGTAATTTTTGTACTTAATTCTTTTATATGTCACTATATTCATTTATTTATGTATGTTGAACAATTCTTAGATCCTTGGGATTAGGGTGCTTTTAGATGAATGCTGTTTTTGAAGTTTTGTTGCATTCTGTTTGTCAATATTTTGTTTAGGATTTTTGCATCTATGTTCATTAAAGAGACTGGTTCTTTTTCAGTTGAGTCCTCTGGTGTTGGTGTCAGGGTAATACTAGCTTCCAGGAATGAGTTTGGTAGTACTTCTTTCCTTTCAATTTCATTGTGGAGTTTGAGGAATATTGGCAGTAGGTCTTCATAGATTTTTTTTTTTAGAATTCAGTGATGAATCTATCAGGTTCTGTGCTTGTTTAGTTGGCAGTTTTTTTATTACTGCCTGAATTTCATTTTCAGTCATTAGATTGTTCAGGTTTTTAAAAATATCTCTTTGTTTCAGTTTGATAATTCATATGTGTCTAGACATCTATTTCTTCTAGATTCTCCAATTTATTGGATTATGGGATTTCAAAAACAGTTACTTACAATCTTCTGGATTTCAGGATGTCTATTTTGACTTTGTATTTTTTATTTCTAGTTCCATTGGTATGAGACTTTTGTTTTTCCCTTAAGTTTGGATAAGGTTTTGTCTGTTTATCCTTTGAAGAATCATCTCTTTGATTCATTGACTTTTTTGGTCTTTTTTGAGAAATGGTTTCATTGTGTAGTTCAGGCTTGCCTTGAACTCACTTGGTAGCCCAGGCTGGCCTAAAACTCATAGTGATCCTCCTGCCTCAGCCTCCTAAGTCATGTGATTTTGATCCATGGATTCTACTGATAAGAACCGATACTACACTTGATCTTAACCAAAAGGCTGAGAAGAAATCCATGGATTCTAGATGTTATATTAGTCCCAGATGCTCATGATAATATAATTATTATGTACTATAAGCATGTACTAATAGCATTTTTTTATTTAGAAGAAAAAAGCAAAACAAAAAGGGTAGAAATGATACAGAAATTAAAAAAAATTAACAATAAGAAACGACTAGTCACAAATATGAGTAAGAAATCTCTACTTGATAAATTACATATTGTTATCTTAGAAGTAGTTGTTCAAGTTACAAAATCAAAGCATAAAAATGGACAATCAAAAGTTTTTTATAAAAAGATCATTGACAAGCATAAAAATGGACAATCAAAAGTTTTTATAAAAAGACCATTGGTTCCTACAATTAGGAGATGAAATCATTTATGTTTTACAATTGTTTCAAATTTTTCAGCAGTTGATATTTTATTTATTTACTTAGTTATTTTGCAGTTCCAATATGGAACCACAGATCTCATGCTATCAATCTGAAATTATACTCAAAATTCTAGTGTTGGAAGGCTGGCTTAGTGGTTCAACACTTGTCTGGCATTCACAAGGTCCTGAGTTTGATTCTCAGCACTCAAAAATGAAAGAATGAGTGAATGAATGATGAAATAAATAAAATAAATAAGATTCTAACAGCTCTTCATTATGTTTTATTGATAAATACTATGATGTAATACCTTGTGGTTATACAATTTGATTTCAAATCTAATTAAATTTTTTTATTTAAAGAGAAAAAAGGAAAAAGGTAGAAATATTACAGAATTTCAAGAAGATAAACAGTAAGAAATCACTAGTTGATAAATTACATATTGTTCTTTTAGAAATACTTATTCAGGTTACAGGATTAAAGCACACAAAGTGGACACTAAAGCAGTGAGAGAGCAAACAGACCTGTTCAACAATCCAACAAGCACCCAGAAATATGGTCATCAATCCCACATACCCAAACATACATGGATTTTTATCTCATGCACAGTATTTCAAAATAATCATGGCAAGTACAGTATTTGAAGTTAATCATGATGTTATAATTTTCAGAACACCCATTTAGTCAGTATATGGGTAGCTTGGATACTGATAAAAAGCTATATTAGTAGCAATTAGATGCAAATATATGCATATGTGAAGACATGTACTTGATACTAATACCCAGACCTCCACCCACATACAGTCACTTTCCTTGATCCTTGCTGGTTGGTTGATGCTTTATGTATATTCAGCATGAAACAGTTGGGCAATAAGGGCCACTCTCCTCCTCTTCTTTCTCCTTTTTTGTTTCTTTTCCTTCTCTTCTTCTGTCTCCCTCTTTCTCTTACTTTCACTTTCCTTCTCCTCCTTCTTGTTCCTTTGCTCCTCTTCCTTCCTTTCCTTTCCCTTCTCATTTGCCCTCCCCTCCTCTTTTTCCTCCTGACCCCCTTCCTCTCCTCCCTCTTTCCTTCTACCCTTCTCCAACTCCCCCTCTTCTTCTCCTCATCTTCCACCTCCCCCCCCACCACCTCCTCCTCTTCTACTTCCTCCTTCTTCTTCTTCTTCTAGTTCTAGCAATTCAGTCTCAGGCACGTCTAAGTTACCCAGGCTGGCCTCAAACTTTCAATGCTTTTGTCTCATCCTTCTCAGTAACTGGGATTATAGGCATACACCACTGCACTCAGCTTTCAACTGGCTATCTGTGAAGACTGGAATGCAGAATTCCATATTCTCTTTTACAGGATTTTCCCTTTGAATAATGGCCCAACTATGTTTATAGCAGATCATATGGGGACTATGTTGCTCTGCCTGACTGCTCCACATCATGAGAGATCTGTAATTATTAACCTACATATAATACATTAGCTTAACTATTAAATATATCCCTAAAACTACACAAGGGGAAGGGAAAAAGTCTCATCTTTCTTGACCTTAGCTAGGGGAGCATCCCTCTTACACTAACATTCTCTCAATCTCTTTCTCTGAAGTCCTTCCACAACTGGTTTTGTAGTCTCCCAGAATTTTTGTCCTCTTCCTAGGGGAGTTATACTCTGTGAAAGAGAAAAAAAGGGGGAAACAAAGGAGAAAGGGAGAAAAATAGAGAAAGGAGAGAGAGAGAGAGAGAGAGAGAGAGAGAGAGAGAGAGAGAGAGAGATATTGGCTTCTTCTACTGAATGCACATGGAAGCTTGCCACCTCCCAGGCTTGCAGGCTTGGGAGGATATAGAACTTGGGGTTATGAACAGTGTGGCCTGCAGTTTTTTCCATGGTTGCCCTTGACAACTCAGTAAACTCCCATTCAAGTTGCAGCTAGACTGCTGGACTCAATGAATGCTGCATTGTAACAACTGCAACAGCAGCTGAGGAAAACATAGTTCCTGTGTGGACTGAGCAGGCTTCCAATTTTCTTTCCTTAAGATATCATAAGCCAGAAAACCTTTGATCCTTTCAAATATGTTCTTTTTCAAAATACAATAGCCTCAAGTTATTATTGGCTTCTAGCACAATTGACCTTAAGATAGAAGTGATATACTAAAATAGTGAAACAATATGGTTTGCTCATTCTGTTAATCTAGTCTTCTATAGACTTTAAATCTCATTGTAAACCTTACTTTTCTCTGGAATTTCTTTACTAATCCCTATTCTGGCAGTTTTTATAATACTGGATGCCTTTTGCGAAGTAGAATTATACTCTTCAGTTTTTGTCAGATTTGTTAGTTCAGATTTATAGGTTTAATGCACCAGTAATGAGTGAAATTAGAAGTATTCCTCCTCATGTAGCTCTTCATAGGGAACATTAAGAAAAACAGCAAATATAAAGGAATGTTGGAACTAAGGTAAGGACCCTGATATTTACCTTCTTTTCTTCTTTCTAGAATTATAAATACAGTTAGGTCATGGAATTGTTGTTGCCTGTACAAAGAGCCAAGTTGCTTTCTATCCTCTGTGTGCTGGCATTTCAGCTGCTCAATCTTGCTCTTTCTTACTCTCATGTTTCCTCGTTTGTGCTTCGCTAAGAACTATACATTTTCTTAATCTAGAATTTAGCACCCTGACTACTTCTATGCCCTTCTTATTTTATTAAAGATCCAGGAGGATAAGGCCTATGGTGGCATTGTTCTCCACTGTATCTCAAACACCTTACAAAGGTTCTGTCTGGCATAGAGTCAACAGTTAATAAATATTTGTCATTTGGACGAGCCATGTTCTATTTGACTTTAAAGCCTGTGTAATTTTCCTTTTGCTAAGTCTCAGTTTTCCTATCAACAAAATGAGAGTTAAGTAGATACTTCCCAGGGACCTTTTATTTTTTAAAGAATATTTTAATTCATAATGGAGCATATTTATGAGACATACATTATAGTGTAAAAGTCAAATAAGAATATTTATCTTCCTCATCATCTAAAAGTTTATCATTTTTGTAGTGAGAACACTGAAAACCATCTCCTAATTATTTTGAAATATACATTGCAATGTTATTAGCTACAATCATTTTTTCTGGTCCTTTCAGTTCTGACAAGTTATGGTTTAATTTCCTCAAACTTCAGTCCCACTCTCAGTAACATTTTTTAATGGTGATTTTGCCTTTTAATTTGATGATCTCAAAACTGCCCAAAATGAGATATTAATGATATATTTTTCCATTTCTAAATTATTTTGCATAGCTACTTCTTCTTCCTTATATTACACCTTTTTTTTTTCAAAAAATAAAGACTTTTCTTTCCATTCAAAGTTCATCCTATCCTTCTCCTCTGTTCTCTTTTGGAAAATTACTTTCCTTCATTCGTTTTTCAAACATTCACAGAACAGCTACTATATGCCAAATGTTATACTGGGCACCTAGGATAGATAAATTAGCATATCTGATCCCTAATTTCGAAGAGAATATTTTCTTTCTACCCTGTCTAAAGATTTCTCAAATTTTTATCAGCAGCCTGGATATTTTTCCAAAGCTTCAAATGCTTTCAAATGCTAACATTCCAATTTTCTTCTGGGCATATCTGTATAGATACACCATAAATATCTCATATATTTGTAATATGCTCCAGACTAAACTATTCCTCCAAACTTTTTCCCTATTGATGCTTTCACTTTAGTAAATGCTTTTATTATGACTTGAATCACCCAAATTTAAGCCCTTAGTTGCCATTCTTTTTACTGGCTGTGGTAAACTAAATAAAGGTTCCCCAAAAAGTATCCACATCCTAATCGATGAAACTAATGAATGTCATTCTATATGGAAAAAGGAACTTTTCAGATGTGACTAACAATTTTGAAAAGGGAAGATTGTCAAGAATTATCCTGTGGACCTGATGTAATCAAAAGTGCCCTTAAAAGAAAGAGGCTGAGGAGATTTAACACAGACAGAAGGCAGTATGACCACAGAGGCAAAGATCAGCCACCAGTAAAAGTCATTAAAAATGAGGAACAACATTTCTCCTGCAACTTGCTGAAGGAACTAGCCCAGATAATACTATGATTTTAGCACAGGGAAGATTCATTTTGGAAATCTGACTTCCAGAATTGTGAGGGAATATATTTCTATTGCTTTAAGTCATAGAATTTGTGAAAATTTGTTACTACATAATAGGAAACTAATGCAGGCTCCTATGTCCTATCAGTTCTTATGTTCTTTCAAGTCTGGCTCTATCAGGACTTCCAAATCCATTCTCCCTTTAGCATCCATAACTGCTCTAACTCAGGGTCTCATTACTCTTACTCAGAAGTTCTAAAATAGTTTCCTAGGCAGTTTCCCTCTCATCAGTCTCTCCAATTTCTGTAGTAGAGTGAATATGAGATATCACCTCACTCCAGGAAAAATGAACAATATAAAAAAGATTAAATATAAAAAGTCCTGATGAGAATGAGGAGAAAAACAGACCATAGCACATGATTATGGTAATGTAAATTAAAAGACCATTATGGAAATTGGTATGGAGGTTCAAAAAGCAAAAAATAGAATTACCATATGACTCAACAATCCCACTGTTGTGTATAAGTAGAAAGGAAATAAAATCATTAGGTTGAAGGGTCATCTGCACTCCTGTGTTCATTGCAGTATGATCGACAGTAGGCAAGAAATGGAAACAACCTCTTTCTCAGACAACAAATGGATAAAGAAAAAGTGCTTTCTACACAGAGGACCTTGGAAGGCAGGCAAGAGTGTGAGTGAACCTCCCTTTCTCAGAGGACCTTGGTGGGCTGGCTAGAGCATGGGTGAGCCCTCCCTCCAACCAGAGGACCCTGTCCAGGCCTGTGAGAGTGCCAGTGAGGCCTCCCCCAACCTGGAGGAATCTACGTGGCCATGTAAGACTGTCAGTGACACAATAGGGCCCTAGCTGGGGTGCACACCATGGACAGGTCTGGTGGCGTAAAAAATCTGAAACAGCAGTAATAACATGAGGTAAGTTTTGGTTCACATCAATACTCATAGGCTAGTCAACTCGGGCAGAATACAAGATTCACCCAACTTGCCTTACAGTAGGAAATCAGGTGACTGACTCCTTCTCTACACTGTGGAAATTAGATTAGAAATGATCTCTCAGGTAAAAAAAATGACTTTTAATGAAGGAATTGCTCAGCATAGCTAGAAAAGACAGATTTAAAAAAATACAAGAGCATAGGAAAATAATGGAAAACTTGAATGACAACATAGGAAAGAAATAGGATGCATGAAATAGATTCAAAGAGATATCAAGGAAGGTAAAAAAATCCATTGAAAACTGGCAAAATTGCTTGAATGAATCTGAAGATAGATTTTTCAGACCTTTGAGACAGGATTTTAAGTAGTGATGACAAAAGGAAAAATCTCTTAAAAACAACAAGGGATCATGAAATAACAACTCAGCAGCTTCAAAATGATGTAAAGAAAAATAATATAATACTGATGGCATTAATAAAAAAGGCAGAAGTCAACACAAATGACATTATAAACTATTTGCAGAAATAATAGCAGAAAATTTCCTAAGCATGGGAACAGAATCTGACTTAGAGATATGTGGGGAATATAGAGCTCCAAGCATCCATAACCAAAATAAATTTATACCCAGATATATAATAATCAAGATTCCAGAAATGCAGCACAAAAACAGAATAATAAAATCCATTAGAGAAAAAACCTATAAAGCAAAGTCCATTAGAATCACAGAAAACTTCTAAACACAAACTTTCAAGTCAAGGAGATCTTGAAGTATTTCATCTTCTGAAAGAAAACAACTCAGATTGATATACCCTGCAAAACTATCTTTCAAATTTATGAAGAACTATGATACTTCCATAACAAAAGAATAACTGAAGAAATTCATGTCCACCAAACCAAACCTAGAAAGAGTACTGAAAAATATTCTAGACAGAGATAAAAATGACCACAGTTCCAAGGACAATAACAGAAAGAAATCACCAGGCAGGGCAAGTAATAAAACAGAGAAGAAAAGCAGGAAGCCAGCAACAGGAAAATAACATGACAAAGATAAGCCAAAAAATATCAGTCAAAACCATCAATGTAAGTGCCTGCATTCACCAATCAAAAGAAATAATTTGGCAGAATAGATCAAGAAACAAATAAGATCCAACAATATATACAAGAAACACATTTAACTGTATACAAGAAACAAAAGAACCATATATAAGAAACACATTTAAATCAACAAGAAGCTTGTAGACTGAAAGTCAAAGGATTGAAAAAAATACTCCATGCAACTGTAACTCAGAAAAAAGGCAGGGATAGCTATATTGTTTGCAGACAATGTGAACTTCAAACCAAAATAATCAAACAAAATAGAGAAAGTCACTATGTACTTGTTAAGGGAAAAATTCAAGCGGAAGAAATAATAATCATAAATATATATGCACCAACTATGGGAGCACCCAACTATATTAGACAAATATTAATAGATGTGAAAAACCAAATAAGCAATAATACAATTGTAATGGGGGACCTTAATAACGCATCGTCACAAAGAGATAGATCAACCAGACAAAAAATCAGCAAAAATAAAAGAACCGAACCAACCTTGAGAATAAATAGGTTTAGAAAACATTTACAATGTGTTCCCCAACAGCATCAGAATACAGAATCTTCTCAGATGCACATGGGACATTTTCTAAAATAGAACATATACTATCCCACAGAACATTCTTAGGTAAATGCAGAGGAATTGAATTTATCTCTTGCATATTATCTTACCATAGTATATTTAAATTGGAAATTAATGGCAAAAGAAACCACAAAAACTCCATAAATAACATCTTCTTGAACAACCAATGGGTCACAGATAAAATTAAAGAAGAAATTAAACAATATCTAAAATCAAATAAAAATGCAGATTCAACATACCAGAACCTGTGGGATGCAATGAAAGCAGTCCTAAGAAGAAAATATGTAACAGTGAATTCTCACATCAAGAAAACAGAATAGAACAAATGGACAACCTAATGCTGCACCTCCAGCTTCTAGAAAAACAAAAGTAAGTCAAGCCCAAAGCTCATAGGAGGAAATTATAAAGATTTTAGCAGAAATTAACTCAGTTGAGAGTAATAAAACAGTACACAGAATTAGTGAATCAAAGAGTTCCTGTTTTGAAAGAATAAATACAATTGATAAACACCTAACCAACCTTATAAAGAAAAGGAAATAAAAATCTCTTATTCATGTAATGAGGGATAAAAAGGGTGAAATCTATATACAGCCTGTGGAAATTAAGTAGGTCTTCAGTACCTCCTTTGAAAATATTTACTCACAGACAACTTGAGACTATCCTCATTAGTGAAATAAATAAGAATCATATTTATAAATATCACATTGTGTCTCTAGTGTAAAAAGTAATAAGAAATGTAGGAGTCATAAAACCCAAAAGTGTGACTGCTATTGTAAAAAAGAGAGGTAAAGAAAGTGCTCTAAAGGATATAACTGCATGTATGTTTAAGTTTGTAACATAGATGACCATATTCCTAAGGATTTTTTAGGCTCATTGAGCAGAACTGTATTCACTCTCACTGTTTGAATGTCCACTTTGTATGCTTTAATTTTGTAACTTGAACAATTATTTCTAATATGACAGTATGTAATTTATCAACTAATGATTTCTTACTGTTTATTTTTATTTTTTTGAAATACTGTATTATTACTACTCTTTTTTCTGTTTTGCTTTTTTTTCTCTTTAAACAAAATTAAAAAACAAAAAACAAAAGCACCAATACTCCTCAAACTCTTCAATGAAATTGATAGAGAAATAATATTCCCTAACTCATTCCTGGAGGGAAATATTACTCTGATACTAAAACCAGGAAAAGGCAGAATCATACAAAACTAGTATAGGCCAATTTCCCTAATAAACATAGATGCAAAACTACTCAATAAAATGCTAACAAACAGAATGAGGCAAGTCATCACGAAGATGATACAAGATATACAAGAGGAATTCATCCCAGGAATACAGAGATGATACAAAAGACATGAATCAATAAACGTAATACCCTATGCCAACCGAGTTAAAGATAAAAATCATATGACAATTTCAATAGATGCAAAAGAGGGTTTTGATAAGGTCTAACACTCATTCACAATAAAAACCATGGAGAGAAGCAGAATATATGATCACTACATCAATCTGGTGCACTAGCCATCTATGACAGGCTAGGAGCCAATATCATACTAAGTGAACAAAAACTGAAAACTTTCACTCTAAAATCAGGAATAAGATAAAGATGTCCACTATCACTTCTCCTATTCAATATAGTTTTGGAAATGTTATCCAGAGCAATCAGAAAAGAGAGAGAAATAAAAGGAATATGGATAAGAAAGTAAAAAGTTAAATTACCATTATTTGCAGATGACATGATACTCTATATAGACAATCCCAAAAAATCTACCCAAAGACTACTAGAGTTAATAAGCAAATTCAGAAGGATAGGTGGATACAAATTCAAAACTCAAAAATCAATAGCTTTCCATACTGATTTCCACAGTGGTTGCAACAGTCTGCACTCCCACCAACAGTGGAGAAGTGTTCCTTTTTCCCCACATCCTCACCAACATTTCTTATCAGTTGTTTTCTTGACAGCAGTCATTTTTTGAAGCTTCCATTCAATCCAGCTATTCCCCTTCTGGGAATTTTCCCAGAAAAATTGAAAAGGTCATGTCACAGAGATATATGCGCACCCATGTTTATGCAGCACAATTTATGATAGCTAAATCTTGGAAACAATCAAAATGTCCATCAACTGCAGAGTGGATGAAAAAAATGTGGTATGCCTGTTTTCCCAGCGCTCCAAGGTCCAACATGGTGCATTGCAGATCTCAGGAAATGCTGATATGGTTCTCGCCATGGGGCAGCAGCGGCTTACCAAGCCACAGCCACTTACCAGAGCAGCATGCTGGCGGCTTGGGTTACCTTTACTTTCCCATGAAAGGTACTATTTAGGTCAGAGCACTGGTTAATTCTTATTTTCCTTCACACAGATAGAGACCTCACTTATACATGTGAGATGAAAGGAGGAAAGAAAATGGAGGAATATAAAATAAACAGAAATAGAAGAAAAGAGAGAGGGGAAAAAAGCAACAAACAACCCCCCCACCAAAGCCACACATACAGTTGAAAAATTGAAATGATCCCAGTCCTGTTTATATTGACATCTTGATTCAACCAATAAACTGTTGTCCTCCACATTCACAGGTGTGGAAGCTTTGGCCTACAGTGGGTGTCTGGATGGATTTCTAGGTCTGGTTTTTTCCCCCGCACTTCACCCTTCTCAGGGTGTCACTGTGAACACATGATGTTTGTTGTCACCCTTCTCAGCCTGTAGCCCACTCCTGCAGGTCTCAGAGCTGATCTTTCCAATGATTTGTTTAATCACCTGTCTGTGAGTGAGGAGGGTTGATGATCTGAATGGAAGCTGAATCTGTCTCTGCACTACAAGGATTCAGGGTAGGCACCACGGCCAACAAGAGGCACTGTTGCATGAGGGAGACTTGGAAGAGATACTATGGAAAAACTGCAGGTACTCAAACATAAAGGCAACAAACCAAAGCCAGATATTGAAAGTCAAACTAAAGGAAAAATACTCCAGATATATGGGGAGTGGGTTAAAAAAAAGTAAGCCAGCTTCCCTTGGCAAACTGCCAGGCCCTATATGCATGCCATATTGGAAGAGAACTTAATGCCCTGAGGGAGGTAGCCTATACTTCAGCAGAAGCCAGCCTGCTGAAATAGACTCCTAACCTTCAGAGCCCACCCAGCATGGAAAAACAACACAAAAAATGTGATATTCATACAACAAGGTACAAGAGAAACTAAAAGCTGGTAAACAGTGTCTAAGAAAGCACCAAAAGACCCTTGAGAAAGTTGAAAACAAGCAAATGATTCTAATTAAGGTCTAGATTTGAACACAGAATAAGCGGTTGCTTCAGTGGTTACATAAGCAGGCAGGGAGTATGAACAGTGAGACACCCTGGGGAGATAAATCATCAGACTGGCCCAGAAATAGGCACTCAACCATTATTCCTCTAAAAAACAGGCATCCTCCACTATATGCTGCCACAGTGGTACACTGCCCCACCATAGGCCTAATGCAACAGGGCCAAGCACTGCATGAACTGAAAACTTCTGAAGCCATGAACCAAAATAAATCTTTCCTCATTTTAAGTTGATTATCTTTGATAGTTTGTCACAATAATGGAAAGCTGGCTGTCACAATCACTGGGAACTTCTTTTTTTTTTTTTGTACTGGGGATCAAACTTACAACCTTACATTTCCCAGGCAGTCGCTTAAGCCACTGAGCTAAATCCCCAGCCCCATCACTGGGAACTTCTAATCAGCCATAATGAGAGTATTCATGTGACAGAAACAAATGCTAAAAATCAGAATTTTTTTGTTCTGAAGAGTTTGCTACTAAAAATTTATTACCAGAACATAACTGGCCATATCATTTTGATAAATTGCCTTTTTACTATAATAAACTAGTTTTGGGTTCCATTCCCCCTCTTCCAGATTTTTCATGTAAAATAATTAGTAACAAGTTTACCATGCAGAGAGAGCTAGCCTATTGCTGCTTCTGTTTCTAAATGCTAAACAGGGTATGGGATTCTTTTAAAGTCAATGACTCCATAGATACTGATAAAGTGTTTAATTTCTCTTCTAATTGTCAAATATCTTTTGGGGGAATTCAAAGTGATGGTTACCAGAACTGGTTGTTTTAGAAAGGCAAAAGCTGCCACAGTCTTGTATAGTCTGGATGTGTCAGTATCTCATAATAAGACACTGGCCTTCAGTTTTTACCTAGATGGAGGGCTGGATAAGCCACTACTGACTTCTGGAAGATTTTTCATAATTGCTAGTTTCTTGATTTCCACTGCCATTTCACATTTTCCCTCTGGTTTTCAAATGTATTTTTTTTCTACAACATTAAAAGGACCTAGATTTTATCTTTAACTCTGTCACCAACTCACTACATCAACTTGGGCAAGTCTCATATCTTAAAGTTGTGATCCATAAAGTTACTCAGGCTCTGGCATTCTCTAACTATGCTGGTTATTATTGTTATAGACTGAAGGGTCTATTACTAATCCTCCCATCCCAATTTTCTTTATTGTTCTTTTAAAACTTTTCCTAAATAAGGTTTTTAATTAGGTTACTTTTGTCAGATGAACTCAATCTTATTCCAAAGGTTCAAATAACACAGTGGGAGAAACCTTCATTTTTTCCCCACAGTGGGAGAAACCTTCATTTCTTCCCCATTCTTATTTTTCTTCCTATGGTAGCTATGATTATTATTTTGGGTGTTTCTTTGGATTCTTTTAAAGTGCATTGACATGAATATAGTTCACATATACATTAATATAGTTCACATATATACACATATAGGTATAATAAATGGCATCATACTATACATCTACATTATGATTTCCTCTCATGGATTTAATATGAGGAGATTGAGCCAGAACACTGAAAACTGGGGATCCATCTCCAGTTCCCCACTTCCTTCTATGTGGTTGCCTAAAGTATTTGTCTGATTATTTCCTTCACTACAAGTCTGAAATTCCCTCACCCTCCAGTACTCCAGTACTATAAGAACTCCAGTACTATAAGAACATTAACCTTCCTCATCTGAGATTTGGGTGGAGAAAAAGTGAATTATCAATAATGTGAGGATATAAATTCTGTCACAGACTGTACATTGTAATACCATAATTTAATTACTCTCCTATTGAACACTCCTGTTTGCTTTCAAATTCTCTCTCTCTTTTTTTTTTTTTGTACTGGGGATCGAACGAATGACCTTGCATTTGCGAGGCAGGCGCTTAGGGCGCTGAGCTAAATCCCAAGCTCCTGCTTTCAAATTTTCAATATGCAGTCTTGCAAAAGACATCCTTGTAAGTATAATTTTATGCATGTATGAAGATGTCAATAAGTTAAATTCTTTGCCATAGAATTAATTAGCCAAAAGGATTGCACTTTGAAAAATTTGCAGGATGCTGCTAATTTCACAATTGCATGCTCAAAGTTCTTAATTTATCTACTAACATCATATCATAATATCATATGAGTACCCATTTACACACACATTTTTGACAGTAGATACTCTCAATTTTTAAATTTTTAGCAATCTGAAGGACACAAAGTGATATTTTCAATAGAATTTCACTAAAAGCTAGTGGGTTCAAGAAGTATTTACTACAATCAATCACCTTTTTCATCTTAAGTATTGCCTAGATTATCAGTGAAGTGGCAGAATATGGAGCTCTAAAAGTTCATCTCTCCACAAAAGCAATAAATAAATGGACAAACCTGTCAGAATCAATTGTTTTTAGAACTCTTGAAAAACACTAAAAAGCTGTTTAAAAAAACCCAGGGGAATGCTTAATCAAGAAAATATGCCTGAATCTTAGTAAGAGAGCTTTGTGGCATTTAAACTTAACTTCATACCATTCCTTAACCTCATGATTAGCAATGGCATTAAATGTAATAGCTCTCAACCCTCAGGTACAAGTATCAAGTACTGGAGAGAGTAGAACAGACATTATTATTAATGAATTATTTTTGCAGTATACTGGGGAATGAACCCAAGGCCTCCACATTGAAATACATTGCAATCCTTTTCATTTTTAATTTTGAGACAGGGTCTTGCTTAATTGCTAAATTGTTCAGACTGGATTTGAAATTGCAGCAATTCTGTCCCAGAGTGATGGGATTAAAGGAGTGTGCCACCATACCAAGCTTATTGATTGCAGTGATCAGATTGGTAACTCTCTTGAAGATTAAGTAAACAAACTGACTTTATTTTAATGAATTTGGAACTCTCCCAAGGCTGAAGTGAATCATATTTACAAAAATATTTAAATAAAATATTTAAGCATTTTAGATTATCCTTTATAGGACAAGGGATAACAGTTGGGGCAGACAATAGAAAACTGAAAAATTTGGGAAGAGAGGCTGGCAAGTTATGCTCTTTGGGAGAATTAAAGACTTTGAAAATCTATATGTTCCTGGGAATCTGTATGGCTACATATATGTCCAGGGATGTGCACACATTCAGGAAAGATCTGAGAAGGTCATAAGGTAATAACTTACCTCCAGGCTTTGTATAATGAGGTAGTAAAAGCTGAGGCAGATTTGTAAACTATCTGTGTGCTAAAAATGTACCACAAACATACACAGAATTTCTCAGTCAAGACTAGAATGTTGCATAGTTGTTTACACTCTCTCTGTTTGACTATCTACTTTGTATGCTTTAATTTTGTAACTTGAAAAACTATTTCTAAGAGGACAATGTGTAATTTATTAACTAGTGATTTCTTCTTGCCTATCTTTTTTTGGAATTCTGTATTACTCTACCCTTTACATGCTTTTGTTTCTCTTTAAATAAATTAAAAAAAAGACTAGAATATTGTTGATTTTTTTTTTACCAGGTAGTTTTGGAATTCTTTTGTATCATTAGCTGACTCCCAAGTGTGGAAAAAGGAACTGAGTGACCACACATAAAAAGATATTGAGTCTTTGCAAAATTAGTTAAGAAAAGTCACTAAACAAAACCCATCAGTGAAATGTATTTGATTTCCAGAGTTGTCACATTATAATATTCAAAATGTCCAGTGCTCCCTTCAGCAGCACTTATACAAAATGTCCAGTTTTCACAAAAGTATAAGGCATGCAAAGAAATAAGGATGTATGGCCTATGTGCAAAAAAAAAAAAAGAAATTACAGAAACTGCATGAGGAAATGTAGACATTAGATTTATCCACAAACTTTTAAATAATTATTTTAAATATACTAAAAGATGTAAATGAATAAAAGGTGAATATCTAAAAGTAATTAGGAGATCCAGGCATGGTGGCATATGCTTGTAATCTCAGTACTCAAGAGACTGATGTAAGAGGATCACTGTGAGTATAAAGCTAGTTTGAGCTACATAATGAGCTTAAGGCCAGCAAAGGCCTGCCAATAAGTAAATAAACAAATCCAGGAGAATAATATCTCACCAAAAGAAAAATATAAAGTAAAGAAAAAATAAAATGACAAAAATAAAACCACTAGACAGGGCCACCATGGGTGCAGGTCAGTGATAGAGTGCTTGCTTAGCATACATAAGAGTGGCAAGTAAATTCCTATCACTGCCAAAAAAGAGAGGGAGGAAACAACAGAAATTCTGCAAATGAAAAGTACAACTGGAACAAAATTTCATTATAGAGATTCTGTAACATATCTGAGTGGGCAGAAGAAAGAAACAGAATATTTCAAAATAGTTCATTTAAGACAATCCAGCTCAAAAACCAGAAAAAAAAATACATGAAAAAAAATAAACATTTCCTAAGAAACGCTTTGTATCACCATCATGCCACCTATGGCATGAGTGCAACACAATGAGCTGTTTGTAATCATTAAAATCTCTAAAAGGTTTGTCATACTGATGTAATATCCAACAAACTGGGTGTCTTAGTTACTTTCTCATCACTAAGGCACAATACTCAACACCACAATTTAAAGGAGGACAGATTTATTTTGGCTCATGACTTGTAGATATTTCAGTACTATAGTCAGCATTGTCTAATGCAGGGTAGCATGGCAGAGGAGAAACAGTTAATGGCATGTGAAGCATTAAGCAGAGAGGGATTAAAGGAATAACAAAGATACTTCTGGGCCATGTCCTTAGTGACCCACATTTTCTCATCATGTTTCATTCCCAACATCACACTCAGCTCTAAACTCATCAGTGTTTTAATCCAGTATCACACACCAATGGTCAAATTAACATCTGAAGCCCCAAGTATGAGGGCATGAGGCTTACAAGCACATTGAGATATAAGCCATACCACTGATCATGGTGGTGCATGCCTATAATCTCAACACTCAGAAAAGCTGAGGCAAGAGGATCAAAAATTCAAGCCCATCCTGGGCAGGATAGTGACTTAGAGACACTGTCTCAAAATACAAAGTAAAAAGAAGGTGATGGCTGGGGACACACCTCAGGTGAAAATGCTGGGTTAAATCCCCAGTACAATAAATAAATATTTTTTGAAAAACTGGTTATACAGACAAGCACAATTTGAGTACCAGAAGGAAAGAGTAAGAGAAAGGCACAGAGAGAATTTTTGAAGACACAATGGCCAAAAACTTTCTAAATTTGGTGAAAAAGTTTAATATTCATATCCAAAGAACTTGATAAACTCCAGGTAGAACAAACTCAAAGGCACATACACTGAGATATATTAGAATAAAAATTTATAAATTGAATGACATATTCAAAGTATAGAAAAAGAAAAATCCTCTGCCAACCAATAAGTCTATATCCAGCAAAACAAAATTTCAAAAAAAGAGAAATTAAGACATTCTTAGATAAACAAAAGCTGAGGGAGTTTACTGCTATATGGCCTTCCTTAAAAAAAATCCTAAAGAGCCTTTGGTGTACCTATGCCAGCATGCTTCCCTCATGCCCTGCCACATGGTTCACCGCCCTCACATGGGCCTCCCTTCAGCCCGGGCTGCCTACGTAGGTGCCCCCCATGCGACCCATCACACAGCATGCTGCTGGCTCACTGCCCTCAAGGATTCCCCTCCCCACCTCCTGGACCTTGTACTGTTGTTGATCTTTGGCTTCCACATCTTCTCCTGGAAACTTGGGCTGCAGTGGATTAACTATGTTGGGTTGATGAGAGATTCAGTAACTCCTCACCCACAGAAGACCTCACTAGGCTCCAGTCAGTGTGGTGAATTTGCCGTTAAAATAGAGGTCTTCAGTGGGTAAATGGGAGCAATAGTGAAGCTCCCTCCAAAAGTAAGACTGGCGAGCTTGATAAGAGTGTGGGTGGTTCATTCCTTCCTCCACACAGAGAACATCAGGCAAGTTGAGGAGTGTGCCAATAAGGCCTCCTCCAACTTGGAGAAAATTAAAAGGGCTTATGAGACACCCAGTGACACAGTATGGTCCAGCTGAGACAAACACTATAGACAGGGAGATCTGGTGATCTGGGATAGCCTGAACACACAATAACAGCAGGAACTAAGGGTTGACTTACCTCAATACTCCTAGGCTAGTCAGTGCAGGAAAAGTATAGGACTCATCCAACAGGCCCTACATGAGAAATACAAGTGACTGACCCCCCTTTCCATTGTGGCACTCAACAATTGCACAAATATCAACCATACAGTAGGACCCAAAGGTACGCACCACCAAAAGTTGAGACTATTAGGATAAAAAGACCAAATATTACCCCAAAAGGTGAAAATGACAAAATTAAAAAGCAAAATGCAATCTCAAACACCCAGTCCATCAGGAGCAAGTACAGGAAACATTGCAATAGAGAACTTTAAAAGCCATACCCTAGAAATCTCTGAAAAGATAGCAAATGAAATAAAGAAACAAATCCATGAGGCTATAGAGGAAATCAAATTAGAAATAGTTTCCCACATAAAGACAGAAATAACAACCTTAGAAAAGCAGTTGCTCAACATATCCAGAGAAGAAATAGATAAACAAAAATACAGAAACATGGGAAATTGATTGAAAACTTGAATGAACAGTATAGAAAACAAGCTGAATCCATGAAACAAATTCAAAGAGATATCCAAGAAATAAAAAATTCTATTGAAAGCTGGCAAAACCATTAAAATGAAGACGAGGATAGAATTTCAAACCTTGAGAACAGGATAGCAGTTAGCGATCATGAAAGGGTAGAACTTTTAAAAACAACAATGCAGCAGGAAATGACAATCCAGCAGCTTCAATATGATGCTAAGAAACAATTTAAGACTAATAGGCATAAATGAAGATGCAGGAGTCAATGCAAATGAGATTGATAAACTACTCACAGAAGTAATAGCAGAAAATTTCCCAAACATGGGGAAAATATCTGATATGCAGATAAGAAAGGCATATAGAAAACCAAACAGTCACAATCATCAATCTACATCCAAACATATAATAATTTGGATCCCAGACATACAACATAAAAACAGAATACTAATAGCTGCTACAGAAAAGACACAACTCATCTATCAAGGAAAGCCCATCAGAACTACAGCAGACTTTTCAGTGAAAACCATCAATTAAGATGAGCTTGAGGTGAAGTATTTCAAGCCCTGAAAGAAAACAACTTTCAACCCAGACTGATGTAACCAGCAAAACTTTCATTCAAATTTAATGGAAAAAGAAGATACCTCCATGACAAAGAACAACTTAAGAAATTCATGTCCACCAAACCAATCCTAGAAAGAGTACTGAAAGACATACTAGATAGAGATAAAAATGACCACAATCCCCAGAACAACAATGGAAAGAAACCATCAGGCAGGGCAAGCAATTAAACAATGGGTAAAAGCAGAAAACAAACAGCAGGAACATAACATGACAAAGTTGAGCCAGTACATATCAGTCATATCCATAAATGTAAATGGACCCAGTTCACCTATCAAAAGAAATAGGGTGACAGAATGGATCAAGAAACATTATCCCACAACATGCTGTATACAAGAAACCCATCTGACTCAAACGGAATCTCATAGATTAAAAGTCAAAGTATGTAAAACAGTATTCTATACAACAGGAACTCAGAAAAAAGCAGAGGTAGCTATTATGTTTGCATGCAATGTGAAGTTCAAACCTACAATAATTAAGAGATAAAGGAGGTCACTACATACGTGTTAGTGGAAAATTTCAAGAGGAAGAACAAGCAAATATATACAGGAGCACCCAACTATAATAAGACAAATACTAACGGACATGAAAAAGCAAATACACAAGAACACAATTGTAATAGGGGACATTAATAACCCACTATCACAAAGAGATACATTAACTGGACAAAAAGTCAGCAAAGAAATAATAGAACTGAATCATACCTATCAGCAAACAGACTTAGTGTATGTTTACAGAGTGTTCCACCCAACCACATCAGAATATACATTCTTCTCAGCTGCACATGGGACATTCTCCAAAATAGACCATATACTAAACAATAGAATATTCTTATGTAAATGAAAAGGGATTGAAATTATCACATGCATAATATCTGACCATAGTGCACTAAAATTGGAAAGCAATGGCAAAAGAAATTGTAAAAATATGTGAATAAATACTGCATAAATACTGCATAAATATGTGGAAATTAGTTTTTTAAATTTTATTTAGAGAGGGGGAAAAATAAAGCAAAACAGAAAAAAAGGGTAGAAACAATACAGAATTTCAAAAAAATGAACAGCAAGAAATTACTAGTTGATACATTACATATTGTCTTCCTGGATGTAGTTGTTCAAGTTACAAAATCAAAGCATACAAAGTGGACATTCAAACAGTGAGGCTGCAAACAGCTCTGTTCTCTGATCCATCAAAAACTTAGCAACATAATTATCATTCCTGCACCCTTAAATATACCTGCAGTTATATCCTTTAGAGCACCTGATTTTCCTCCTTTTGCTTTTTAAGTCCATTATCTGTTTAGTTACATCATGTTTCAGGTTGCTCAGTACCTTGCTGATCTGTTTTGTTGTTGTTATTTACTTTTTAAAATTTTTTTCTTATTTATTAGTATTATTTATTTATTTAGTTAGTTATTTTGAAGGTAGTAAAATACAGGAGAACAAGACAGGACATAGCCAACTGAGGCAGTGCAGAAAAATTGGCACAGAAGCTCATAGCAGGCCACCTGGACAACAGCAATAGGCAAAATAGTACATCTTGTTTTCTTCACAATAATTGTTCCTTCAATCAGGCAGAGCAATATCGAAGGAAATACTGAAATTACAAGAACAGAATATTGAATAGATCAATACCATTGATCAAAACAGAGCAAAACAGAGATAAAAATATTTGCCCTCAAAAAGATAGCAGAAGAAAATCCCCCTAATTTGTTATATTCATATAGTCAATCTCGCAAGACATGCTTAGATCTGTTGCTCTCACTTGCTAGCGCGTGCGCGGTGTGTGTAGGGGGTGGATTTGGATGTTTGATTCTTAGCCCGCAGATGGGTATGCTTACAGCTGCCCACCAGAGGGGTGAACTGGCTGCCCGTTTTCCCAGCGCCCCAAGGTCCAACATGGTGCATCATAGATCTCAGGAAATGATATGTTTCTCGCTCTGGGGTGACCACAGCTGGCCAAGCCACTGCCACTTACCAGAGCTGCATGCTGGCCAATATGTGGAAATTAAATAACAAAAAATACTGCATAAATATGTGAAAATTAAATAGCAACATTCTCAACAACCAGAGGGTTACAGGTGAAATTAAAAAAGAAATAAAGCAATACCTACAATTCAACAAACATGCAGATACAACATACCATATCCTGTTGGATGCAATGAAAGTGGTCCTAAGAGGGACATATATAGCAATAAATTGTCACATCAAGAAAACAGAACAAGCACAAATAAATGACCTAATGCTATATCTCAAGCTTCTAGAAAAGGAAGAGAAAGCCAAACCCAAAGCTCATTGAAGAGAGGCAATTGTAAAGACCAGAGCAGAAATTAATGCAATTGAAACAAAAAAATACAAAGAATTATTGAATCAAATAGCTAGTTTTTAGAGAGAATAAACAAGATTGATAAACCTCTAGGTAAGCTTATCAAGAAAAAAAGTAAAAACTCAAATTCATGCAATAAAGACTAAAAAGAGAGAAATTACTACAGATCCCATGGAAATTCAAAAGATCATGCACACCTAATTTGAAAATATCTACTCATATAGTCTGGAAAACACAGAGGAAATGTACAGATTTCTAGAAAAATATGAACAACCAAAGCTCAATCAAAAAGATATAACAGGGCTAGGGATTTAGCTCAGCAGCATAAGTGCCTGCCTTGCAAACGTGCATTCATAGTTCAATCCCCGGTACCAAAAAAAGAAAAAAAAAAGAAGATACAACAATTTTGAATAACCCAATGTCAGCTAATGAAATTGAAAATGTGATTAAAATCTTACCAACAAAGAAAAGCCCAGGTCCTCATGGATTCACAGCTGAACTCTATAAGACATTTAGAGAAGATTTGATGCCAATACTCCTTAAACTCTTCAATGAAATTGGGAAGAAAGTAATCCTCCCTAATTTGTTTCTGGAGGCTAGTATCACTCTGATACTAAGAAAGCGATTCCTGGAGGCAAGTATTACTCTGATACCAAAACCAGAGAAAGATCCAACCATAAAGGAGAACTATAGGCCAATCTGACTAATGAACATTGATGCAAAGATTCTCAATAAAATACTGGCAAATAGAATGCAGCAAATCATCAAGAAGATTATACATCACGATCAAGTGGGATTTATACCATAAATGCAGGGATAGTTTAGCATATGCAAGTCAATAAATGTAGTATACCACATCAACAGAGCCAAAACAAAAATCACATGATCGATGTTGGAACTTAGGGTGTTGGGAAATCAAGAAACTCACTCTTCTCCCTGGTAAGCAGCCATGGCTTGGGCAAGCGGAGCCACCCTAGGGGGAAAACCAATAAGCTTCTCCCTAGATCCATGCCATGGTGGAAATTAGGGTGCTGGGAAACCAAGCAACCTGCTTGCCTCCCTGGTAAGCATCCACGAGCCTACTAGCACATGGGCTGAGAATCAAACATCTCATTCTACCCTCCCCATTCGCAAATGGGAGGGTCTAAGCATCTCTTGGGAGGTTGTCCATATGCAATATGGCAAATAGGGGGGGATTTCCTTCTACCATCTCTTTGAAGGCAAATATTGTTATCACTATTTTGCTTTGTTCTGATTAATTGTATTGATCTAGTCAATATTCTGTTTTGATAATTTCTATAATGTTCTGTATTTGGTTTGATTTGCTATACCTGATTGAAAGAACAACTATTGTGAAGATAATGAGATATACTATGGTACCTATTACTGTTATCACGGTAACCTGTTTTGAATTTCTATACCAATTTCACTGCACTGTTTCAATTGGCTTTGTTCTGTCTTGTTCTGTTGTATTCCGCTACCTTCAAAACAATAAAATAATTTTAAAAATCACATGATCATCTCAATAGATGCAGAAAAAACTTTTGATAAAGTCCAACACATGTTAATGATAAAAACCCTACAGAAACTCAGGCTAGATGGTATCTTTCTCAGTCTAATAAAGGTCATCTATGAGACACCAAAGCCAACATTACACCAAATGGACAAAAATTGAAAGCCTTCACTCTTAATCAGGAACAAGACAAGGATGTCCACTATCACCACTCATATTCAATATAGTTCTGGAAATAGAAGCCAAGCAATCAGACAGCAGGAAGAAATAAAAGGAATAAAGATAGGAAGAGAAGTTAAATTATTCTTATTTGCAGATGAAATGATACTTTATATAGAAGACCCAAAAAACTCTATTAAAGTACTACTAGAGGTAATAAATAAATTCAGCAGTGTAGCTGGATACAAAGTTAACATAGTATTCCTGTACACAAAAACTCACTGAGAGAAAAATTATGGATATATCACCTTTCAAAATAGTGTCTAAAAGAATATGAATCAACCTAACCAAGAATGGAAAAGAACTATATGATGAAAATTATATTACTCTAAAAAAGGAGATTGAAGAAGATATTAGAAAATGGAATGATAATTCCTTGCTCTTGGTTAGGAAGAACCAACATTGTGAAAATGGCCATACTCTCAAAACTGTTATACAGATTTAATGCAATCCCAATCAAAATACATTAACATACCTTACAGATCTAGAGAAAACACTCCTAAAATTCATTTGGAAACAGAAGAAATCTAGAATAGCAAAGGCAATTCTGGGCAACAAAGGCAAGGCAGGAGGCATCTTAATTCCTGATTTGAAACTATACTGCAAAGCCACAGTAACAAAATCAGTGTGGTACTGGCAAAGAAATAGACCTGAGAATCAATGGAACAAGTTAGAAGATGCATGCACAACTACAAAGGCATGCACAACTACAAAGACACTCAGCCACCTGATATTTGAGAAAGGGGCTAAACGTGTTCACTGGAAGAAGGATAGCCTCTTTAATAAATGGTGTTGGAAAAATTAACTTTAAGACTCAAATTAGACCCATGCCTATCACCATGCACTAAACTAAAGTCAAAATGGATCAAGGACCAAAATATTAAAACAGAAACACTAAATCTACTGGAAGACAAAGTAGGTAGAAATCTTGGAGACATAGGGGTAGGCAGAGAATTCATGAACAAAACACAAATCACAGAAATACTTCAAAGAATCAACAATTGGGTTCTCATTTTACAAAAATTTTTTGCACTTCAAAAGGAATCACCAACAAAGTGAAAATAAAACCCACAAAATGAGAAAGAATTTCAACCAGCAATCCCTCTGACAAAAGACTTATATCCAGAATATATAAAGAATTTTAAAACATCAAGACCCCAAATTCCAAGACCCTCTCCATGGCTGGGGATTTAGCTCAGTGGCATAAGCACCTGCCTTGAAAGTGCATGGTCATGAGTTTGATCCTTTCTATGGATAAAAAAAGAAAAGACCCTCTCCAAAAATGGGCATCTGAGATGAACACACATTTCTCAGATGAAGAAATATGAATGTCAAATAAACACATGAAGAAATGCTCTCCATCATGAGTCATTCGAGAAATGCAAATTAAAACAGCATTGAGATTTCATCTCACTCTGGAAAAAATGGCTGCCATTAAGAAATCAACTGATAACAAAAGTTGGCGAGGCTGTGGAGGAAAAGGAACACTTCTTTACTGTTGGTGGGAGTCCTCTTTTTAAATTGTGGATGTTGAGTATTTTGTCCAAGCAACAAGGAAACTAAAACAGATTTTGGTACCAGAGAAGTGGGGTTGTCACTGTCACTGGATCTGGCCATAAGGTTTACAAGCATTTGAAACTTGTTTGTGGGAAGAATTTGGAAAGGTTTTGAGATGCCATCTAAAGAAGCCCTAGAATATTGTAAACCCAGCTTGATAGGAGACTCCCATCTGAGCACAGAAGATCAGAATGCTAAGAGAAATGCAGATGCTAAAGAGTAGGTCCAGAGGGTTTCAGTTGGGAGCAAAGACTTCAGTGGCAGTTGCATATGAGAACATGTTTTATAATCTTGCAAAAATTTTGCCTATATTTTGCTCATGTCCTGAGACTTGGTGAAAAACTGAAATTAAAGACAGTGGACTAATTAACTTGATGGAGAATATTTCAAGTCAGTCCAATGTTTGGGCTATTCTTCTTTTGTGAGACTTACAAACAGGAACAAAAAGCCCACTTGAAAAGTTTTCCCAAAAGGAAGGCCTGAAAAGCTAGCACAGCAGTGCAGTTAATTGCTGAAAAGATTAGCATTAAAAGAGCAATGTACTTTGCATCAGGGTAATAGAAAAGGTATCTTGCTCAGATCACAGGTAAAAGCAAGATCCAACATTTCCAAGCTAAGAGGCATGAAAATGAATGACTTTGCTTTGAGATGAGAACCCCAAGGAGCCCTGTTCATTTAGGCCAAATATGAAATAGTTTTTCAGTGTTAAATTAACCAGTCAATTGGATGCTTCTGGAGCCATGATCCAAGGGGCCTGGTGGCTGACAGATATGGTAGCAGAAGAGCATGAAAAATGTGAGTTGTGGTGTCAGAGAAGTTCCCACCCAGATTTCAGAAGAAGGGCCTTGCAACCCAGGCAATGAGATTCTGAGAGTGTAATGTGTGAAGTTGTAAAGGTGAAGCCAACAGTGCAGTGGAGAATCCAGAATATTGAGATACCAGGAACATAGAATGTATGAGGAAAGCTGCAAACAGTAAGCAAAGCCACCACAAGAGAGCTCATGAAAAATGCTATATGGGCAAAGCTACCCAAGACATTTGGATTTTCTCTTTTTGCCATATATGCTAGACACTGAGCTGTAGATTTAATATCAGACCTGCTGGGTTTTGGTCTGGCTTTGGTTTCTATACTCCTATTTAGTCACTTTGGTTTCTATACTCCTATTTCTCCTCTTGTGATTTGGGAATATTTACTCTATATCATTGTATTTGGCAGTGCTTAACTTTCATTTTTATTTTTACAGGGACCCACATTTAAGAGTTTGCCTTAATTATCAAGAGAGACTTTGGACTTTTCAACAATGTAGGAGCTGTTAAAAATTTGGCAGCTTTTAGAGATGGAATAAATGCACTTTGCATAAGAGATACACACGAATCTCTTGGGAACCAAGGGCAGCATATTATAGCTTATATCTACATGTATATAGCTTATATCTATATGTATCCCTAGAGCCTCATGGATGCAAAGGAGTTGCTATTGGAAAGTTGTTGAAACATAGGAACCCTGTTCCTGATTGGCAGTTAGGAGGTGAGACCTGGATAGGGGAAGCATGTTGCTGGAAGCATGACATGGAAGGTTGTATTTCCCTGCTCAGGTACTCTCTGTTTCCTGAATACCATGATACAAACAACTTTCTTCTTGCCTGGCCCTTCTGCCTTGTCATTTCTCTGTGTAAGCCTGCTGAACACAAACCAAATCTGAACTGTGAACAAAAATAAACCTCTCCTCTTTTCTATTGTGAGTGTTGGGTATTTTTTCGTATTGACAAGGTTGGTGACCAAAACACTTATAGTTAACTTATTGTGTCAATTTGAGTAAGAAACACGCACTTAAATTGGATGTTTAGGGTGTGTGTGAGGGGATTTTCTGAAGATTTGCTGGGATTTACTGGGTTTGGGCGACAGCAACCAATGGGCTTGCTGCTTTGATGGTATAAAAGGGAGACAAGAAATGCTCACTTTTGTTTCTTCTGAGGAGCTCCAGTCACCTTAACCTTGGAGGCAGTCTTTGCCTTCACCTTCCAGTACAGACACTTGAGCTTTCCAGCACAGTCGCTTTGGCTTCCTGATGCAGACTTACATGGCACACTACAAAGTGAGCACCAAGGCTTTGATTGGATTCTATGAATCTCCAGTGCATAGACAGACCTTTTGCACTCTTCCACACTAGACCTTGTGGGCAGCCATTTAAACAGTCTTATAAATTCTTACATATTTGTGCATCTTGCATTAAATCTATTTAGTAAGCACTGAATGATACAGACAGCCACCAATAAGGTACTCCAAATGTAAATATATTTATAAAATACATATAAAGAAAATGATAAGGTAAGCAAAATGATACACTATAAAAGTGAATTAAATGCAAAGAAAGCCAGTTACATGAATTAAGGGCTGTAACCCATATGATACAGAGAAAATAATCAGCAAAATGTCAGAAATAAGTTCTACTTTCCCAGATCTTTACACATGGATTAAACTCATTAATTAATAGAGAGGGACAAAATGGATAAAATACTTTATTCAGTTAAATGCTGTATATAAAGGACTCCAATTCAGAGACAGAAATAAGTTTAGTGGACAAAGATGGAAAGTGGTATTCCATCAAAATATAACTAAAAGATTGTTGGAATAGCTCTACTAATATTAGAAAAAATAGATTTTAAGACAAAAATTATTATAAGAAACAAAAAAAGACATAAAATCACTAAGAAGTGAAATCAACTTGATAATAGTCTAAAACATGCATTTAATAAAAGGGCCAAAAATAGAGGAAGTGATAACTGACAGAATTGATGAGAGAAATAATTTGAGAATCATGGCTACAGACTTTAATATCCCTTTCTCAGTAATGAACAGAACAATGAAAAAAATAGAGGACTTGAGTAACATTAAAAAAATCAAGAAGGAAGAGCTAACTATACTCAAAGCAAACAAAAGGAGAATAGAAGACTGGAGAAGAAAATATTAAAAATGTCAACAAAATTTGTTTTTGGAAAAGATAAAATTGACAAATGTTTAAATATCTTGATAAGGAAAAAAGAGAGAAGATTCAAATTACTAAAATTGAGACTAAATATTAGAACATTAATGCAGATCTTAGAGAAATAAAAAGGATTATAGGAATGCTATGAATAGTTTACACAATAAATTAATATACCAAGGTTTAAAAGAAAAATTCCTACAAGGACACTACCAAAACTAGCTGAAGAAGACAATAGAAAATCTGAATAGAGCTATAATAACATAGAGACTAATTCAGTCCTCAAAATACTTCCAACAACAAAAAAAAGCTCAACAGCAGATTACTCATTAATTCTGTCAAATATTTAAAGAAGTAACAGTAACTGTCTCAGTAATGTTTGGCCCATGATAACCATACAAACATTTCTCACAATTCTGGAGGTCAGTATGTTAGTCATTTTGTCATTGCTGAGACACAATACCTGGCACCTGAAATTTAAAGGATGATAAGTTATTTTTCCTCACAGTTTAGAAGTTTGAGTCTAGCTGGGTGTGGTAACACACATCTGCAATCCCAACCCTCAGGTGACTGAGGCAGGAGAATCATCATGAGCTCAAGGCCAGCCTGGTCTACACAGTAAATCCAAGGCCAACCTGAACTGCATAGCAAGATCCTGTCTCAAGAAGAAGAAGGAGGAGGAACAGGAGAATGAGAATGAGAAGGAGAAGGAGAAGAAGAAGGAGAAGGAGAAGGAGGAAGAGCAGGAGGAGAGGAGGAAGAAAAAGAAGGAAAAGAAAAGGAAGAAGAAGAAGAATGAGGAGGAGGAGGAGGAGGAGGAGGAGGAGGAGGAGAAGAAGAAGAAGAAGAAGAAGAAGAAGAAGAAGAAGAAGAAGAAGAAGAAGAAGAAGTTGAGTCCATGTTTGGTGGGCTTAAACAGAGAAATGGTATGGCAGAAGAGTGCAGGCAAAGAAAAATTGATCACATCAAGACCAGGAATCAGAGAGGAGAGAAGCTAGAGAGGATGATATACCCTTCCAGGTCATATTCCCAGCGACCTGACTTCACCATCCATTCCCCACCTCCTAACAGCAAGTCAGCTATACCATCCCCATGATCCAACCAGTTTCAAAAATCCCTTCCATGCATGAATGCATGTGACTTAGGGGGGACATCTGGATATAAACCATAACAATTGGAAAATCTAAGATTAAGTTGCTGACAGATTTGGTGCAACTTCTAATAAAATATATTGCAATCACATTGGTGATAAGGATTTAACATGTTAATTTCTGGATAACATAAATACTCAGGTTATAGCACAAGTCACATATATAAAGAAGAATTAACACTAACCCCTCTTAAGTTCTTCTACAACATGGAACTGAGAGAAACCTTTCCTAAGCCAGTTCTATGTGATAACAAAATCAGGCAAAGACACCAAAGGAAAAGAAATATATAGGCCAAGGTTCCTCATGAATAGATGTAAAAATCATGCTTCTTATCAATTTTCCCCTATTATTATTACATAATTCTGCAAGTATTCTTCTCCTCCCCAATAAAATTCTTTCTACCACTTCTTTCTCTTCCTTTTTCATATAATTAGTGCAAGCACAGTTGTCACATTTAGTACATATAGCTATAAGTCAATATCTAAGTTTTCTTGATGTTTACATCATAATTGCAGAGTTCTTCTATAGGATTAAGGGAAAGTACATTATTGGATTTTATCACATGTCAATATTCAGTTTGTCTTGGACAATAGAACTATAGCTGATTCACATGATATTAAAGGTCACAAAATTCTCACTATATCTCTTTAAGACAACACTCAGATAAGCTTTGGACATTAATAGTACCAGAGTTCATTCCTAGAGATTTTGTTTGCTGGGCTAAATACACTGTATTTTCACTTCTGAAGTTAATGAAAGTGGTCAGATCATGGGTTATGGCAAAGGATTATAGCTAGCCACACCCAAAGCATATCACTAAAAAGCAACAGAAGAGATCTTTATACTAGCAATAAAGTCTCTAGACAATAAGCATCAGTAAAGCTCAGCAAAATACAAATCAAAAAATAAAACAGCAGAAATATGAGAAGACAAGGCAACAAAACATCTTTGAAAGCTCCCAATGCTCCAAGAGTCAGTCCAAAGGATATTGAAGGGCAGAATATGATAAGCCACCCACTTGAAATAATTGACATGGATAAGAGATTAGAAAAACAGATCAAATAAGAACTCAGCAGAATCAGAGAAAATGAAACTAAACAGCAAATGAAAATCATAACCAAAAAGGTACAGGAGCTTTGAAAAGACACTAATAAATTCCAGATAAATGAAACATAATGATATAAAACATGAATTAATGGTTACAGAACAGCTAGAGTCCACAAAAAAGTTTCAACCAGGAATATAGATTAAAAATCACGTTGAAATTTTGGGCAAAAAACTGACCAATGTGAGGACAGAATCTTAGAACTAGAAAACAATGATGCCTTCAAAGAGCAACTACCTAAACACAATTGAAACACAAGAGAACAAGCAAAATGGATCTAACAGCTATTAAATGATGCAATGAAAACTAATCTATGAATGACTGGAATAAGTGAAAAAAATCAGAAGACAAAACAAATAACATAAAAAACTCCTACATAGAAAGAATTTCAGATAACATTCCAAATATAAGGGAAAAATAAACATACAGGTAAGTGATGCATATAGAACACAAATAGCTGCAATAAAAATAGAACCTCTCTGCACTACATTATATTCAAAGTTCCAGAAATCTGTCACAGGGATACATTTCTTAAGAGTTATTAGAGACATGAAATGAATCACATATAAAGATAAACTCATTAGAATTACAGAAGGTTTCTCATCACAAACTTATATTGCCAGGAAAAATTCAAAGTCTAGTTTATGTATGCTGCAAAATTTCCTTCGAAATTGACAGAGAAAGAATGTATTTTCATGACAAGAAAGCACCTCAAGAAATTCATGATCACCAAACTAGTATTACAGAAATTTTCAAGGATATCTCAGAAAGAGACAATGAAGTCAACAATGCCAACATGTCAGAAAAAAGGAAAAGAACACACCTGTTGAGATGAGCAGCTAAGCAAAATAAAAAAATCAAATACGGAAACCAGCAACAGGAAAAGAATGTGATGATCGGAATAAGTCAATAATCTCAAGAATAACTCTCGATGTGAAAGGTCTCAATTCCAAGTAAAAAGATAAACTTTGGCAGAATTCAACAAGAAAAATAACCAACAACTTGCAATATACAAGAAACACTTTATTTAAGAAGTAACATGGAGAGAGGGTTCAAGATGGCAGATCAATAAGCAGCATGATACTCAGCCTCTCTGAGAGAGACAACTCATGCTGGAATAAGGCATCATGGAGAGGTCCGGACAGAAGGAGATAGATCCTCTTGACCCAGGGAGAAACTAAAGGAAAAAGAGCTGGTCAAACACACAGTCCCAGGGCTACAATTGCAGAAGCTGAGATTTGTGGCCACAGCACTCTCCAGCCGCCTGAATTCATGCCACAGCTGGGACTGGCCAGAGCAGCCTGAACTCAGCGACTCACAGAGCCCTGACCCACTGGACCGGCCTGAACTTGCAACTCGTGCAGCCACCACCTGCTGGAGCCACAACCCACTGGAGCCGCCACTTGCCAGAGCAACAACCAGCCGAAACCACGATGGGCTGGAGTGGACCAAACTTGCGACTCATGCAGCTGTGACCCCCTGGAGCACACAAAATCGTGCTGCTGTGACTGGCCCATTGCACTGAAGACAGAGGTAGGCAAGCCCAATGAAGAGTAGAGCCAGTGAGGGACCACACAGTGAGTACTGGGAATAAGACCCCCACCACAGGAGGAAGGTGACCAACTGGATGACATTTTGGAGTAGGGTAGGAGGAGCCTGAACTAGGAACCACAAAGACTTCAATTGGTTGCTCCCTTCTCAGAGCAGATTGGTGGGATCGGCTCAGCCTGGGTCACGCCTCTGGCTGGGACCCAATGGTCCATCCCAAACCAATTCCGATGCATAGCACACATTAATCCAGTGAAGGCCCCCGAAGGTTGACAGGCCTGGTGGGGAGGGGCCAACATACACAGCCCCTGCCTACATCTCAAAGACCAAAAGCAAATAGGAGAGGGCAGAAATCCCTCACCAACATGCTTCAGAAGAACCATAAACAACAAGGAAAGGGGCTGTGACCTCCACTATACACCTGTATGAAAGAAACCAAAAACCTGACAAGAGAAAGAAACAAAAAAAAAAGTCCCCAGCCCAAAACCCTGGGAACATTAGTCCAGGAGAGGGAAATACAACAGAGACTGAGGGTAGCAAACATACAACATCAGACACTGCTTCAATGCACATTAAGAGATATCTTTGGGACCTTGTAGATGAACTCAAAACTGAAATATTAAATCAGGTAAAGCAAAATATAAGTAGATTAATAAAAGAAATGCTAAGCACCTCTCAAGAAGACACAGATGGAGGAAAGTAGGAACACAAAAAAGGAGAGAAACATTCAATAAAGAATATAAAGAAAATCTAGAATACATGAAGCAGATTCAAAGAGATTACCAGGAAACTCCATTGATTACCATTAAAAACTCCATTGAAAACTGGCAAAACTGCTTAAAAGAAACTAAGGATAGATGATCACAACTTGAAGACAAGTTTGCAATGTGTGATCATGAAAGGAAAGGTCTCTTAAAAATAATAAGGAAACAGGCAGTAACAATACAAAAGCTAGAAGATGACAATAGAATGTACAATTTAAGAACAAGGAATGTGAACAAAGATACAGGAATAAAAACAGGTGAATTACAAATCTATTCATGGAAATAATTAAGGAAAACTTCCCAAGCATGGGAAAAGAAAATGACATTCGGATATATTAGGCATGCAGAACTCCAGCCACCTACAACCTAAACAGAGCTACACCCAGACATGTAATAATCAAGATACCAGAAATTCAATATAAAAACAGAATATTAAAAGCCATCAGAGAAAAGAAACAGATCACATATAAAGGAAAGCCCATCAAGCTCACAGCAGACCATATGATCAAGAAGAGTTTGGAGCAATTTATTCCAAGCCCTGAAAGAAAATAATCTCCAGCCCAGACTGATGTGCCCTGCAAAACTGTCTTTCAAAATTAATGGAGAGACAAGATATTTCCACAACAAAGAGGAACTGGGGGAATTTGCGACTACCAGTCCAACCCTACAGAGAATACTGAAGGACATTCTAGAGAGAGAGAAAAAAATACCATGATTTCAGGAACAGTGGCAGAAAGGCCTCAGTAAACAGGGCAGACAATAGAATGAAGGAGAAAACTAGGCAAACAATGGCAGAAAAATAGCATAGCAGAAATGAGCCAGAGAAGTTTGGCTATAATCTCTAACATAGATGGCCTTGATACACTAAAAAAGAATACAGGCAGAGTAGATCAGGAGGTAGGGTCCATCGAGATGCTCTGTATAGAAAATATAACCAACCTGAGAGAGAGTTTATGGACTGAAAATCAATAAGAAAACAATGTTCTATGTGACAGGGAACCAGAGAGAAATAGGGGCAACTCGACCACCACCTGCATATAGGATGGAAACATGGGATACTTATGTGCAGTAGAAAACTACTCAGCTATAATGAAGGAAAACCTTGAGATTTTTGTAGGTAAAGGAATACAACTTGAGACCAAGTCTAAGAGTCAGAAGGTTTGGAACCACTTAGGTAAATAGCAGATTGCCCCCCAAATCTAAAAACTGAGGGAGTTGGTGGGATCCAAAATGCACAGCACCCTGTGGGAGTGAAAGGTGAGGAATAGTCTAAAAAAAGAAGGCAGAGGATATTGTTAATAGTGTACCAGGATTTAAAACCCATATTACTCACACCACTCTGCTTAGATGGATTATACTCTGTTCCAGTTTGTCTATTTGTACTAGATTTGAGGGCACAGTCATTTACCCATAAAATAGCCAGATATAGTACAGTAATCATCCTTAATTTCCTATTAACTTAATCTGAAGGTCTGTATAACTTACACTGTTTTACCATGACTGATCTTAATTGAATCTGGTTTGTTAGATTGCTGTTTTGTATTGACAGATTTTATTCAAAGCTGTTATAATTGATCGTATCAAGTCTGAGAGTACAGGCAACTACACTGAGGATGACAAGATTCACTAGGATAACCACTCTGATTTGATTATTACCTGCCTTTGAAGTTTTACATGGTCTACAACGTTTTGTTTTTACTAATCTTGTTATGTACTGTTATATTCAATTATACTGCTATATTCAAATACGGCTGATGATATAGACAATTCTATTGAAGATAACAAGAGACAACACAGTAACCATTGTAGAGTCAATCTTCTCCATGTGGATAGCCAGTTTTACCAACAGCTTTCTTCCAGTGAATGCTTTTGGCTTGTCAGAGATCAGATGACTGAATGTACTGACAATTCCTTTTATTTTTTTAATTAAGTTTATTGGTAGAGTTTAGATATACATAATGATCACATTAATCATAGGGAATTTGTACCTGTACATGATATACCCTGATTTTTCTTTTGCCCATTCCCCTCACCTCCCTTTAACCCTTCTGCTTATTTACAAAAGCTTTCTCTCCATTTTATCCTTCTTTTCTAATTTTTTATTTTCCCTGTCTTCTTTTCACCCTCCCTAGTTCCCCTTTCCTTTTGAGCGATTTCTTCCTCTTTCACAACATCTATTACATATTTTAGTTCTTATTTTTGCTTTCAGTTTCTCACAATAGAGACACAACATGATATTTACACCTAAGTGTCCAATTTATTTCACTTAAGAGTGTTGTAGATTGACATAACTGATGCCACCTTGATCCCTGCATTTAACTAGTGCCCTGTATTTGACCCAGGATAATGGAAAGTTACTTAGGGTACAAGTCCCATGAGAAAAGCAGAATGTGCTGCACCAAGAAGAAAAAAATTAACCTGCTCAAAAAAGAAGCAGGATACAGGTGTCAACCAAAAATTGACATAACATTCTAGCTAAATTGTTTCCAACAGCATATCTTTTGTGGATCTCTGTTTTAAAGGCTTTGTAACTTTCCAGTTCAGGGCCACTTGGTGGGACTTTGAAACAGGAGTCCACATGAGTGGTTGCTGAGCACAGCTAATTAATCTCCAAATTTATCAATTAGGTTGCTTGGATACCTATTTTTTTATTTAAAGAGTAAAAAAACAAAAAGGGTAGAAATATTACAGAATTTCAAAAAACAAACAGTAAGAAATCAATAGTTGGTAAATTACATATTTTCCTTTTAGAAATAGTTGTTCTAGTTACAAAATTAAAGTATATAAAGTGGACATACAAGCAGTGAGACTATAAACAGATCTGTTCAACAATCCAACAAGAACTTAGAAATATGGTTATCAATCATACACACTTGAATATACATGCAGTTATATCCTTTATAGCACTTCCTATATCCTCTCTTTTTTTACAATAGAAATTACACATTTTTAATTTTTTCTTTAAAAAGAAAAAAAGGAATACAGAAAAAAGGGTAGTAACAATGCAGAATTCTAAAAGAAAAAAACACTAAGAAATCACTAGTTAATAAATTACATGATGTCATCTTGGATGCAGTTGTTCAAGTTACAAAATTAAAGGATACATAGTAGATATTCAAACAGTGAGACTGCAAACAGTTCTGCTCAAAGACCCAACAAAGATTCAGCAATATGGTCATCTACTTTACACACTCAAGCATACAAGCAGTAATATCCCTTAGAGAATTTTCTTTTCCTCTCTTTTTTACAAAAGCAATTACACATTTTGGGTTTTATTACTCTTATAGTTCTTATTACTTTTTACACCAGAGACACCATGTGATATTTATAAATAAGACTCTTACTTATTTCACTAATGAGGATAATCTCAGATGTCTCCATTTAACTATGAAGGCCTCAAGATCATCGTTTTTATAGCTGAATAATATTCCATTGTATAAAAATACCACATCTTTTTCATCCACTCTGCAGTTAATGGGTATTTGGTTGTTTCCAAGATTTAGCTATTACAAATTGTGCTGCTATGAACATGGGTGCACATATATCATTGTGATATGAACATTTCAGTTCTTCTGGGAAAATATCCAGGAGGTGAATAGATGGATTGAATGGAACTTCCAATCCTAGTCTTCTGAGAATACTCCATACGGATTTTCATAGTGGTTGCACCAGTCTACATTCCCACCAACAGTGGAGCAGTGTTGCTTTTTCCCTGCAGCCTCGCCAACATTTGTTATCAGTTGATTTCTTGATGGCAGGTATTATTTCCAGAGTGAGGTGAAATCTCAATGTTGTTTTAATTTGCATTTCTCTAATGACCAGTGATGGTGAACATTTTTTCATGTATTTATTTTCCATTTGTATTTCTTTCTTTGAGAACTGTGTATTCATCTCAGATGTCCATTTTTGGAGAGGGTCTTTGAATTTGGGGGGCTTAATGTTTTTCAATTCTTTATATGTTCTGGATATAAGTCCTTTGTCTGAGGGGTTGCTGACTAAAATTCTTTCCCACTCTGGGTTTTCTTTTCACTCTGCTGGTGATTTCTTTTGAAGTGCAGAAACTTTTCAATAATATGAGATCGCAGTTGTTGATTCTTTGAAGTGTTTCCTGTGCAGTTTTTGTTTAGTTCATGAACTCTGTGCCAAACTAAATGTCTCCAAGGTTTCTACCTACCTTGGCTTCCAGTAGATTTAGTGTTTTTGTTTTAATAATTAGGTCTTTGGCCATTTACACTTTAGTTTTGTGCATGGTGATAGGCATATATATAGTTTCAGTCTTTGGCATGTGGAGAGCCAATTTTTCCAGGACCATTTATTAAAGAGGATATCCTTCTTCCAGTGGACATATTTAGCCCTGGCTAGTGTTTCCAAAACTATGTTGAAAAGGAATGTTGAGAGTGGCTATCCTTGTCTTGTTAGTGATTTTAAAGTGAACACTTTCAGTTTGTGTCCATTTAGTATAATGTTGGCTGTTGGTTTGTCATAGATGGGCTTTATAAGTTTGATTTAGG